>JARQOD010000003.1:295024217-295073849 GCA_033576555.1 Oophaga sylvatica | reverse complement strand
GAAGAGAAACAATGATGCCAAGCACCAGCCTCCTTTTAAAGTGTCCAGTGGTGTCATTCTTACTTAATCAAGACAGATTGATCTCCAGCCATGTCCTCATCAACACCCACACCTGTGTTAATGGAGCAATCACTGAAAAGAGGTTAGCTGGTCCTTTTAAGGCAGGGCTGCAATGATGTTGAAATGTGTTTTGGGGGATAAAGTTCATTTTCTAGCCAAATATTGACTTTGCAAGTAATTGCTGTTAAGCTGATCACTCTTTATAACATTCTGGAGTATATGTAAATTGCCATTAGAAAAAGCGAAGCAGTAGACTTTGTAAAAATTAATATTTGTGTCATTCTCAAAACTTTTGGCCATTACTGTAGACTGGGCTATTTATCTTGCGGAGACTGAGTGTCTCCACAAGATAAATAGACATGCTGCAGTCTGGAAAGACGCGCCGAATGTACGGTTACGCAGGGCCGCCAGATGCAGCCCTGCACGAATAGTGGAGATGGGATTTCATAAAATCCCCTACACTAAGCCGCAACATTTGGACGCTGCGGCTGTACGCAGCATTCAATCTGCAGCAAATCCTGAAGGTTTCCTGACCATGGAAACATAGCCTTAGGGTATGTGCACATGTTGAGGACTGGGCTGTGGAATTTCCTGAGCGGATTCTGCCTCTCTTGGCAGAAAACGCATGTCAAAATCTGAGAATTTTGTACGCTTTATTTGCGGATTATATGCGGATTGGCATGCGTTTTTTGCCCTGCGGATTTCATTAATTCAATGGGTGTAGGAATGTAGCGGATCCACAAAAGAATTGAATTGCTGTGGAAAAAAAACCCCTGCGGAATCAGTGCGGAATTTTCCACAGCATGTGCACAGCAATTTTTTTTCCCATTGAAAAAACATTGTTTGATCAAACACTTGTGGATCTGCTGCAATTCCGCATGGAAAATCCACTGTGGATCCGCAACAAAACCGCAACGTGTGCACATACCCTTAGTCTCAAGTCTAAAGGAAACAAACCTGCAAGCTGCTGGTACCTGTTTTTCATGGTAAAGAAGCAGAGAAAAGGAATTCCTTCCATACTTTTCTCAAGGTGGTGCTCTAGTGTATTGCATCGATATTCCTGGGCTGATGGAAAAATTTAACATTCAGTACAATGTGAGGAGAGGAGATTATTGATTCATCTCAAAGTCTGAAAGATGTGCTACTGCACAATGGCAGCAAGTATGTTTCAGTGCCTGTAGGGCATTCTGTCCGCTTGAAGGAAAGATATGAGAATGTGGACTTTATTCTCAAGAAACTTAAGTATGAGGATCAAGGATGGTTAATATGTGGTGATCTGAAAGTTCTCTCTTTGCTCCTTGGGCAGCAAGGATGATACACAAACTACCCATGCTTTTTGTGTGAATTGGACAGCCGGGATTGGACTGATCACTAAGCCAAAAAAGTTGGCCAACAAGAATTCATTGCAACCTGGACTCGACAACATAGTTGTGGAAAGTTTAGTTGATTCACTAAAGTTCTCCTGCCACCACTCCACATTAGGCTTGGACTGATGAAGCAGTTTGTGAAAGCTCTACCAAAAAAAAGAGAGACTTTTAAGTACCTGTGTACCAATTTTCAGTGACTGTCCGAACCAAAATTGAAATAGGTCATTTTTGTGGGTCCGGATATTTGGAAAATCATGAAGGATGAGGTGTTTGAAACAATGAGAAAAAGGCTTAGAGTTCTTTTAAAGAAGTCATGAAGAAATTTCATTGGCAACAACAAAGATCAAAAATTAAAGTCCATTATGGAAAACATGCTGAAACCTTTCAAAACGTTACATTTTTTACTTTCCCATTTGGACTACTTTCCTGAAAACAGTCTCACTGGGCTTGGCCTTGTGGTGCCACAGACTTTTTGAAGCCTGTGCCATGAATGCTGCTGGTGTTCCTACGATTCCTGAAAGAAGAAAGAAGGTGATCCTGATCCCTAGCTTTTTCCTAATCCACCCCAATTCCCCTCTTCCAGCCTTCCCCGTCTCCGTTTCTCCCTAATGCCATCCCCATCCCATGCTGCCGCTGAGCGTTGATCAGTACTTGCTCGCTTTTTGGCAGTTTTTTTCTTTTTCGTGTGACCTGCAGCCGCCGAGTGCTGATCAGTGACAAATTCACTGATCAGTCCTCGTGCTTGCTGTTTTCCATGACTTTTTTTTTCCCATAACTAATCTTTCTCCCACCCCACTTTGCATGCCAACAGCCACTGATCAGAGGCACATCACTAATTGGCACTCGTGCTCGCTTTTGGCCGGGACTTATTTTTTTCCTGTTTTTTTAATCATATTATTTGCACCACAACCTCCGGTTGTTGGTTTTTGAGTATGTGTGAGTTTTTTTTGTGTGTTTGAAAAATGTTTTAATAAAAAATAAGTTATATTAGGGACAGTAAAAATATACTGTAGTAATCAGCATCTACTACAGTATTTACTGAATAGAGTCAGGGTTAGTGTCTGATATTTGCGGGCCTTCAGTAATCTTTTTTTACTGACATCCGTTTAGTAAGTTTGTTTTTTATTTTACCAAATGTTTACATTCTTTATTTTATTTTTATCTATTTCTTGACTCTTTTCTTTCTTTTTTTTCTCTTCTAAATGAAAAAATTTACACCAAATTCACAAACACACACACACACCTGAATAAAATTTGGTACGCACAGAAACATGGCATACGTGAAAAGATGTCCCAATCACGGTATTCAGCAACAGAGGCATACGCTCCAAGAAGGCCAGGTACGGAATTAAACTCTACAAGCTGTGCGAGAGTACTTCAGGGTACACCCACAGGTTTAGAGTTTATGAAGGGAAGGAAACCTAGATTCAACCTCCCTGAATGCCACCCTGTCCTGGGAGTAAGTGAGAAAATTATGGGGGTTTGGTGCATCCACTGCTGGATCAAGGTTATCAGCTCAACATAGATAATATTTATACCAGCTCCCACTCTTCAAGTCCCTCTCTGTGCGAATGACTACAGCCTGCAGTACTGTATGTAAAAATCAGAACATCTCCATAAGATGCTAATTGGGCAGCTATTCAGAAAGAGTGAAAGCAGAACTCAATGAAGGGACAGTATGTTGGTGGTCAAGTACAAGGACAAGAGATGTCCTTTTTCGTGTCCACAAACCAAACTGTTATGATTTGGTAGCTGAGGAGAGCAGGCAAAACAGGAAATACACCAGAGCAGTTGGAAACTATGAGATTGCAGTACCCTGACTAACCACCACAACTAGAGGCAGCCGTGGAGCGTTCCTACGTTGGTCCTAGACGCCTCGTCACAGCCTGAGAAACTAACTACACCTAAAGATAGAAAGAGGAAAGCTATCTGCCCCGGAGCAGATCCCCAAAGAACATAGAAAGCCCCCAAACATGTAATGGCGGTTAGACAAGAAGAAATACTGACACAGACAGAAAATAGTATGAGCAAACGTTGGGGCCCAAACTTACTAAATAGTAAAGGATAGGAAGGGCACTTACTGCAATCCCAAAAAACCCTGAAAAGCACCAACTCTACTAATTTCAAAAACACCTGAGATCACACGACCTCTACCACCTAAATTAGTTCTCTGGTGTAACCAAAAACAAAACAGCAGCCACTGAAAAAACTGGAAAAAGCAAATGTACAAACATCAGTGGCTGAACTGAACTGAGAGGCAAAAGCCCCCAGAGGGGACCCTGAAGGCCCCCACAGAAGTGCAGAACAAAATGCAAAAATCAAGCACAAAAACAAAAAGAAGAAAATGACTTATCTGTTAGCAGGAGATTCAGACACGACACAGCAGGCTACCAAGGAAACAGGAATCAAGGATTGAGACCAGAACAATTGATCACCGGCAACCCTGATGGGAAGGTGACTCCCTTATATAAGACCAGTCAGTAACACCTGATTCCCAATCCTCACAATCTTCACTGGACAGTCCAGTACCGTTTGTAACCACCAGAGGGAGCTTCTGCTCAGAACTCATTTCCAGCCTATTCACAACAGTACCCCCCCTTGAGGAGGGGTCACCGAACCCTCATTTGAGCAACCAGGTCGGTCAGGATGAGTTCTATGATACGCACGGATGAGTCTCCTAGCATGGATGTCCGAAGCAAACACCCAAGAATTGTCTTCCTGACCATAACCTCTCCATTTAACCAAATACTGGAGTTTCCGTCTAGAAAAACGAGAATTCAATATTTTCTCAACCACATACTCCAGATTGCCCTCAACCAAAACAGGGTCAGGAGGCACAGTAGTAGGAACCACTGGCTCAACAAACCTCTTCAACAAGGACTTGTGGAACACGTTATGGATCTTAAATGTCCCTGGAAGAGGCAAACGAAAAGAGACAGGGTTAAGAATCTCCATGATCTTATAAGGTCCAATGAACCTAGGCTTAAATTTAGGAGATGCCACTCTCATAGGAATATTTCTTGAGGACAACCAGACCAAGTCCCCCACTTTAAACCGAGGACCATCAGTCCTATGCCGGTAAGCAAACCGCTGGGCCCTCTCCTGAGAGAGGGACAACCTCTCCACTACCTGGTCCCAAATCTGTTGCATACGCTCCACAACAGAGTCAACACCCGGGCAGACAGAAGCCTCCGTCTGTCCAGAAGAAAATCGAGGGTGAAACCCAGAATTACAGAAAAATGGAGACATCAAAGTGGCAGAGCTAGCCCTATTATTAAGAGCAAACTCAGCCAAAGGCAAAAAAGAGACCCAGTCATCCTGATCAGCAGACACAAAGCATCTTAGATAAGTCTCCAATGTCTGGTTTGTTCTCTCAGTTTGACCATTGGTCTGAGGATGAAACGCCGAGGAGAAAGACAATTGAACACCAATTTTAGAACAAAAGGTCCTCCAAAATCTGGAAACAAACTGGACTCCTCTGTCAGACACAATGTTCTCAGGAATGCCGTGTAAACGAACCACGTGCTGAAGGAACAAAGGCACCAATTCAGAGGAGGAAGGCAACTTAGGTAATGGCACAAGATGTATCATCTTGGAAAACCTATCGCAAATCACCCAGATGACGGTCATTCTCTGAGAAACAGGGAGGTCGGAAATGAAATCCATAGAGATATGGGTCCATGGTCTCTTGGGCACCGGTAATGGCATCAACAAACCACTAGAACGAGAGCAAGGCTTGGAGCGAGAGCAAGTCCCGCAGGACTGCACAAACTCCCTGACATCACGAGACAAGGTAGGCCACCAAAAGGACCGACCAACCAAGTCCCTGGTACCAAAAATTCCGGGATGACCGGCCAACGCGGAACAATGAATCTCAGACATTACACTCTTTTTCCACTGGTCCGGGACAAACAATTTCCCAACAGGGCAGCGCTCGGGCTTATCTTCCTGGCACCCCTCCAGAGCCAGTCTCAAATTGGGCGAGATGGCGGAAAGAACTACACCCTCTTTCAAAATAACAGAAGGATCAGACAACTCAGGAGAGTCCGCCAGGAAACTCCTCGAGAGGGCATCCGCCTTAACATTTTTAGTGCCAGGAAGAAATGTAACCACAAAATTAAAACGTGTGAAAAACAAGGCCCACCTGGCCTGTCTAGGATTAAGTCGCTTGGCAGATTCCAGATAAACTAGATTCTTATGGTCAGTAAGGACCACCACCTGATGTTTGGCTCCCTCCAGCCAATGTCTCCACTCTTCAAAAGCCCACTTCATGGCTAATAACTCCTGATTACCCACGTCATAATTACGTTCAGTGGGAGAAAATTTTCGAAAGAAAAAGGCACAAGGGTTACTTTTAGAGGTCTCTGGATCTCTTTGGGACAAAACGGCACCTGCCCCAATTTCAGAGGCATCAACCTCCACCTGAAATGGTAGAGAAACATCAGGCTGCCGTAGAACAGGAGCAGAATTGAATCTCTGCTTAAGTTCCTGAAATGCAGAGACTGCCTCAGGAGGCCAATTCACCACATCAGAACCCTTCTTGGTCAAATCAGTTAATGGTTTAACAATAACAGAGAAATTACCAATAAATTTACGATAAAAATTGGCAAAACCCAAGAATCTTTGAAGAGCCTTTAAAGAAGTAGGTTGGACCCAATCACAGATAGCCTGAACTTTGACCGGGTCCATTTCAATAACAGATGGGGACAAAATGAAACCCAGAAATGAGATCCTCTGAACGCCAAAAAGACACTTTGATCCCTTCACATACAGAGCATTCTCTCTCAAAATCTGGAACACAGTCCGAACATGTTTTACATGAGAGTCCCAGTCATTGGAAAAAATCAAGATATCATCCAAATAAACAATCAGAAATTTATCCACAAAATCCCTGAAAATGTCATTCATGAAGGACTGGAAGACAGAAGGAGCATTAGTGAGCCCAAAGGGCATCACAAGGTACTCAAAATGCCCTTCAGGGGTATTAAATGCCGTCTTCCATTCATCCCCGTGCTTAATGCGAATAAGGTTATATGCCCCCCTGAGGTCAAGCTTGGTAAACCAAGTAGCGTTTTTCACCCTGGAAAACAGATCAAAGATCAAGGGTAACGGATATTGATATTTCACAGTAATATTGTTCAAGAGACGATAATCAATACACGGCCTTAATGAACCATCCTTTTTGGCCACAAAGAAAAAACCAGCACCTAAGGGTGAAGAGGATGGTCTGATATGACCCTTCTCCAATGACTCCTTGATATAAGACCGCATAGCGTCATGTTCAGGTACAGACAAGTTAAAAAGGCGACCTTTAGGGAATTTACTACCGGGCACTAATGCAATAGCGCAGTCATAGCTCCTATGGGGAGGTAAGGATGCAGATTTACTTTCGCTAAACACATCAGAAAAATCAATCAAAAAGTCAGGAACATCCTGAGCCTGGGGGGAGGCAGAAAAAACAGGAGTGTTGGTATTAACACATTGACAGCCCCAACTGGTAACAGACACAGATTTCCAATCCAAAACAGGATTATGAGACTGTAACCAAGGGAAACCCAGTACGATAATGTCATGCAGATTATACAGAACCAAAAATTTGCAACTCTCCTGATGATCAGGTTCTACCCTCATTATCACCTGAGTAGAGAACTGAGGTTTATTCTCAGCCAAAGGGGTAGAATCGATCCCCAGTAGGGGAATAGACTTCCATAGGGGTATCAAGGGAAACCCACAACGTTTAGCAAAATCAAAATCCATCAGGTTAATAGCTGCTCCAGAATCAACAAAAGCCTGAGCAGAAAATGAGGACAGAGAGCATATCAGGGTAACAGTTAACAAAAACTTAGTCTGAACACTACCCAAGACAACTGAGCGAGCAAAACGTCTTCCCCGCTTAGGGCAGACAGAAATAGCATGAGAGGCATCACCACAGTAGAAACATAACCCATTGCGCTTTCGAAATTCATGACGCTGTGCCCCAGAAACCACTCTATCACACTGCATGGATTCAGAAGCAGGTTCACAAGGCAACATTATTCCACGCATACCTTTCCGCTCACGCAAACGTCTGTCAATTTGAATCGCTAATGACATAGAATCATTGAGACCAGAGGGAACAGGGAATCCCACCATAACATCCTTTACATTATCTGACAGTCCCTTCCGAAAAAGAGCTGCCAAAGCGTCGTCATTCCATTTGGTCGGGACTGCCCACCTACGGAATCTCTGACAGTATAACTCAGCGTCCTCAAGCCCCTGACTTAATGCCAACAAAGTTTTTTTCAGCTTGATCAGTGACATTAGGCTCATCGTACAATAACCCCAAAGCCTGAAAAAACGCATCAACATCACTCAAAACAGGATCCCCAGGTGTCAGGGAAAAAGCCCAATCCTGAGGGTCGCCGCGCAGGAGAGAGACGACAATTTGAACCTGCTGCGCTGCGTTCCCTGAGGACTTAGATTTTAAGGCAAAAAACAATTTACAGTTATTTTTGAAATTCAGAAACTTAGCTCGATCCCCTAAAAACAAATCTGGCATGGGAATCCTAGGTTCCACAACAGGCAACCTAGCAAGATAGGTAGCAATACTCCGAACTTCAGTGGCAAGCTGATCCACACGGCCAGACAACTGTGCAAACTCCATTGAGAGAAAAAAAAAAAAATCCTCCTCAGCACCCAGAGATACAGAGGGAAAAAAAATATGCAACAAACAGAAAAAAAAAAAAATCTCTGACAACTCTGACAACTTTTTTCTTTCACAATATTTTTCCCTTCTGTGAGTACCATATAATTTTCAGTTTTGGCCGGTGATACTGTTATGATTTGGTAGCTGAGGAGAGCAGGCAAAAAGGAAATACACCAGAGCAGTTGGAAACTATGAGATTGCAGTACCCTGACTAACCACCACAACTAGAGGCAGCCATGGAGCGTTCCTACGTTGGTCCTAGACGCCTCGTCACAGCCTGAGAAACTAACTACACCTAAAGATAGAAAGAGGAAAGCTATCTGCCCCGGAGCAGATCCCCAAAGAACATAGAAAGTCCCCAAACATGTAATGGCGGATAGACAAGAAGAAATACTGACACAGACAGAAAATAGTATGAGCAAACGTTGGGGCCCAAACTTAATAAATAGTAAAGGATAGGAAGGACACTTACTGCAATCCCAAAAAACCCTGAAAAGCACCAACTCTACTAATTTCAAAAACACCTGAGATCACACAACCTCTACCACCTAAATTAGTTCTCTGGTGTAACCAAAAACAAAACAGCAGCCACTGAAAAAACTGGAAAAAGCAAATGTACAAACATCAGTGGCTGAACTGAACTGAGAGGCAAAAGCCCCCAGAGGGGACCCTGAAGGCCCCCACAGAAGTGCAGGACAAAATGCAAAAATCAAGCACAAAAACAAAAAGAAGAAAATGACTTATCTGTTAGCAGGAGATTCAGACACGACACAGCAGGCTACCAAGGAAACAGGAATCAAGGATTGAGACCAGAACAATTGATCACCGGCAACTCTGATGGGAAGGTGACTCCCTTATATAAGACCAGTCAGTAACACCTGATTCCCAATCCTCACAATCTTCACTGGACAGTCCAGTACCGTTTGTAACCACCAGAGGGAGCTTCTGCTCAGAACTCATTTCCAGCCTATTCACAACACCAAACTGTGTACTGGGGTATAACAAGAACATGGGGGCAGGGTGGGTTGATTTAAATCACGACGATTTAAATCAACGATTTAAATCAAATGGTTTTTTTCTATTTAAATCAGATCGATTTAAATCGTGATTTTAATCATGATTTAAATCACTGATTTAAATCAAAAGATTTTTTTAATATAAATCACGATTAAAATCTAAAACTTTCAATCATTGTTCAATTAACTCCACACTTCTAGCTTGGTTTCACTTTCTGTAGCTTGGTTTCAGTTTCTTTTTCCATTCAGTTGACATGCCCAAACTTGTTGGATAGTCAGTCAGCAGTACTTGGCTGTAGTAACAATCAAACTTCAGAAGTGATCTGCGTGAGCCATGGCAGGTCGTAAGAGAGACCCTATTTGGGTTCATTTTGTTGAGATGCCAGCAGAGCTTGGAAAGAAAGGTGAGAGAGCAAAGTGCAAATACTGTCAAAAGGATATCCAAGGACTTGTTTGCCGTTTGAAATCACATTATGAAAACTGCAACCAGAAGGGAAATGAAGATGTTGATAGTGATACAACTAATGTCAATGAACCCCCACAGCTTCTTATGCACCAGGACCCTAGCACTAGTGGTAAGTCTGGCAATTACAACCTATTTTAACAGACGTTTTACTGGGATGGTTAAAGTCTATGAAAAGAAAAATTTCTAGCACTAGTTCTGGAGTATAGAATTTAAATTTATGTTAAGGCAATATTTCACAGAAGATTAACGTTAAGTAAAAATAAAGAGTGTGTATACGCCTATTTTTTTTTTTATTTGTAGGCTACAATTCACTTTTGAAGTCTGCCAAATTGACCATTTTTTAAAAAAAACATTTTTAAAACTTTTGTGACATAATTTTTTTCAGTTGCTCTGATATTACTAGTATTACAGCAACTTCACCGGAAACTTGAGTAGCATAACTTTTGAGACAGCCCTTATAGGACGAGGACCATTACATTGTTCAAAAAGTTTGTTTCAAAATATTTTCGTTATATTTCTTCAAATACGCAGTCGAATTATATTTTTAATTACTGTGCTTTCGGGGTCAAATATGGCTTGTGCTGCACGTGACAATCAATATCTGGGTACAACTTCAACAAAGCAGCCCAACAAAAAACTTTGCGTGCAAAGTGTAGAAAAATTCCTCTTAAAGACTACGACGAGCCAGAAAGAACATTTTGATGAATTAATTGCTAAATTCATATTTGCAACCAATTCTTCTTTCCGACTAGTTGAACACCCATTGTTTGTACAAATGATCGAAGGAATAAGACCAGGCTACAAACCACCAAGTAGATTTGATATCTCAGGAAAACATCTTCAGCTGTATACGACAAAGAAAGAGCGGCTTGTACAAAATATTTGAAAGACAAAGTTGTTAACATGAGCTTGGATGGTTGGAGCAACATCCACAACGACCCCATAATTTGCACTTGTGTCACAACAGAAGATGGTGAAACTTACCTTAAAGACACAATCGACACATCTGGAAATTCACATACTGCTGAATATTTACTTGAAATTGCTAAGAACTCAATTCACCAATGCCAAGAACAGTTTGGATGTAAAGTAAGGAGCTTAGTTACTGATAACGCAAGCAATGTGGCAAAAATGCGAGCGGAACTGGCACATGAGGATGACACAAATGTCATTACATACGGTTATTCTGCCCATTTGTTGCATCTTCTGGCAAAAGACCTGCATATTTCGGGTGTCAAGGAACATGTTGTAGAAATTGTTAAATATTTCCGCAATAATCATTTTGCACATGCAACCTACAAGGAAATGGGAGGACTGAAGTTGGTTCTACCACAAGATGTTAGATGGAATACCTTGGCTGAATGCTTGGAACTGTTTATTAACAACTGGTCAAAATTAGTGTCCATTTGCGAAAGCGAAACACATCGGGATAAAATTGATGCTAATATACGAAGCAAAGTATTAAATCTTGGTGTGAAGAGAAATGCCGAGGACCTTTTGGAAAGGTTAAAGCCAATATCTATTGCGTTGGATAAAATGCAGAAAGATACTGCAACCATAGCTGATGCCACAGAAGTTTGGAAAGATTTAGAAGGTTCGCTAGATCGCTTGAACCTCTCAAACAATGTAAAGGTTGCAATACACCACCGCAAGGACCAAGCATTAAAAGAAGAACACTATTTAGCCAATATCTTGCATCCCATCTACAGAGGGAAAAAACTATCTGAGGCGGAAATCAACTCTGCAATGGAGTGGCTCGCCAATACTAACCATGACATTGTGGCAATTGTGCTGAAATTGAAGTGTGAATCTGCACCATTTCAAAAATACATGTTTGCAGATAACGTCGTTAATGAACTAAAACCACTGGACTGGTGGAAGTCGCAATCACTTGTTCTTCCAGTGAAGATAATAAATGTAGCTACTCAGCTACTGACTGCATCGGCTTCATCGGCAGGAGTAGAGAGATTGTTTTCTTCATTTGGTTTTGTGCACACAACAGTCCGAAACCGCTTAGGAACTGCTAAAGCAGGACAACTAGTTTTCCTATTAAAAGTCCTAAATAAACAGTAGGCTTAAAGGACTGATGTATTCACTGAAGATGTTTGCTTACTTCAAACGTTAGAGATAGGCTATTGTTAAAAAGTACTTACTCTCTGTAGTTCAATTCTGATTGTTTAATAGTGCAAATAAAAATTATTAGGTTTCATAATCAACTGTTTTAATATTTTTATTTGTGTAAAATAATTTGATTTGCAAAAAGACAAAGTTTTGCTTGTGTACAACTTGATTAAAAAATCCTATTTAAATCAAAAAAATCCGATTTAAATCAAAAAAATCAGATTTTTTTTGATTTTTTTAAAAAAATCATGATTTTTATCCACCCTGCATGGGGGGTGTTCATCTCTCTGATCAAGTCCTCCAGCCGCACAGTGCCATGAGAAAAGCCAAGTAGAAGCTGGCCCTGCACATCATACAAATGGCAATGTACAACGCTTTCATGCTATCATGACTTGCAGGCCAGACCAGTAAGTCATACCTTCAGTTCCAGGAGATAGAGATCAAATCCCTAAAATTTGTCAGTCAGGAAGGAGCGGGTCCCTGTACTTCTGGAACTGAAGGTGCTCATTTCTTACCACACCAACATTTCCCCGGGAGGTCACTCAAACCTCAAAGAAAGGAAGCTCGCAAAAAAGGTGCCGAGTGAAGGGGATAAGAAAGAACATCATTTGGCAATGCGACAACTGCCCTGAAAAACCTAGCCTGTGTATAAAAGAATGTTTCAAACTGTACAACACATCCATGGACTACTAAATTCATGTCTGACTTACACAACTGACATATGACAATCTGACGAACACTACACAACTGACGTATGACAACCTGATGAACACTACACCCGTCTCATATGCAAGCTAATGCACACTACTAGTGTTGAGCGATACGATACTGCAAATATCGGGTATCGGCCGATATTAGCTGTATCGGACTTTCGATTCCGAGTTCCGATATTGTCGTCTTATCGGATACCGGAATCGGAATTGTCACTGTCACTGTCAGTGTCCGTCGGTCGGGTCTGTCAGGAGTCAGCGGCACTTACCTGGCAGAAGATCTCCGGCGGTCACGGCCTGGACTGCTTGATGGCCGCCATCATCTTTCCCCGGCGGTCACATGCAGTTTCTCGCGATAACTGCAGTGACTGCTGGGTAATCCCGGCAGTAAAGCAGTTAGTCCGATGACGTCACCGCCGGGGAAGCAGGTAATCAGCTGTGCTGCGTCGCGATGACAGGCTCTGCCTGTCATTGCGATGTAGCAGAGCTGGATCGTCGTGGGACACTCGTTACTATGGACTGCGTCGGACAGGTGGTATACTGTTGGTTTGTTTTTTTCCTTTTTTTACAGGAGATCGATGGCGTCGCAGGAATGAGAGTATAATAAAAGAAATGAAAACTGTGTTGTCTCTTTTATTTCATTAAAAGACATTTTTCTTGCTTTGTCTTTTTTTTATACATTTAAAAAGTTTGGGATTAATAATGGATCGGTGTCTTATTGACGCCTATCCATTATTAACCGGGCTTATTGCCACCGTGCAATCAACGGTGACATTAACCCCTTATTACCCCACTTGCCACCGCTACAGGGCAGTGGGAAGAGCCGGGTAAAGTGCCACAATTGGCACATCTTTTGATGCGCCAAATGTGGGGCTGCTGTAGCCTGGTATTATCAGGCTGTTGAGGGCCAAAATCCATGGGCCTTGACAGTCTTTTAATACCAGGCCGCAGCAGTCTGCATTTTACTTGGCTGGTTAACAAAAATAGGGGGACCCCTACGCCGTTTTTTTTTCGAGGGGATCCCCTATTTTTGTTAACCAGCCAAGCTAAGCAGACTGCTGTGGCCTGGTATTATCAGGCTGGCAAGGTCTATGGATATTGGATCCTTACCAGCCTGAAAAACCAGGCCTCAGCAGTCTGCTTCATCTGGCTGGTTAACAAAAATAGGGGGGACCCCACGCCAATTTTTTTTCGAGGGGATCCCCTATTTTGTTAACCAGCCAAGATATGCAGACTGCTGTGGCCTGGTATTATCAGGCTGGCAAGGTCCATGGATCTTGGCTCCTTACCAGCCTGAAAAACCAGGCCTCAGCAGTCTGCTTCATCTGGCTGGTTAACAAAAATAGGGGGACCCCACGCCAATTTTTTTTCGAGGGGATCCCCTATTTTTGTTAACCAGCCAAGATATGCAGACTGCTGTGGCCTGGTATTATCAGGCTGGCAAGGTCCATGGATCTTGGCTCCTTATCAGCCTGAAAAACCAGGCCTCAGCAGTCTGCTTCATCTGGCTGGTTAACAAAAATAGGGGGGACCCCACGCCAAATTTTTTTCGAGGGGATCCCCTATTTTTGTTAACCAGCCAAGATATGCAGACTGCTGTGGCCTGGTATTATCAGGCTGGCAAGGTCCATGGATCTTGGCTCCTTACCAGCCTGAAAAACCAGGCCTCAGCAGTCTGCTTCATCTGGCTGGTTAACAAAAATAGGGGGGACCCCACGCCAAATTTTTTCGACGGGATCCCCTATTTTTGTTAACCAGCAAAGATAAGCAGACTGCTGTGGCCTGGTATTATCAGGCTGGCAAGCAGGGTCGGACTGAGCCACCGGAGAAACCTCCGGTGGGCCCCAGCTCCTGCGTGGTGGGCCCTGATTTGAAAGGATAGGTCGCGGGGCAGAGGGGGCGGTGGCCCCGGGCCCCGCGCTCTGAGGGGGCCCACCCGGAGCTACGCTACAGTAACTGTATCGGCGTGCACAGCACACCGATACAGTTACATTCTGCGGCAGAGCAGGGAGAATCGATCTTCCTGCTCTGCCGCCCAGAAGCTATGGGGCCTGAACAGGCGTTGGGGGGGCCCGGTGCCAGCAGTGGGCCCCCCACCCGTCATCGGAGGGTCAGCTGTATCGGCATCCAGCCGATACAGCTGACCGCATAGAGAGAGAAGGAGCGAGCGCTCCTTCTCTCCCATAATCCCCCTCTCAGCGTCTGACAGCGGGCACGATGACATCACCTGCCGGCGCCCGCTGTCAGACGCTGAGAGGGAGAACAGTGAGCAGCACAGGAGCCGGGAGGTGAGTATTGTTTTTTTTTTTTTAATGGGGGTGCATTATACTACAGAGGCTGTATATGGGGGGTGCATTATACTACAGAGGCTGTATATGGGGGCTGCATTATACTACAGAGGCTCCATATTGGGGTGCATTATACTACAGAGACTCCCTATGGGGATGCATTATACTACAGAGGCTGCCTATGGGGGTGCATTATAATATAGCGGCTGCCTATGGTGGTGCATTATATTATAGACTCTGCCTATGGGGGTTTATTATAATATAGAGGCTGCCTATGGGGTGCATTATACTATATTGAGGACTATCTGGTGTATTATGCTGTATGGATGCTATCTAGGGGCCATCATACAGTGTTGGACCCATTAAATAGTTTGGGGACATTAAGGGGTCAGTATATATCCAGTGAGGGGCATTATTCTGTGTATAGGGGAGATGTACAGGGGGAGACTTGGGACATTATTAAATGTAAAGTGGACACTTATTGTTATAGGGGAACTCGGGTTACTGTGACTGTCAAAGGGGCACACAGGGCATTATTACAGTCTAGGGGACAAAATGTGGTCACTGTTTTCTAGGGCACTTGCACCCGGCATTACTATATTCTAGAGGGGTGCTTTAAAATTTAGAGGTCACACAGAACCACACAGCAGGTGCAGTAATAGGGACACATACGGCAGCAACAGCAGCTCAGTATTGGGGTATCACGTGCAGTAATAGGGACACATACGGCAGCAGCGGCTCAGTATTGGGGTATCAGGTGCAGTAATAGGGACACATACGGCAGCAGCGGCTCAGTATTGGGTATCAGGTGCAGTAATAGGGACACATATGGCAGCAGCGGCTCAGTATTGGGGTATCAGGTGCAGAAATAGGGACACATATGGCAGCAGCGGCTCAGTATTGGGGTATCAGCAGGATGAGGAGTTTGTGCAGGTTGAGAATAGTCCAATTGGTGACCAAGACAGTGCTAAAAATATGAGAAGTGAAATGTGTCTTTGTTGTAATCTCTGCAGTCGAGTCCTGGCTGGAGAAGTCGTCATGTCGGTCTGGGCCAGATGGAAAAGAAATGAAAAGTGAACAATTCCATTAGAAAGAACATCAGCGGTAAGTCATTATCTGTACCTGTGCTGTAATCTATTATATGTTCTGTAGGACTGGTATTATTTACCACAAACCATATGGCGGTAATATCAATATTGGTCTTTTTACATATAGATTATTTTTGGCAACAGCGCGGTCATTTGCTGAGGTTCTCTGATTAGGGGCCCACTCAGAAGTTTCGCCCCCACTAAACCAAAACCCTAGCTACGCCTCTGGCTCTCTCTCTAGTCTTTCTTTCTCTCTCTAGTCTTTCTTTCTCTCTCTAGTCTTTCTCGCTCTCTGTTCTTTTTTCTCTCTGTTCTTTCTTTCTCTCTCTCTTTTCTTCCTTTCCTCTCTTTCTTTCTCTGTTTGTTCTTTCTCTCTCGCTGCTCTTTCTTTCTTTTCCTCAGTACCAGCCACTGTGCCCTCATTACCAGTCAGTGTGATCAGCAGTGCTAAATGGGTACGCTTGGGGCCAGGATATGGGTGTGATTAGCTGTTAAATGGGTGTGGTCGGGGCGTGGCCTAAAATTTGCAGCGACGCCCTACGCGCGCCGCAGCCTTTAACCCTCTTTCCTGTCTTCAAAATTTGGGAGGTATGCTGTATGACCTCACTACAACTTCTGGCCATGCTCCTGATGAGTGCGACGGATGGTCTCCTGAGGGATCTCCTCCCACACCTGGACTAAAGCATCCACCAACTCCTGGACAGTCTGTGGTGCAACGTGGCATGGCCTAAAATTTGCTGCACACAGCGTGCGACAGCCTTTGTCCCTCTTTCCCTTCTTCAAAGTTTGGGAGTATGATGGTGGGCCCCAAGAATATTTTTTCTCTGGTGGGCCCAAGGTACTCCAGTCCGACGCTGCTGGCAAGGTCCATGGATATTGGCTCAACAGCCTTAAATACCATGCCTCAGCAGCAGGGGCGTACATAGAAATCATGGGGCCCCATAGCAAAAGTCTGAATGGGCCCCCCCCCCAAAAAAAAAAAACCCAGAGCCATTGTAAATGTAAAGTGCCAGCACAGTGAGGGGACACATTAAACAAAAAAATGTATTATGCCCCCATAGATTGTGCCCCCATAGATGCTCCATAGTATAGGCCCTTATGCTGCCGCAGCTGCTGCAACCAAAAAAAAAAAAAAGACATACTCACCTTTCGTCGCTGGGAGCCAGATGCCGGTGTCCTGAGCAGGGGGTGACACCAGGTGCCGATGTCACCACTCGCTCAGGGCCCCGGCACCTGAGATATTCACCTGTCCTCTCTCCACTGCTGAGTGCCGCTGTCTTCGGGGTCCTCCAGCAGTGAATGATCAGGCAGAGGGCGCGGCGCGCACTAACGACGTCATCGCGCCCTCTGACCTGAACATTGCAGCAAGAGGACGCGAGCAACGGTGGAACGGGACAGGTAAATATCCCTTATACTCACCCTTCCGCCGGCGCGGTCTGTGCAGCCCCTGCTCTTCTCCCACGGTCTCCGCCGCCAGTGTTCAGCGGTCACGCGGGACAGCTCATTAAAGTCATGAATATGTGCGTATTCATGACTGTAATGAGCGGTACCACCTGACCGCTGAACACAGGCGTCGGAGACCGTGGGAGAAGAGCAGGGGCTGCAGAGACCACACCAGGAGGGGTGAGTATATAGAAGAGCTGCGCTCCCCCTCCCCCGCCGACCCCCTGGTAGTACTGTGTCAGCACAGCTACCCGACCGTCGAGGGCCCCCTCACCTGTCCGGGCCCCATAGCAGCTGCTTGGTCTGCTTCATTCACGGTACGCCACTGCTCAGCAGTCTGCTTCATCAGGCTGGTTAACAAAAATAGGGGGACCCGACGCCATTTTTTTTTCGAAGGGAACCCCTATTTTTGTTAATCAGTTCCCTCTGACGTCACTGATTGTGTCCCTGGCTGACCTGAAGTGAAAGTGGAAAGCGATCAATTAAGCTTTCCACTTCCTCTCCTGTCAGCCAGGAGAGGAACTCATTCATTTGGGGGTTTACTGTGAGGCTGCAGCATTAGCTGCGGTCCCTGCAGTAAACATTAACCCTTTCTGAAGGATTACACCGTGGGACCTGACTGTGCATGGAATAGGTAAGAATAATTTTGCTTTTTTATTTTATTTTTATTACAGGAAATGGTTTTTGCAGTCAAATAAAAGATGGTCAAAAACATGTGTCTTTATTTCATTAAAATGATTTTTAATTAAAGTGTGTGTGTTTTATTTTTATTTCATGCAATAGGATTAATAATTGATAGTTGTCTAATTGACAGCTCTCAATCATTAACCTGGCTTAAGGTCACCTTTCAATTGCAAGGTGGCTTTAACCCCATATTAACCCATTCGCCACCGCTACAGGGCAATGGGAATAGACGGGCAAAGTGCCAGAAAGGGCGAATCTAATTATAGATTTGTCTTTTCTGGGGTGTCTGGGGGCAGATGTTAGTAGCCAGGGGGGGGCCAAAAATAATGGTCCCTCTCTGGGCTATTATTATCTGCCCCCATTCGCTGGCTTTGTCTGTCTGGTTGCGAAAATAGGGCGGGAGCCCACGCATTTTTTTTAAACAATTTTACACCTCATATATATATATATACATGTCATTGAATTTGTGACACATATATATATATATATATATATATATTTATATTTATAGTTCATACACTTCTACATAGTATAATAGCCGCTAATTCAATTGCCGGCTTTTGTGAAAATGCAGAACCCGACATGAAATGACACTTGGTGTACATAGGGTTAACCATGTCCTTTGCTATCTGATTTGCACAAACAATTACATCAGTCTATGTGTGCAAAATTTCACACCTGTAGGGGTTAATTAAAGGTGTAAATTCGTAGCAAAAAAGTCCGTTTTTTTTACAACGAATTTACAACTTTAATTAACCCCTACAGGTGTGAAATTTTGCACACATAGACTGATGTAATTGTTTGTGCAAATCAGATAGCAAACGACATGAAAAGACATGGTTAACCCTATGTACACCAAGTGTCATTTCATGTGGGGTGCTTCTGTCTTTTCACAGAAGCCGGCTTTACCCGGCAATTGAATCAGAGGCTATTTTACTATGTAGAAGTGTATAAACTATACATATATGTATATATATATGTCACAATGACATGTATATATATATATATATATATGTATTCTATGTGTGTATATTTTGTGTTTACAACGAAAGAAAGGGTTTTTTTAGTTGCGATATTTTGTTCCCATAGACTTACGTGGGACTTCCGGTATCGGGTATCGCCGATATTTTAGTGATATCGGCGATACCATTCCGATCCGATATTTTTGGATATCGGAAAGTATCGCTCAACACTACACACTACACTATTCACGTATGCCAATTTGATACATGCTAAGCAACTCATGTATGCCAACCTGATGCACTCTACACAATTTATGTATGCCACCACATTATAAAATTCGCATACCAGGAAAACACTAGATCAATTCAAATATAGGGTCACGTGGGAGTTTCTACTGTTTAGACACAACAGGTACTCTCCAAACGCAGCATGATGCCTGCAGATCATTTCATCAATGTCTGCATTCCAAACCATCACTTATTCCTTTCTGAGCCCTGTCGTGCGCCCAAACAGTAGTTTTCCCCCATATGGGCATTCGGCATGCTTAGGAGAAATTGCACATCAAATTTTCGGGACCATATTCTCCTGTTACCCTTGTGAAAATTTAAAATTGGTGGCTAAAAGAACATTTTTGTGGAAAAAAATGTTTGCTTGTTTTTTTACAGTATAAATTTCTGTGAAGCATCTGGGTGTTCCTGGTGCTCACCACACATTTAAATAAGCTGTTCCTTGAGGGATTTAGTTTCCAAAATGAGGTCATTTGTTTGGGAGCAGGTTACACTGTTTAGGCACATCAGGTGCTCTCCAAATGCAACATGGCGTCCGCTCTCAATTACAGCCAATTATGTGTTCAAAAAGACAAACTGTGCTCCTTCCCTTACAAACCTAGCTGTGCACCCAAACAGTGGTTTTCTCCCACACATGGGGTATCGACGTGCTCAGGAGAAATTGCACAACAAATTTTAGGGTCAATTTTCTCCTGTTACTCTTATGAAAATAAAAAAATTGGGGTCTAAAGTTAAATTTTGGGGAACAAAGTTAAGTGTTAATTTTTTTCCTTCTACATTGGTTCATTTCCTGTGAAGCATCTGAAGGTTTAATAAGCTTCTTGAATGTGATTTTGAGTACCTTGAAGGGTGAAGTTTTTAGAGTGGTGTCACTTTTGGGTATTTTCTGTCATATAGACACCTCAAAGTCACTTCAAATGTGATGAGCCCCCACCAACCCCCAAAAAATTATGTTTTTGTTAATATTGGGGCGGGGAATGAGAAATCTCTGGTCAATTTTTAACTAAGTGCCTAACAAAAAATATATATATTTCAAGACGTCTGCTGATCTAAAGTAGAAATGTGGGAAATGCTATTTAGTAAATATTTTGTGTGACATACCGTAACTCCCTAAAATTCAAAGATGTGAAACTTTCAAAATTTTGTATTTTTTTCACAAATAAACGCAAGTTATATAGATTTTACTACTATTATGAAGTACAATATGTCACTAGAAAACAATCTCAGAATCAGTGGGATCCATTGAAGCGTTCCATAGTTTTTACCACATAAAGACACTGGTCAGAATTATAAACTTGAATTGGTCAGGAAGGTGAAAACACATTGGAGGTGTAGGGGTTAATAAAGTTAGTTTTATTCACTAAAAAGATTTTAAAAATGCAGCGAAAATGCTGTAAAAAAAAGGCTGTTCTATTTTTTTTTCACTTTCTCATTGCTTTCTATGAGTGCAAAAACACTAAAAGAATTGACATGCTGCTAATTTCCAAGCGGTTCTCAAATTCAGGCTAGAGGAAAAAACCCAAGTGTGTGCATTAGATTTCTTTATATATGGAGAAAAAGGTGGTCACCAACTTCAGAAATCCAAAGTAAAGAGCACCCAGTTGGCGCAATCAATTTAATTTTAATAAAAAATTCTGTACAAACGCAACGTGTGCACATAGTCTTAGGCTATGTGCCCACGTTGCAGATTTGCCTGCAGAATTTTCTGCACAGAAACCGCACCTCTTGGCAGAAAACGCAGGTGCTTTTTTTATGGGCTTTTGAGGCTTTTTTGATGCGTTTTTTCATGCATTTTTTTCATGCGTTTTGTAAGCTAAATAAAGACATGTTATATTTAACAAAAAAAAGGTTTGTGATGTCATTTCTTGTCCAACCTCCTCTTTAACATTTGTCCAACCCACACTCCATTACACACACAGATACAGACAAGACAGATAGATAATAGATTGATAGATAGATAAATAGATAATATATTATCTATCTATCAATCTATTATCTATTATTTATCTGTCTATCTATCTATTATCTACCTATCAATCTATCTATTTGATAGATAATAGATAGATAATATATGATAGATAGATAATAGATAGACGATAGATAGATACTAGATAGATAATAGATATAGATAATAGATAGATAATAGATAGATTTGATAGATCGATAATAGATGATAGATAGATAATAGATAGATAGATTGATGATAGATAGATAATAGATGATAGATAAAATGGTACATAAATAGTTAAAGACACACACAAAATCTTCACGCAATATTAATTAAAAAAAAAATGGGGAAAAAAATGGCGTGGGCTCCTGCGCAATTTTCTGCACCAGAGGGGGAAAGCCGACGGCTGGGGCCAATATTTTTAGCCTGGGAAGGGGTTAATACCCATGGAGCTTTCCAGGCTATGAATTATCAGCCCGCAGCTAGCCTTTACTGGCTATTAAAATAGGGGACCCTCCCAAAAAATGATGTGCGTTCCCCCTATAATTTATAGCCAGAAAGACTAGCAAACAGCTGCGGGCTGATATTCATAGCCTAGGAAGGGGCCATGGATATTTGCGCACCCCCATGGCTAAAAATACCAACACCCAGCCTCTCCAGAATTGGTGCATCTGTACGATGTGTATCTGTGTAGCCCTGGTGTTTGGCACACGCAGTACCCTGGAGAGTGTATGGCGAGACGGCAGTTTAATGCTAAATACCCATTCACTCAACACACACTAGACACACCCTTAGGGTAGTGTAGTTATTTATGAGGGAGTGGTCTGGTAGATGTGTTGAGTGATTAGAGTCAGTCAGTGTCCAGACTTCAGAGAGAGGAGTGTGTTTCCTGTCTTCGGACAGAGCAGACGTCTAGAGTCAGTGCCTGGACTTCAGACAGAGAAGACGAGTCCAGCCTGCTCTATCATCAGTTCAGATCGTGGAGGCTAGTATAGGTGGTCTCATTCACCTTAGCCTAGTCAGAGCTGTACCTCAACTGAATACATTGGAAGAAAGAAGGAGATTAGTGCAGAAAGACTTCAGATACCTGTCTCCAGGACAGTGAAAGGTTCAGAGACGTGCTCCTGCCTATTGATAACTGAGCATCTGTAACTAACTTCGTAGAAAGTGAATGAAGGAAGTGACTACCCGACTTTATGCTAGTGTGAGTGCTTATGCTACCAGCGAGGACAAGGCGAAAGGCACAGTGGTTTATTGGAATAGTGCTTACGGATTGAAGAAGTCCTGCACATTGCAACCGGTCACTGGAGACCGAAGGATCACTATTCGCTTCAAGCATAGTGGTAAGAAAACCAGGAATCTACCGGACCCTAGGTCGCGGCAGACAGCCCCTTATAGTCAGTACGTAACTGGGGTCAGGGGGAGTGAAGACTTTGGAGTCAGTGCACGACAAAATAAGAATTCAGCTCTCTCGCAGGAAGGCCCCTACCACAAAGCTGACTGGGCAGTACAGCTATAGATTAGCTGGAGTTATTGAGGGAACTACGCTTCAGGCTGGTTGTACTCATTGTATTGGAAGTAGAGGAGGCCCCTAACTTGTCCAGCTGCTGTCTCAAGATACACTCTCCTTGGATCAGCCTCCCTGGGACCTGCCTGAACATCTTACAAGTAAAGGTATGGAAAGACGCTGACGGTGTGAGACTGAGTTATTATTGCATGCCTGCACAATCCCTACCTAACTACCGACCTGAGGGAAGAGTCCCACCTGTAGGGGACCCGACATCTAGCTGCATCACCATCCCCTCAGAGATCTACAGCAGCGCTGGTACTAATTACCAGAAGACTACAGGTGGCGTCACGAACTGTATATAAATATCCCCTGTAAATATTCCCCCAACATACGCCAGACCGCCAGGGCCACAGACCGAGCCACAGCTACCTGTGACAAATCCCATAGACTTCTACGGGCTCGGCTCTGAGTACCCCATTGCCCTGGTAACCCACAATTGTGGTGGCGGGTCGACACAACAAACTTGGCGTCACGAACAGGATGCGAAACTCGCAAAATTGCGAGCCCTGTGTGCCTATGGAACTGTTTTTGTGAAAAAGGACTGTTTGCACTTTTGGCGCCAAAATCGCCATTTTTGTCGCCATATTCGCGCCCTCAGGAGCTGGAGAAGAAGGTGGGCGTACCTTCGTGGGCGTGTACCCCCCAGTGGCGCGAAGAAGATGCCTGTCCTCTCAAAGTGCTATTACAACATGCGATCCTGCCCTACAGCAAAGGAGGTCCGCCTCCTCTTCACCTTCCCTGCGAGGAGGAGGAGACGCAAACCCCACCTCCACGGAAGAGACCGGATGTCTCCGCAGGAAGAAGAAAGAATCTTCTGGAACATCATGGAAGCAGGACGTGTGCAGCCGAGCGGGGAAGCGGAGGAAGGCAGGCCCCGTGCCCCAGCCAAGCTGCCACCAGCACAGGAGTCTTCTGTGATCCTGCACCTGCAACAGGCGTTGCTAGAGATAAAGGGAGAAAATGCACGCCTGAAGAAGATGGTCCAGCACCAAACTGGATTGGAGGAGATCGAGAGACGCCGATGTAACTTGATGCAGTGGCGACTGTGGAACACAGCGTCCTCTCCCCTCAACGACCCCCCACGATTCCAGTTACCGAAGAGTCTGCTGCCCAAGGCGAAGGAGCAACCGGAGGCTGCCCCCGAAAGTACCAATCCTGATCCCACCGGTGAAGCGGTGGAGGCGAAGGAGGTTGAGGAGGTACCGCCAATTCCGGAACGCCCGCTCGGCCAGGAGGCCGCAGCAGATGATCGGTCCCCGGCAGGGACACCGGAGGGGTCCTGTCCGTCACTACCAGACGTGGACTGGGACGAAATGGCGCGCCTGGATGACGTCGCCTACACCGCCCAGTGGGAACAAGAATGGCAGAGTCGTGAGGAGAAGAAGAAACGCCAGCAGGAGGAAGAGCGGGAAGCTCAGCGGAACCGTCAGCGACAATATGCAGAGCTGATCGCGGACAAAGAGAGTGTCCGGAGAGATAAAGGTACCCTGAGGGAACCGCGGCGGCAGGGGTGTGTGACTGAGTTCCAGCTCCGGAAGGGCTGGGGCTTTATCCGTGAACCGGGCCTCTACCCAGGGGTCTTTGTCAGCAGGCGTGACGTAGAATCCCACCTGCCGCAAGGCCATCCCGGGAGGGACTTAGCAAATGGAGACATCGTCGCATACACACGGCACTGGGGAATGAAGGGATGGTATGCCCTTAACGTCACCATCGTCCGTGACCCCGTCCCCGACGCAGGTACCGTCACCATTACCGCAGCGTCCCCGTCTCCAGCTCAAGCAGAATCCGGCCGTGCCCCAGCATCGCCCCCTACAAATACATCGCAACTAGCGACCCAGAGTTCATCGCAAATTAAAGCCACCTCCACATCGCAATATGCGACCCAGTCTCAATCCAATCCATGACACGGTCCATATCGTTAACTGTGATTGAAACGCAATCGGTGTCACGTGAAGAAAATGTACCCGTTGCGCCCCTAGAGGTTCGCACAAGAACTGTGGCGACCCAGACTCTAATCGCAGCACATGATTTGCTAGTCCTGGGATCTAGGGCCCATTGCATTGTTCCAGCCCCCGGGGTGGAAAGTGTATTTGCAGAAAATGAATAAATAAGAAAAGGAAGAATTGGTGAGATCCATATCGGGTCTACCAAAAGTAAAAAGTTTGAAATGTTTTATAAAGTTTTGCACAAATTATATAGTGAATATATATATTTCTAACTGTAGAATGCCCGGCTGGGTAAATGATAAACAGTAACCAGAAAAGTTGCACTTTCGTATTATGTGATTTGATATAATATGTCTTTGGTTTTACACTGGACTTTGAGGTTGAGGACTATGCCAGCCCAGAACTTACTTGTACATAGTTGCGCTTCGGTGCTTTCTCTTGGTTTTACATAAACCAGCACAACTACCTCTGAACAGAAAACCCGTGTGGTGTGGCACTGAGTGAGGTCTGCAATTGGATGTCCTGCAGCCCACCCAGGACCTACGTTGAAGGTTTGGTGCGGGTCCTTCACAAGTATTTATTGAATGCTATTTGATACTTTTGTATTTCTATATGTAAAATGTTATTGTTCGCAACGTTCAAGATATTCTCACCTCCCGGATGGGAAGAAGTTATTGTTTAAATGTTTATTGCATAAACAAAAATGTCTCTTTTGTATTTTACAGCCCGGGAGTGCTGTCTTTTACCATGGGGGAATGTGTAGCCCTGGTGTTTGGCACACGCAGTACCCTGGAGAGTGTATGGCGAGACGGCAGTTTAATGCTAAATACCCATTCACTCAACACACACTAGACACACCCTTAGGGTAGTGTAGTTATTTATGAGGGAGTGGTCTGGTAGATGTGTTGAGTGATTAGAGTCAGTCAGTGTCCAGACTTCAGAGAGAGGAGTGTGTTTCCTGTCTTCGGACAGAGCAGACGTCTAGAGTCAGTGCCTGGACTTCAGACAGAGAAGACGAGTCCAGCCTGCTCTATCATCAGTTCAGATCGTGGAGGCTAGTATAGGTGGTCTCATTCACCTTAGCCTAGTCAGAGCTGTACCTCAACTGAATACATTGGAAGAAAGAAGGAGATTAGTGCAGAAAGACTTCAGATACCTGTCTCCAGGACAGTGAAAGGTTCAGAGACGTGCTCCTGCCTATTGATAACTGAGCATCTGTAACTAACTTCGTAGAAAGTGAATGAAGGAAGTGACTACCCGACTTTATGCTAGTGTGAGTGCTTATGCTACCAGCGAGGACAAGGCGAAAGGCACAGTGGTTTATTGGAATAGTGCTTACGGATTGAAGAAGTCCTGCACATTGCAACCGGTCACTGGGGACCGAAGGATCACTATTCGCTTCAAGCATAGTGGTAAGAAAACCAGGAATCTACCGGACCCTAGGTCGCGGCAGACAGCCCCTTATAGTCAGTACGTAACTGGGGTCAGGGGGAGTGAAGACTTTGGAGTCAGTGCACGACAAAATAAGAATTCAGCTCTCTCGCAGGAAGGCCCCTACCACAAAGCTGACTGGGCAGTACAGCTATAGATTAGCTGGAGTTATTGAGGGAACTACGCTTCAGGCTGGTTGTACTCATTGTATTGGAAGTAGAGGAGGCCCCTAACTTGTCCAGCTGCTGTCTCAAGATACACTCTCCTTGGATCAGCCTCCCTGGGACCTGCCTGAACATCTTACAAGTAAAGGTATGGAAAGACGCTGACGGTGTGAGACTGAGTTATTATTGCATGCCTGCACAATCCCTACCTAACTACCGACCTGAGGGAAGAGTCCCACCTGTAGGGGACCCGACATCTAGCTGCATCACCATCCCCTCAGAGATCTACAGCAGCGCTGGTACTAATTACCAGAAGACTACAGGTGGCGTCACGAACTGTATATAAATATCCCCTGTAAATATTCCCCCAACATACGCCAGACCGCCAGGGCCACAGACCGAGCCACAGCTACCTGTGACAAATCCATAGACTTCTACGGGCTCGGCTCTGAGTACCCCATTGCCCTGGTAACCCACAATTGTGGTGGCGGGTCGACACATATCTGTGTAGTGGTGGGATATGGGGTAATAAGGGGTTAATGTCAACTTGCTATTGTAAGGTGACATTAAGCCCGGTTAATAATGGATAGGCGTCAATAAGACGCCTATCCATTATTAACCTTATAATTTGAAAGGGTTAAAAAACACACACATAAGAATAAAGCATTTTAAGTAAATAAAACAAGACACAGTTTTCATATCTTTATTGCATGCCCAGGTCCAAGCGACGCCCTCGGTCTCCTGTAATAAAAAGTAAAAAAATAAACCAACCGTATACTCCCTGTCCGATGCAGTCCAATTAATAACGAATGTCCCACGACGATTTCCCTTATAGAATAGTGACCTCGGGTGATGTCACTTCTCTATAGGGCCTCCAGTGATGAATTGACAGGAGACAATGGCTCCTGCAGTGCATCACTGAGGTTACCTGAGTTCATTCTCTCACTTTATGGTAATGCTGGTGGGAATTTTCTAACCCAGCATTGCCAGTGAGAGAATGAACTGAAGTGACCTCATTCTCCCCGGCTGCGGAGGGATATACACCGCCGAGGATTACCTCCGCTGTCAGTGTATCGCGGAGGCCGTGTAGAGCATTGACATCACCTGATGTCAGTGTTCTACATCGGAGATCGTTGTGGGACACTCGTAAATAACTGGACTATGGCGGAAAGGTAATGTATAGGTTGTTTTATTATTTTATTTTTATTAGGAGATGAGGGCATGGGGGATTAGGTGTTTGGTATGTACTCTATGTTATGTGTTGTATGTTATGTGTGTGTTCTGTATGTTATGTGTTGTATGTTCTGTATGTGTTCTGTATGTTATGTGTTGTATGTTCTGTATGTTGTATGTTCTGAATATGTAATGTATGTTTGTTTTTTTTTGCTTACATTCAACACATTAGCCGGATGATGGGACTACTACTGTCCCATCATTGGCTAATGTGTCAGTCACTGTCAGTGTAGCAGGCATAGCCGGATGGAACTTGTAGTCCCATCGGACGATGCTTGCATACACACACAAACACACACACACAGGCCCGCAGACCCCCGCACATACACAGATCACGCACACACAGACACGCACACACACAGGTGTTATGATTTGGTAACTGAGGAGGACAGGAGAAAAACAGCAAGGCAGCCGAACACCTGAGAGGTTGGAAACTAATGGGTTACAGATTCCTAAACTAACCGCACAACTAGAAGCAGCCGTGGAGCGTACCTACGGTGGTCTAGACGCCTCGGCACAGCCGGAGAGCTAGCTACACCTAAAGATAGAAACAGGAAAGCTAACTGCCCCGGAGTAGAGCCCCAAAGGAATAGGCAGCCCCCAAACATATAATGGCGGTTAGACAAGACGAAACACAAACACAGGCAGAAAATAGAGTGAGCAAACGCTGGGGCCAAACACTGCCTAAATAGGACAGGACAGAATACTATCTGCAACCCAGCAAAACCCTAGCAAAACTTCCAACACTTCTGATTTCAAAAATGCTGAGATCACACGATCTCGCCACCCACTAAATCAGATCTCAGTGTGAACAAGGCTAACCCGCAGCCACTCAAAAAGCAGGGAAAGAGCAATTGAACAAATAACAGTGGCTACTGAAAAACAGAGAGTAGCACAGGCCCCAGGAGGGGACCCGGCTAACCTCCACAAAGGTGCAGACAAAAATGTAAATAGCAAACACAATGGAAACAAGCAGAAAATATGTTATCTGAAGGTAGCAGACGAAGGCAAGACACCAGCAGACTTCCAAATGAACCAGGAAACAACAATTGATCACCGGCGAGGATCATGGGAAGGCAGCTCTCCTATATCAGCCCAGTCAGTGACTCCTGATTGCCAGTCGTCGCTGGCAGGTGAGGAGGCCCTGTCATTCGATACAGCCTCAGTACCATCAGCAACCACCAGAGGGAGCTTCAGCTCAGAAATTGTCTCCAACACGTTCACAACACACAGGCCTGCAGACCCTCACACAAACATGCAGAACCCCGCACATACACAGATCACACAGACACAGGCACACACAGACACGCATAGTTACTGCCCACACACTATACATGCACACAGTGACCACGCACACTCCGCCCACACACTTCACTCCTCACAAACTGCAGCGTTTCACTCGCAGCAAAACTGCAGATCTTTTTTACTCAATGCAAGTCAATAGGCACAGAAACGCTGCAGTTCGGGATAAAGAATTGACATGCTGCGGAAAATAAAACGCTGAAAATCGGTGCGTTCTTTTCCACAGCATGTGCACAGCAAAGCTGCGTTTCACATAGAACTACATTGGCTGTGCACTGTGCTGCGGGTTGGATGAGTTTCCGCGCGTTCAAAAACGCTGCAGAAACGCATCTAAAAACGCAACGTGTGCACATACCCTTAATGTGTGATGTCTTAATTTGTTTGTACAAGTTCTATATAAATTAAGTGCTGCTGAATATTTTGGTACTATAGAAATAAAAATCATCATTTTTATTATTGATGCAACCTCTGCAGCCACACAGGGGCACAGGAGATAAGGGGGCCACTTGTACCTTCAAAGCAGTTGGAATTGTTCATTATTATGAGCAATTGGGCTGCAAAGGGCCCATACACTGTTCTTGCAAAGGGGCCTCTTCTGTTACAGTTTCTGAAAACTGTCTATATGTAAACCAGTGTAAGGACTCATACCCATATGCGGGGAAAAAAAGGTTTGATTTCCGGACCAAAAAAACGGACGAGTGGTATGCGAATGTCATGTGATTTCTGTGCAATTTTTAACCCCTTTACTCCCGAGGGTTGTTTGCATGTTAATGAACGGGCCCATTTTTACAATTCTGACCACTGTCCTTTATGAGCTACAGTAATAACTCTGGAAAGCTTCAATGGATCTTGACGATTCTGAGACTGTTTTCTTGTGACATATTGTGCTTCATGCTAGTGGTAAAATTTATTCGATATAACTTGCGTTTATTTCTGAAAAAAATGGAAATATGCAATTTTCAAACTTTGAATTTTTATGCCCTTAAAACAGAGAAATATGTCACACAAAATAGTTACTAAATAACATTGCCCACATGTCTACTTTACATCAGCACAATTTTGGAAACAACATTTTTTTTGTTACGAAGTTATAAAGGTTAAATGATGACCAGCGATTTCTCATTTTTACAACACCATTTTTTTTAGGGACCACATCACATTTGAAGTCACTTTGAGGGGTCTATATGATAGAAAATACCCAAAAGTGACACCATTCTAAAAACTGCACCCTCAAGGTGCTCAAAACAACATTCAAAAAGTTTATTAACCCTTTACGTGCTTCACAGGTATTTTTGGAATGTTTTAAAAAAATTATTTAACTTTTTTGCACAAAATATTTACTGTATATACTCGTGTATAAGCCGACCGTGTATAAGCCGACTCCCCTAATTTTGCCACAAAAAACTGGGAAAACTTATTGACTCGCGTATAAGCCTAGGGTAAAAAATGATTATGCCCCCATATGCTCCATAGATTAGGCCCCATAAACTGCACAGATTATGCCCCCGTATGATCCACAGATTATGCCCCCATATGCTGCTCAGATTATGCCCCATATGCTGCACAAATTATGCCAATATGCTCCCCTGATTATGCCCCCATATGCTCCCTGATTATGCCCCCATATGCTCCAGATTATGCCCCTATATGCTCCAAATTATGCCCCCATATGCTCCAGATTATTCCCCCATATGCTGCAGATTATGCCCCATATGCTCCAGATTATTCCCCCATATGCTCCCCTGATTATGCCCCCATATGCTCCAGATTATGCCCCCATATGCTCCAGATTATTCCCCCATATGCTCCAGATTATTCCCCCATATGCTGCAGATTATGCCCCATATGCTCCAGATTATGCCCATATGCTCCCGATTATGCCCCCATATGCTCCAGATTATGCCCCCATATGCTCCAGATTATGCCCCCATATGCTCCAGATTATTCCCCCATATGCTGCAGATTATGCCCCATATGCTCCAGATTATGCCCCATATGCTGCAGATTATGCCCCACATGCTGCAGATTATGCCCCCATATGTTTCACAGATTATGCCCCATATGCTCCAGATTAAGCCCCATATGCTCCAGATTATGCCCCATAGTATACGTCCCTTATGCTGCTGCTGCAGAAAAAAAAAAAATGACATACTCACCTCTCGTCGCTGGGGGCCAGGTGCCGGTGTCCTGAGCAGGCGGTGACACCGGCGCACTATGGGGGACAGGTGCCGTGTCACCGCTCATTCAGGACCCCGGCACCTGAGATATTTACCGATCCCCGGTCCGCCGCTGCGCGCTGGTCCTCCTTCCGTGTCCTCGGCAGTGAATGATCAGGCAGAGGGCGCGGCGCTCACTAATGACGTCATTGCGCCCTCTGCCTGATCATAACAGCCAGAGGACGCGAGGACACAGAGGGGAACAGCAGTGGCACGGGGACAGGTAAATATCGCTATACTCACCCCTCCGCCGGCGCGGTCTCTGCAGCCTCTCCTCTTCTCCCGGCGGTCTCCGGCAGCTCTTCCTACAGCGGTCACGTGAGACCGCTCATTAAAGTCATGAATATGTGCATATTCATGACTTTAATGAGCGGTACTACGTGACCGCTGTAGGAAGAGCTGCCGGAGATCGTGGGAGAAGAGGAGAGGCTGCAGAGACCGTGCCGGCGGAGGGGTGAGTATGATCCGACAACCCCGCTCCCCCTCCCCCACCGACCCCCATATATGACACGCTTATAAGCCGAGAGGGGGACTTTCAGCCTAAAAATTGGGCTGAAAATCTCGGCTTATACACGAGTATATAAGGTACTTCAGATCCAATTTTTTTTATTTTACCAAGGGTAACAGGAGAAATTGGACACCAAAAGTTGTTGTACAATTTGTCCTGAGTACGCTGATACCCATGGGGGGGAGCCACTGTTTGGGCCCTGGGCAGAGCTCGGAAGGGAAGGAGCGACGTTTGACTTTTCAATGCAAAATTTGCTGGAATTGAGATCGGACACCATGTTGCGTTTGAAGAGCCCCTTACGCGCTAAACTGTGGAAACCCCCCACAAGTAACACCATTTTGGAAAGTAGACCCCCTAAGGACCTTATCTAGATGTGTGGTGAGCACTTTGAACCCCCAAGTGCTTCACAGAAGTTTATAACGTAGAGCTGTAAAAATAAAAAATCATAATTTTTCCTCAAAAATGATATTATCGCCCCAAATATTTTTTTCCAAAGGGAAACAGGAGAAACTGGACCCCAAAAGTTGTTGTGCAATTTGTTCTGAGTACGCTGATACCCTATATGTGGGGGTAAACCACTATTTGAGTGCATGGCAGAGCTCGGAAGGGAAGGAGCGCCGTTTGACTTTTTCAACGCAGAATTGGCTGGACGCCATGTTGCGTTTGGAGAGCCACTGATGTGCCTAAACAGTGGGAACCTCCCAAAAATGACACCAGTTTGGAAACTAGATCCCTCAAGGAACTTATCTAGATGTATGATGAGCACTTTGAACCCCCAAGGGCTTCACAGAAGTTTATAACATAGAGCCATAAAATTCAAAAATCATATCTTTTCCACAAAAATGATCTTTTCACCCCTAATTTTTATTTTCCCAAGGGTCACAAGACCATAAAAGTTATTGTTCAATTTGTCCTGAGTACGCTGATACACCATATGAGGGGGTAAACCACTGTTGGGCCGAATGGCAGAGCACGGAAGTGATGGAGCGCCGTTTGACTTTTCAACGCCAAATTGGCTGGAATTGAGATCGGACGCCATGTTGCGTTTGGAGAACCCCTGATGTGCCTGAACATTTGAAACCCCCAAGCGACCCCATTTTGGAAACTAGACCCCCCAAGGAACTTATCTAGATGTGTGGTGAGCACTTTGAACCCCCCCAAGTGCTTCACAGAAGTTTACAACGCCCGGGCGTGAAAATAAAAAAATCAAATATTTATCCACAAACATGATCTTTTAGACCCCATTTTTTTATTTTCCCAAGGGTAACAGGAGAAATTGGACCCAAAAGTTGTTGTCCAATTTGTCCTGAGTACGCTGAAAACCCATATGTGGGAGAAAACTATTGTATGGGCACACATTGGGGCTCGGAAGGGAAGTAGTGACGTTTTGGAATGCAGACTTTGATAGAATGGTCTGTGGGCGTCATGTCGCGTTTGGAGAGCCCCTGATATGCCTAAACAGTGGAGACCCCCACAAGTGACCCCATTTTGGAAACTAGACCCCCAAGAAACTTGTTAGATGTGTGGGGAGAACTTTGAACCCCAAGTGCTTCACAGAAGTTTATTACGTAGAGCCATAAAAATAAAAATTCATATTTTTTTCCACAAAAACGATATTTTTGTCCCCAATATTTTGTTTTCCCAAGGGTAACAGAAGAAATTGGACCCCAAGAGTTATTGTAAAATTTGTCCACATGTGGGGGTAAACCACTGTTTGGGCGAATGGCAGAGCTTGGAAGGGAAGGAGCAGTATAAACCCAATTCTAATTCCAACCCTAACCACAAACGTAACCTTAACACAACCCTAACCCTAATCCCAACCCTAAGCCTAACCCTAACCCTAATGGGAAAATGGAAATAAATTTTTTTAATTTTATTATTTTTCCCTAACTAAGGGGGTGATGAAGGGGGGTTTGATTTACTATTTATAGCTGGTTTTTATAGTAGGTTTTTTCATGTTTGGCGGGTGTCACTTGCTAAAAGACGCTTTTTATTGCAAAAAATAGTTTTTGCATCACCATATTTGAGAGCTATGATTTTTCCATATTTTGACCCACAGAGTCATGCGAGGTCTTATTTTTTGCGGGACGAGTTGTTGTTTTTATTGTTACCATTTTTGGGCACATGACATTTTTTGATCGCTTTTTATTATGATTTTTGGGAGGCAGAATGAACAAAAACCAGCAAATCATGAATTTCTTTTGGGGGGCGTTTATACCGTTCCTCGTGTGGTAAAATTGATAAAGCAGTTTTATTCTTCGGGTTAGTATGATTACAGCAATACCTCATTTGTATCATTTTTTATGTTTTGGCGCTTTTATACAATAAAAACAATTTTATATAAAAAATATTTGTTTTTGCATCGCTTTATTCTGCGAGCTATAACTTTTCTATTTTTTTGCTGATGATGCTGTATGGCAGCTTGTTTTTTGCGGGACAAGATGACGTTTTCAGCGGTACCATGTTTATTTATATCGGTCTTTTTGATCATGTATTATTCCACTTTTTGTTTGGCGGTATGATGATAAAGCATTGTTTTTTTGCCGTGTTTATTTTTCTCTTTTAAGGGGTTTACTAAAGGGGTTAACTAGTGGGACAGTTTTATAGGACAGTTTTTTATTACTTATTTAGGGATTATTTTTTTTAAATATTTTTACACGTTTTTTTTTTTTTTTTACATTTTTACATTGTCCCAGAGTATGACATCACTATATATAGTGTCAGATCGCTGATCTGACAGTTTGCAGAGCACTCTGTCAGATCTGCGATCTGACAGGCAGTGCAGGAGACTTGCTGGCACCTGCTCTCAGCAGGCACTGACAAGCCACCTCCCTACAGGACCTGGAAGGACCCCGTGGCCATTTTGGATCCGGGGGTCAGCAGGGGGGAGGCACTCGGAACAACACGATCACATCGCGTTGCTCTGAGGGTCTCAGGGAAGTACGCAGGGAGCCCCCTCCCTGCGCGATGCTTCCCTATGCTACCTGAACACTGCGATCATGTTTGATCGCAGTGTGCCGGGGGTTAAAGTGCTGAGAGTGGTCCATGACCGCACCTGGCACTTGGTTCCGGGTGTCAGCTGTGAAAATCAGCCGGCGATCGGCCACGCTATCCCAGTGAGCGCGGCAGATCGACTATGACGTACTATCCCGTCACTGGGACTTAAGGCCCAGGTCACATGGACAGGATAGTACGCCATATGGTAGAAAGGGGTTAAACGCAACATCCGTATGACATCTGTATGACATGCGTATTCATTAATAATAATAATATCAGCCCTCAGCTGTCTGCACAGCTATTACTGGCTATAAATTATAGGGGGACCCCATGCCATTTTTTTCCCATAAATAATCTTTCATTAATTACATACATGTCCCCTAATTTGCACACACACTGTACTAATTGTATTGGTCACTGACATCTATATATCTACCTATTCTGCATCTATTTACTGTATGTAAAGTATGTTTTCTGTCCTGTCGGCTCCTGCACTAATTTTACGAGCCGACAAATGAATTACCGGCTATTCTTCTATCTATCTTCTATCTATGTATGTGATATCAATACATATATAAATGTGTGTGTCACTGACAGATATACTATATATACATATATATATATATATATATATAGATAGATATAGATAGATAAAGATAGATATAGATATTATATATCTATATCTATTCTATGTGTATATTTATCGTCTCTTCTCTATTATAACATGTCAGTGTGATTTTACTGTAGCCACATATGGATTGCCGGCTTTTCAAAGGACACTGGTGCGTAAAAATCAGACAGCACTTACATGGTACGAGTGCTGTGCGATTTTTTTTTCTCGCACCCATTGACTTGCATTGGCGAGTCTCGTCCGAGAATCGCAGCAATATGCAGCATGCTGCGATTTTTTCTCAGTCTGATTTCAGTTGAGAAAAAAATCGCAGATGAGATGTCACCCATTGAATAACATTGATCCGAGTGCAGTCCGATTTTTCATCCGTATTTCTCGCGAGTATGAGCCCTAAGTGGCAAACTTGTTAGGACCTGATCTCTGACCTCTTATACGCTTGTTCTATGATGTAGGTTAATAAATTTGAAAGAAAGAAAGAGATCTGCATAACCCCACAGAAACCCTGCACTATCTGCACTTGGTTTGCTGGGAGCTTCTCACCTTGATCTCTGGTCCATCAGAGATTACATTTGGATAAAAGAGTTGTGGGATTATACTGCGGGGATATAATCATTGTAATCACACACAAATAAGGATATTAAGTATATGCTGCACACACCACGCTGTATACTTCACAAAGCAGCCAGTATGTGGCTGCAAAATTACCTCGCGTTCCTCTGAGAGCAGGGCCTGGTGTTGTGCTCGGTCACCATGTCCTGTGAGCAGTCTCTCCCTTCATAACGCTGCTGTGAAGGCGCGGTGTATAAGGGAACACAACCATGGCGACAGAGGACTCCGAAAACATACAAGCTCATTATCATAGAGAGCAGGGGGTGACAACTTGTGCAGGAGGGTGAGGAGAGGTAGCATTTATCTCCTGTACTGTAGGCACTCAGCCTGTGAGTTCTCAAACTGCTTCATGTCAGGTCGGGCATGTGAATGTGTGACACCTGACTATGGTGCTCAGGTTATACGATTATACTGTGTGACACTGTGTATGGGGCTCAGGTTATACATTATACTGTGTGACACTGATATGGGCTCAGTTATACAATTATACTGTGTGACACTGTGTATGGGGCTCAGGTTATACAATTATACTGTGTGACACTGTGTATGGTGCTCAGGTTATACGATTATACTGTGTGACACTGTGTATGGGGCTCAGGTTATACAATTATACTGTGTGACACTGTGTATGGGCTCAGTTATACAATTATACTGTGTGACACTGTGGTATGGGGCTCAGGTTATACAATTATACTGTGTGACACGTGTAGGGCTCAGGTTATACAATTATACTGTGTGACCGTGTATGGGGCTCAGGTTATACAATTATACTGTGTGACACTGTGTAATGGGCTCAGGTTATACAATTATACTGTGTGACACTGTGTATGGGCTCAGGTTATACAATTATACTGTGTGACACTGTAGGTCAGTGTATGGGCTAGGTTATACATTATATGTGTGAACTGTATGGTGCTAGGTTATACAATATAGTGTGACATGTATGGGGCTCAGGTATAAATTATACTTGTGACACTGTATGGGCTAGTTATACATTATATGTGTGAATGTGTTGGGCTAGTTATCATTATACTGTGTGCACGTGTATGGGGTCAGGTTATAATTATACTGTGTGACATGTGTATGGGGCTCAGGTTATACAATTATACTGTGTGAACTGTGTATGGGCCAGGTTATACATTATACTGTGTGACACTGTTATGGGCTAGGTTATAATTATACTGTGTGACACTGTGTATGGGGCTAGGTTATACATTATACTGTGTGACACGTGTATGGGGCTCAGTTATACATTATACTGTGTGACACTGTGTATGGGGCTCAGGTTATACAATTATACTGTGTGACTTGTATGGGGCTCAGGTTATACAATTATATGTGTGACACTGTATGGGCTCAGGTTATACATTATACTGTGTGACACTGTGTATGGGCTCAGGTTTTACAATATACTGTGTGACACGTGTATGGGGCTCAGGTTATACAAATACTGTGTGACACTGTATGGGCTCAGGTTATACAATTATACTGTGTGACACTGTGTATGGTGCTCAGGTTATACGATTACTGTGTGACACTGTGTATGGGCTCAGTTATACAATTATACTGTGTGACACTGGTATGGGCTCAGGTTATACATTATACTGTGTGACACTGTTATGGGCTCAGGTTATACATTTACTGTTGTGACACTGTGTATGGGCTCAGGTTATACATTATACTGTGTGACACTGTGTATGGGGCTAGGTTATACAATTATACTGTGTGACACTGTTATGGGCTCAGGTTATACATTATATGTGTGACATGTGTATGGGCTCAGGTTATACAATTATACTGTGTGACCGTGTATGGGCTCAGGTTATACAATTATACTGTGTGACACTGGTATGGGGCTCAGGTTATACAATTATACTGTGTGACACTGTGTATGGGCTCAGGTTATACAATTATACTGTGTGCACTGTTGGGCTCAGGTTATCAATTATACTGTGTGACACTGTATGGGCTCAGGTTAAAATTATACTGTGTGACACTGTGTATGGGGCTCAGGTTATAAATTACTGTGTGCACTGTATGGGCTCAGGTTATACAATTATACTGTGTGACAACTGATGGGCTCAGGTTATACATTACTGTGTGACACTGGTATGGTGCTCAGGTTATACAATTTACTGTGTGACATGATGGGCTCAGGTTATACAATTATACTGTGTGACATGTATGGGGCTCAGGTTATACATTTACTGTGTGACACTGTATGGGTCAGGTTATACAATTATACTGTGTGACACTGTATGGGCTAGGTTATACAATTATACTGTGTGACACTGTGTATGGGGCTCAGGTTTACATTATACTGTGTGACACTGTATGGGCTCAGGTTATACAATTATACTGTGTGACACTGTTATGGGCTCAGGTTATACAATTATATGTGTGACACTGGTATGGGCTCAGGTTATACATTATACTGTGTGACACGTGTATGGGCTCAGGTTATACAATTATACTGTGTGAACTGTATGGGGCTCAGGTTATACAATTATACTGTGTGACACTGTATGGGCTCAAGTTATACAATTGTACTGTGTGACACTGTGTATGGGGCTCAGGTTATACGATTATACTGTGTGACACTGTGTATGGTGCTCAGGTTATATAATTATACTGTGTGACACCTGACTATGGTGCTCAGGTTATACAATTATACTGTGTGACACCTAACTATGGTGCTCAAGTTATATGTGTAGCCCTGGTGTTAGGCACACGCAGTACCCTGGAGAGTGTGTGGCGAGACAGCAGTTTAATGCTCAATACCCATTCACTCGACATACACTAGACACACCCTTAGGGTAGTGTAGTCACTTGTGAGGGAGTGGTCTGGGTGTATTGTTGGAGTGATTTGAGTAGTCAGTTTCCTGTCCTTGGACGGAGAAGACGTGTGGAGTCTAGCTGGAGGGAGGAAGCAGTCCAGCCTGTTTCTGCAGCAGTTCAGAAAGTGGAGGCCAGTAAGGGCGAGATATATATCACCTCAGCCTGGTCAGAGCTGTACCTCACCTGAATACATTGACAAAGAAAGAAGAAGCTTAGTGCAGAATTACTTCAGTCACCTGTCTAAAGGACAGTGAAAGTTTCAGAGACGTGCTCCTGCCTAGTGGATAACTGAGAGTCTGTTAACTAACTCTGAAGGAAGAGAAGAAGGGAGTGATTACATGACTTTTTGCAAGTGTGAGTGTTTATGCTACCAGCGAGGACAAGGCGAAAGGCACAGTGGAAAGATTAACAGAAAAGTGCTTTTGGATTGAAGAAGTCCTGCACATTGTAACCGGTCACTGGGGACCGAAGGATCACTATTAGCTTCAAGCATAGTGGTAAGAAAACCAGGGATTTACCGGACCTTAGGTCGCGGCAAACAGCCCCATATAGTCAGTACGTAACTGGGGTCAGGGGGAGTGAAGACTTTGAGCCTGATCAGCAATATAGGAATTCAGCTCTCTCACAGGAAGGCTCCTACCACAAAACTGACTGGGCGGTACAGCTATGGAATAGCTGGAGTTATTGAGGGAACTACGCTTCAGGCTGGTTGTACTCATCGTGTTGAAAGTAAAGGAGGCCCCTAACTTGTCCAGCTGCTGTCTCAAAATACACTCTCCTTGGATCAGCCTCCCTGGGACCTGCCTGAACATCTTACAAGTAAAGGTATGGAAAGACGCTGACCGTGTGAGACTGTGTTATTTATCTGCACCCCACTTCACTAACTTCATAGACTTTGAGGGACCAGTCCCACCTGTAGGGGACCCGACATCTAGCTGCCTCACCATCCCCTCAGAGATCTACAGCAGCGCTGGTACAAATTACCAGAGACTACAGGTGGCGTCACGAACTGTATATATATATCCCCTGTAAATATTCCCCCAACATACGCCAGACCGCCAGGGCCACAGACCGAGTCACCGCTACCTGTGATAATCCCCATAGACTTCCATGGGCTCGGCTCTGAGTACCCCATTGCCCTGGTAACCCACAATTGTGGTGGCGGGTCGACACACAAATTGGCGTCACGAACAGGATGCGAAACTCGCAGAATTGCGAGCCCTGTGTGCCTATGGAATTGTTTTTGTGAAAAGGACTGTTTGCACTTTTGGCGCCAAAAATCGCCATCTTTGTCGCCATATCGCGCCCTCAGGCGCTGGAGAAGAAGGTGGGCGTACCTTCGTGGGCGTGTACCCCCCTGTGGCGCGAAGAAAATGCCGGCCCTCTCAAAGTGCTATTACAACATGCGATCCTGCCCTACAGCAAAGGAGGTCCGCCTCCTCTTCACCTTTCCTGCAAAGAGGAGGAGACGCAAACCCCGCCTCCACGGAAGAGACCGGATGTCTCTGGAGGAAGATGAGAGAACGCTCTGGAACATCATGGAAGCAGGACGTGTGCAGCCGAGTAGGGAAGCGGAGGAAGGCAGGCCCCGTGCCCCAGCCAAGCTGCCACCAGCACAGGAGTTATCTGTGGTCCTGCACCTGCAGCAAGCGTTGCTAGAAATTCAGGAAGAAAATGCACGCCTGAAGAAGATGGTCCAGCACCAACCTGGATTTGAAGAGATCGAGAGACGCCGATGTAACTTGATGCAGTGGCGACTGTGGAACACGGCGTCCTCTCCCTCAACGACCCCCCACGATTCGAGTTACCGAAGATTCTGCTGCCCAAGGCGAAGGAGCAACCGGAGGCTGCCCCCGAAAGTACCAATCCTGATCCCACCGGTGAAGCGGTGGAGGCGAAGGAGGTTGAGGAGGTACCGCCAGTTCCGGAACGCCCGCCCGGCCAGGAGGCCGCAGCAGATGATCGATCCCCGGCAGGGACACCGGAGGGGTCCTGTCCGTCGTTACCAGACGTCGACTGGGACGAGATGGCGCGCCTGGATGACGTCGCCTACACCGCCCAGTGGGAATATGAGTGGCAGCGTCGTGAGGAGAAGCAGAAACGCCAGCAGGAGGAAGAGCGGGAAGCTCAGCGCAACCGACAGCGACAACATGCAGAGCTGATCGCGGACAAGGAGAGTGTCCGGCGAGAGAAAGGTACCCTGAGGGAACCGCGGCGGCAGGGGTGTGTGACTGAGTTCCAGCTCCGGAAGGGCTGGGGCTTCATCCGTGAACCGGGCCTCTACCCAGGGGTCTTTGTTAGTCGCAGGGACGTGGAATCCCACCTACCGCAAGGCCATCCCGGGAGGGACTTAGTAAATGGAGACATTGTCACGTATACACGGCACTGGGGAATGAAGGGATGGTATGCCCTTAACGTCGCCATCGTCCGTGATCCCGTCTCCGACGCAGGTAACGTCACCACTACCGCAGCGTCCCCGTCTCCAGCTCAAGCAGTATCCGGCCGTGCCCCAGCATCGCCCCCTGCAGGCTCATCGCAAATGAAAGCAATATCTACATCGCAACATGCGACCCAGTTTCCATCGCAATCCATAACACGATCAATATCGTTAACTGTGACTCAGATTGAAACGCAATCGGTGTCTCGCAAGGAGGAAGTACCCGTTGCGCCCCTAGTGGTTCACACAAGAACTGTGGCGACCCAGACCCTAATCGCAGCACATGATTTGTTAGTAATGGGATCTAGGGACCATCGCATTGTTCCAGCCCCCGGGGTGGAAAATGTATTTGAAGTAAATGAGTAATTAAACAGTAAAGAAGAATGGGTGAGATCCAGATAGGGGTCTACCATAAGTAATGTTGTATAAAGTTTAAGAATGTTTTACAAATTTTTGCACAAGTTGAAGAGTATAACGTATATAATGTATATATATATTTCTAACAGTAGAATGCCCGGCTGGGTAACCAGAAAAAGTTTGCACTTTATTATTATTACAATGTGATATAATATGTCTTTCTTTTACAATGGACTTTGAGGTTGAGGACTGTGCCAGCCCAGAACTTATTTGTATATAGTTGCGCTTCGGTGCTTTATCTTGGTTTTACATAAAACCAGCACAACTACCTCTGAATAACAAAACCCGTGTGGTGTGGCACTGAGTGAGGTCTGCATTCGGATGTCCTGCAGCCCACCCAGGACCCACGTTGAAGGTTTGGTGCGGGTCCTTCACAAGCATATTGTCTATTTATATGAAAATGTTATTTAATATTTGTACTTTTCTACATATAATGTTTTTGTTTTGCAACGTTCAAGATATCCTTACCTCCCGGATGGGACGAATTAATGTTAATGTTGATGTTTTCATGCATAAACAAAATTGTCTCTTTGTATTTTACAGCCCGGGAGTGCTGTCTTTTACCATGGGGGAATGTGTAGCCCTGGTGTTAGGCACACGCAGTACCCTGGAGAGTGTGTGGCGAGACAGCAGTTTAATGCTCAATACCCATTCACTCGACATACACTAGACACACCCTTAGGGTAGTGTAGTTACTTGTGAGGGAGTGGTCTGGGTGTATTGTTGGAGTGATTTGAGTAGTCAGTTTCCTGTCCTTGGACGGAGAAGACGTGTGGAGTCTAGCTGGAGGGAGGAAGCAGTCCAGCCTGTTTCTGCAGCAGTTCAGAAAGTGGAGGCCAGTAAGGGCGAGATATATATCACCTCAGCCTGGTCAGAGCTGTACCTCACCTGAATACATTGACAAAGAAAGAAGAAGCTTAGTGCAGAATTACTTCAGTCACCTGTCTAAAGGACAGTGAAAGGTTCAGAGACGTGCTCCTGCCTAGTGGATAACTGAGAGTCTGTTAACTAACTCTGAAGGAAGAGAAGAAGGGAGTGATTACATGACTTTTTGCAAGTGTGAGTGTTTATGCTACCAGCGAGGACAAGGCGAAAGGCACAGTGGAAAGATTAACAGAAAAGTGCTTTTGGATTGAAGAAGTCCTGCACATTGTAACCGGTCACTGGGGACCGAAGGATCACTATTAGCTTCAAGCATAGTGGTAAGAAAACCAGGGATTTACCGGACCTTAGGTCGCGGCAAACAGCCCCATATAGTCAGTACGTAACTGGGGTCAGGGGGAGTGAAGACTTTGAGCCTGATCAGCAATATAGGAATTCAGCTCTCTCACAGGAAGGCTCCTACCACAAAACTGACTGGGCGGTACAGCTATGGAATAGCTGGAGTTATTGAGGGAACTACGCTTCAGGCTGGTTGTACTCATCGTGTTGAAAGTAAAGGAGGCCCTAACTTGTCCAGCTGCTGTCTCAAAATACACTCTCCTTGGATCAGCCTCCCTGGGACCTGCCTGAACATCTTACAAGTAAAGGTATGGAAAGACGCTGACCGTGTGAGACTGTGTTATTTATCTGCACCCCACTTCACTAACTTCATAGACTTTGAGGGACCAGTCCCACCTGTAGGGGACCCGACATCTAGCTGCCTCACCATCCCCTCAGAGATCTACAGCAGCGCTGGTACAAATTACCAGAGACTACAGGTGGCGTCACGAACTGTATATATATATCCCCTGTAAATATTCCCCCAACATACGCCAGACCGCCAGGGCCACAGACCGAGTCACCGCTACCTGTGACAATCCCCATAGACTTCCATGGGCTCGGCTCTGAGTACCCCATTGCCCTGGTAACCCACAATTGTGGTGGCGGGTCGACACATATACAATTATACTGTGTGACACTGTGTATGGGGCTCAGGTTATACAATTATACTGTGTGACACCTGACTATGGTGCTCAAGTTATACAATTGTACTGTGTGACACTGTGTATGGGGCTCAGGTTATACGATTATACTGTGTGACACTGTGTATGGTGCTCAGGTTATATAATTATACTGTGTGACACCTGACTATGGTGCTCAGGTTATACAATTATACTGTGTGACACCTAACTATGGTGCTCAAGTTATACAATTATACTGTGTGACACTGTGTATGGGGCTCAGGTTATACGATTATACTGTGTGACACTGTGTATGGTGCTCAGATTATACGATTATACTGTGTGACACCTGACTATGGTGCTCAGGTTATACAATTATACTGTGTGACACTGTGTATGGGGCTCAGGTTATACGATTATACTGTGTGACACTGTGTATGGTGCTCAGGTTATACGATTATACTGTGTGACACTGTGTATGGGGCTCAGGTTATACAATTATACTGTGTGACACTGTGTATGGGGCTCAGGTTATACAATTATACTGTGTGACACTGTGTATGGTGCTCAGGTTATACAATTATACTGTGTGACACTGTGTATGGGGCTCAGGTTATACAATTATACTGTGTGACACCAGACTATGGTGCTCAGGTTATACAATTATACTGTGTGACACTGTGTATGGGGCTCAGGTTATACGATTATACTGTGTGACACTGTGTATGGGGCTCAGGTTATACAATTATACTGTGTGACACCTGACTATGGTGCTCAGGTTATACAATTATACTGTGTGACACTGTATGGGGCTCAGGTTATACAATTATACTGTGTGACACCTGACTATGGTGCTCAGGTTATACAATTATACTGTGTGACACCTGACTATGGTGCTCAGGTTATACAATTATACTGTGTGACACCTGACTATGGTGCTCAGGTTATACAATTATACTGTGTGACACTGTGTATGGGGCTCAGGTTATACAATTATACTGTGTGACACCTGACTATGGTGCTCAGGTTATACAATTATACTGTGTGACACTGTGTATGGGGCTCAGGTTATACAATTATACTGTGTGACACTGTGTATGGGGCTCAGGTTATACGATTATACTGTGTGACACCTGACTGTGGTGCTCAGGTTATACAATTATACTGTGTGACACCGTGTATGGGGCTCAGGTTATACAATTATACTGTGTGACACTGTGTATGGGGCTCAGGTTATACAATTATACTGTGAGACACCGTGTATGGGGCTCAGGTTATACAATTATACTGTGTGACACTGTGTATCGGGCTCAGGTTATACAATTATACTGTGTGACACCTGACTATGGTGCTCAGGTTATACGATTATACTGTGTGACACTGTGTATGGGGCTCAGGTTATACAATTATACTGTGTGACACTGTGTATGGTGCTCAGGTTATACGATTATACTGTGTGACACTGTGTATGGGGCTCAGGTTATACAATTATACTGTGTGACACTGTGTATGGTGCTCAGGTTATACGATTATACTGTGTGACACTGTGTATGGGGCTCAGGTTATAGAATTATACTATGTGACACCATCTGTGTGACACCTGTTGGGCTCAGGTTATACAATTATACTGTGTGACACTGTGTATGGGGCCAGGTTATACGATTATACTGTGTGACACTGTTATGGTGCTCAGGTTATACGATTATACTGTGTGACACTGTGTATGGGGCTCAGGTTATAAATTATACTGTGTGACCTGTGTATGGGCTCAGGTTATAAATTATACTGTGTGACACTGTGTATGGGGCTCAGGTTATACAATTATACTGTGTGACACTGTGTATGGGCTCAGGTTATACATTATACTGTGTGACACGTGTATGGGGCTCAGGTTATACATTATACTGTGTGACACTGTGTATGGGGCCAGGTTATACAATATATACTGTGTGACACTGTGTATGGTGCTCAGGTTTAACAATTATACTGTGTGAACTGTGTATGGGCTCAGGTTATACATTATACTGTGTGACACTGTGTATGGGCTCAGGTTATACATTATACTGTGTGACACGTGTATGGGGCTCAGGTTATACAATTATACTGTGTGACACTGATATGGTGCTCAGGTTATACATTATACTGTGTGACACTGTGTATGGGGCTCAGTTATACAATTATACTGTGTGACACTGTGTATGGGCTCAGGTTATAACAATTATACTGTGTGACACTGGTATGGGGCTCAGGTTATACAATTATACTGTGTGACACTGTGTATGGGGCTCAGGTTATACATTATACTGTGTGACACTGTGTATGGGGCTCAGGTTATACATTATACTGTGTGACACTGTGTATGGTGCTCAGGTTATACTTATACGTGTGAACCTGATTGGGCTCAGGTTATACAATTATACTGTGTGACACTGTGTATGGGGCTCAGGTTATACGAATTATACTGTGTGACACTGTGTATGGTGCTCGGTTATACAATTATACTGTGTGACACTGTGTATGGGGCTCAGGTTATACAATTATACTGTGTGACATGTGTATGGGCTCAGGTTATACAATTATACTGTGTGACACTGTATGGGGCTCAGGTTATACAATTATACTGTGTGACACCTGATTGGTGCTCAGGTTATACAATTATACTGTGTGACACTGTGTATGGGGCTCAGGTTATACAATTATACTGTGTGACACTGTGTATGGGGCTCAGGTTATACGATTATACTGTGTGACACTTGTATGGGGCTCAGGTTATACAATTATACTGTGTGACACCGTGTATGGGGCTCAGGTTATACAAATATACTGTGTGACACTGTATGGGCTCAGGTTATACGATTATACTGTGTGACACTGTGTATGGGGCTCAGGTTATACAATTATACTGTGTGACACTGACTATGGTGCTCAGTTATACAATTATACTGTGTGACACTGTGTATGGGGCTCAGGTTATACAATTATACTGTGGAACGTTATGGGGTCAGGTTATACAATTATACTGTGTGACACTGACTATGGTGCTCAGGTTATACAATTATACTGTGTGACACTGTATGGGCTCAGTTATACAATTATACTGTGTGACACTGTGTAGGGGCTCAGGTTATACAATTTACTGTGTGACACGTGTAGGTGCTCAGGTATACAATTATACTGTGTGACACCTGTATGGGCTGGTTATACAATATACTGTGTGACACTGTTATGGGCTCAGGTTATACATTATACTGTGTGACACTGTGTATGGGCTCAGGTTATAAATTATACTGTGGACACCGGTATGTGTCAGGTTATACAATTAACTGTGTGACACTTATGGGCTCAGGTTATACAATTAACTGTGTGACACTGTATGGGCTCAGTTATAATTATACTGTGTGAACTGTGTATGGGGCTCAGGTATAAATTATACGTGTGACACGTGTTGGTGCTCAGGTTATACAATTATACGTGTGACACTGTTGGTGCTCAGGTTATACAATTATCTGTGTGACACTGTGTATGGTGCTCAGGTTATACAATTATACTGTGTGACACGTGTATGGGGCTCAGGTATACAATTATACTGTGTGACACTGTGTATGGTGCTCAGTTATACAATTATACTGTGGACACGTGTATGGGGCTCAGGTTATACAATTATACTGTGTGACACTGTGTATGGGGCTAGGTTATACAATTATACTGTGTGACACTGTGTATGGTGCTCAGGTTATACGTTATACTGTGTGACACTGTGTAGGGGCTCAGGTTATACAATTATACTGTGTGACACTGTGTATGGTGCTCAGGTTATACGATTATACTGTGTGACACTGTTATGGGGCTCAGGTTATAGAATTATACTATGTTGACACCATGTATGGTGCTCAGGTTATACGATTATACTGTGTGACACTGTGTTGGTGCTCAGGTTATACAATTATACTGTGTGACACTGTGAATGGGGCTCAGGTTATAGAATTATACTATGTGAACCATGTATGGGGCTCAGGTTATACGATTATACTGTGTGACACTGTGTATGGGGCTCAGGTTCTACAATTATACTGTGTGACACTGTGTATGGGGCACAGGTTATACAATTATACTGTGTGACACTGTGTATGGGGCTCAGGTTATACAATTATTCTGTGTGACACCTGACTATGGTCCAGGTTATACAATTATACTGTGTGACACTGTGTATGGTGCTCATTATACAATTATTCTGTGTGACACCTGACCTAGGTGCTCAAGTTATACAATTAATACTGTGTGACACTGTGAATGGTGCTCAGGTTTATACAATTATACTGTGTGACACCATGTATGGGCTCAGGTTATACGATTATAACTGTGTGACACTGTGTAGGGGCTCAGGTTTATACAATTATTCTGTGTGACACCTGACTATGGTGCTCAGGTTATACAATTAACTGTGTGACACTGTGTATGGGCTCAGGTTATACATTATAATTGTGTGACACTGGTATGGTGCTCAGGTTATACAATTATAACTGTGTGACACCTACTATGGTGCTCAGGTTAACAATTATACTGTGTGACACTGTGTATGGGGCTCAGGTTATACATTATAATGGTGACACTGTGTATGGGCCAGGTTAAACAATTATACTGTTGAACACCTGACTATGGTGCCAGGTTATACAATTATACTGTTGTGACACTGTGTATGGGCTCAGGTTATAACAATTTATACTGTGTGACATTGTGTATGGGGCTCAGGTTATACAATTATACTGTGTGACACCTGACTATGGTGCTCAGGTTATACAATTATACTGTGTGACACTGTGTATGGGGGCTCAGGTTATACGATTATAATGTGTGACACTGTGTATGGTGCTCAGGTTATACAATTATACTGTGTGACACCTGACAATGGTGCTCAGGTTATACAATTAATACTGTGTGACACTGTATGGGGCTCAGTTATACAATTATACTGTGTGACATTGTGTATGGGGCTCAGGTTTAACAATTATACTGTGTGACACTGTGTATGGGGCTCAGGTTAAAAATTATACTGTGTGACACCTGACTATGGTGCTCAAGTTATACATTATACTGTGTGACACTGTATGGGGCACAGGTTATCATTATACTGTGTGACACTGTGTATGGGGCTCAGGTTATCAATATACTGTGGACACTGTGTATGGGCACAGGTTAAACAATTATACTGTGTGACACCTGACTATGGTGCTCAAGTTATACAATTATACTGTGTGACACTGTGAATGGGGGCTCAGGTTATACAATTATACTGTGTGACACCTGACTATGGTGCTCAAGTTATACAATTGTACTGTGTGACACTGTGTATGGGGCTCAGGTTATACGATTATACTGTGTGACACTGTGTATGGTGCTCAGGTTATATAAAATACTGTGTTGAACCTACTAGGGTTTCCCCGGTTATACAATTATATTGGTGACACCTAACAAAGGTCCAAGTTATAAAAATTATACGGGTGGCCCACTGTGTATGGGGCTCGGGTTTTAACAAATTATACTGTGTACACCTGGGATGGGCTCAGGTTATACAATTATACTGTGTGAAAACTTTTGAAATGGGGCTCAGGTTAAAATTTTAAAACTGTTCTTTGTTTTGGGGGTTTTTCGGTTTAAAATAAAAATAAACGGTACACCTGCAGGTGCCGGTTACCAATTAACGCACTTTTTATGGGGCAAAAGGTTTATACTTTAAAACTGTGTAAAATGTGTATGGTGTCTTTTTTTTTACGAATACTTTTGACATTTGGTTGGGGGCCGGGTTATAAAATTTAAAACTTTGACACTTTTGGGGCTCAGTTAAAACAATTATACTGTGACACTTTGGGGGGCCAGGTTAACAATACGTGTGACCCCGTTAGGGGTCGGTTATAAAATTACTGGTGACCCTGTGTAGGGGGGCTGGGGTTTATAAATTTTTAAACTGTGTGAAACTGTGTATGGTGTCGGTTTTATACAATTATACTGTGAAACTTTAAGGGGCAAAAGGTTTTTAAAACGTTTTTTACTTTTAAAAAAACCCAAAAAGGGGTTTTCCGGTTTTTATAAATTTTAATCTGTTTACCCCGAAAAAGGTGTAAATTTTTAAAACAAAATTTTTGGAAAAACCTACAGGGTCCCCAAGTTAAAATTTAAATACTGGTGACACTGTGAGGGGCTGGGGTTTATACGATTATACGTGTAACTGGTATGGTGCTCGGTTTTTAAAACAATAAAACGTGTAAAAACCGACTAGGGGTTCGGTTATACATTAAAGTGTGCACTGGAAGGGGCCTCGGGTTTATA
>JARQOD010000003.1:294989921-295024117 GCA_033576555.1 Oophaga sylvatica | reverse complement strand
TTAATGCGGCCTGAACCGCTAGGTGCAGAGACCCCGTTCAGGTGGCGTTTCAAAGCCCTCGGTGGGGACAGGTGTGCTATGTATTTTTGGAGTCGATCCGATTTGTAGTTTTTTAAAAAAAATCGCATTTTAAGCAAAAAATTTCCCATAGGAATTAATGGCGACCTTTCCATGACCTCCAACTGACATGGATTGAAGCCACAGTGCAGGTGCAGTGACCTTACAAAGATGGCAACTATGCAAATGCAGCTTCCACACATGACCCCTAATAGCTAATAGAAGCACAGATCGCTGATTCAAGGTCTTAAAGGCGCAGCGCAGGGCCCCAGGAAGCACACAGGGGCCCCAGGCAGCGCATAGGGCCCCAGGCAGCACACGGGGGCCCCAGGCAGAGCACAGGGCCCCAGGCAGAGCACAGGGCCCCAGGCAGCACACAGGGGCCACAGGCAGCACACGGGGCCCCAGCCAGCGCTTGGGGTCCCAGGCAGAGCACAGGGGTCACCGGCAGTGCACGGGACACCAGGCAGAGCACAGGGGCCCCAGGCAGCACACGGGGCCCCAGGCAGAGCACAGGGGCCCCAGGCTGCACACGGGGCCCCAGGAAGAGCACAGGGGCCCTAGGCAGCGCACAGGGCACCAGGAAGAGCACAGGAGCCCCAGGCAGCGCACGAGGCCCCAGGCAGCACACAGGCGTCACACGGGGGCCACAGGCAGCGCACGGTGCCCCAGGCAGCGCACAGGAGCCCCAGGCTGCACACGGGGCCCCAGGCAGAGCACAGGAGCCCCAGGCGGCGCACGGGGCCCCAGGCAGAGCACAGGGGCTTCAGGCAGCACACGGGGCCCCAGGCAGAGCACAGGGGCCCAGGCAGCACACGGGGCCCCAGGCAGCGCATAGGGCCCCAGGCAGCGCACAGGGCCCCAGGCAGCACACGGGGGCCCCAGGCAGAGCACAGGGCCCCAGGCAGAGCACAGGGCCCCAGGCAGCACACAGGAGCCAGAGGCAGCACACGGGGCCCCAGACAGAGCACAGGGCCCCAGGCAGCACACAGGGGCCACAGGCAGCACACGGGGCCCCAGGCAGCGCTTGGGGTCCCAGGCAGAGCACAGGGGTCACCGGCAGTGCACGGGACACCAGGCAGAGCACAGGGGCCCCAGGCAGCACACGGGGCCCCAGGCAGCGCTTGGGGTCCCAGACAGAGCACAGGGGTCCCAGACAGCACACGGGGCCCCAGGCAGTGCACGGGGCCCCAGGCAGAGCACAGGGGCCCCAGGCTGCACACGGGGCCCCAGGAAGAGCACAGGGGCCCTAGGCAGCGCACAGGGCACCAGGAAGAGCACAGGAGCCCCAGGCAGCGCACGAGGCCCCAGGCAGCACACAGGCGTCACACGGGGGCCACAGGCAGCGCACGGTGCCCCAGGCAGCGCACAGGAGCCCCAGGCTGCACACTGGGCCCCAGGCAGAGCACAGGAGCCCCAGGCGGCGCACGGGCCCCAGGCAGAGCACAGGGGCTTCAGGCAGCACACGGGGCCCCAGGCAGAGCACAGGGGCCCCAGGCAGCACATGGGGCCCCAGGCAGCGCACAGGGGCCCCAAGACAGCACAGGGGCCCCAGGCACCACACGGGCCCCAGGCAGAGCACAGGGGTCCCAGGTGGCGCATCAGGCCCCAGGCGGCACACAGGGGCCACAGGCGGCACACGGGGTCCTAGGCAGAGCACAGGGGCACCAGGTAGCACACGAGGCCCCAGGCAGAGCACACGGGGCCCCAGGCAGCCCACGGGGCCCCAGGCAGCACGCAAGGGCCCCAGGCAGCACACAGGGGCCCCAGGAAGCGCATGGGGCCCCAGGCAGAGGACAGGGGCACCAGGCTGCACACGGGGCCCCAGGCAGAGCATAGGGGCCCCAGGCTGCACACGGGGCCCCAGGCAGAGCACAGGGGCCCCAGGCTGCACACGGGGCCCCAGGCAGAGCACAGGGGCCCCATGCAGAGCACAGGGGCCCCAGGCTGCACACGGGGCCCCAGGAAGAGCACAGGGGCCCCAGACAGCGCACAGGGCACCAGGAAGAGCACAGGAGCCCCAGGCAGTGCACGAGGCTCCAGGCAGCACACAGGCGCCACAGGCGGCGCACGGGGGCCACAGGCAGCGCACGGTGCCCCAGGCAGCGCACAGGAGCCCCAGGCTGCACACGGGGCCCCAGGCAGAGCACAGGAGCCCCAGGCGGTGCACGGGGCCTCAGGCAGAGCACAGGGGCTTCAAGCAGCACACGGGGCCCCAGGCAGAGCACAGGGGCCCCACGCAGCACACGGGGCCCCAGGCAGCGCACAGGGTCCCAGGCGGCACAGGGACCCAAGACAGCACAGGGGCCCCAGGCACCACACAGGGCCCCAGGCAGAGCACAGGGGTCCCAGGTGTCGCATCGGGCCCCATTTGGCGCACAGGTGCCACAGGCGGCACACGGGGCCCTAGGCAGAGCACAGGGGCCCCAGGTAGCACACGAGTGCCCAGGCAGAGCATACGGGGCCCCAGGCAGCACACAGGGGCCACAGGAAGCGCACATGGGGCCACAGGCAGCATACGGGGCCACAGGCAGCACAAGGTGCCACAGGCAGCACACAGGGCCCAGGCAGCGCTTGGGGCACCAGGCAGAGCACAGGGGCCCCAGGCAGCACACGGGGCCCCTGGCAGCGCACAGGGGCCACAAGCAGCGCACGGGGCCCCAGGCAGCACACGGGGACCAAGGCAGCACACAGGGGCCCCAGGAAGCGCACAGGGCCCTATGCAGCACACAGGGGCCCCAGGAAGCGCATGGGCCACAGGCAGAGCACAGGGGCCCCAGGCAGCACACGGGGCCCCAGGCAGAGCACAGGGGCCCCAGGCTGCACACAGGGCCCCAGGAAGAGCACAGGGGCCCCAGGCAGCACACAGGGCCCCAGGCAGCACACAGGGCACCAGGAAGAGCACAGGGGCACCAGTCAGCGCACAGGGCCCCAGGCAGAGCACAGGGGCCCCAGACAGCACACGGGGCCCCAGGCAGCACACAGAGGCCACAGGCAGTACACGGGGCCCCAGGCGGCGCACAGGGGCCACAGGCAGCACACGAGGCCCCATTCAGCACACAGGGGCCACAAGTAGCACACGGGGACCCAGGTAGGGCACAGGGCACCAGGCAGAGCACAGGGGCCCCAGGCAGCGCACAGGGCCCCAGGCAGCACCTGGGTCCCAGGCAGAGCACAGTGGCCACAGGCATCACATGGGGACCGCAGGCAGCGCACAGTGCCCCAGGCAGCACACGGGGGCCACAGGCAGCACACAGGGCCCCAGGTAGCACACGGGGCCCCAGGCAGAGCACAGGGACCCGAGGCAGCACACAGGGGCCCCAGGCAGCGCACAGGGCCCCAGGCAGTGCACAGGGCCACAGGCAGCACACAGGGGCCACAGGCAGCACACGGGGCCCCAGGCAGCACACAGGGCCCCAGGCAGCACACAGGGGCCCCAGGCAGCACACAGGGGCCTCAGGCAGCGCACAGGGGCCACAGGCAGCACACAGGGGCCACAGGCAGAGCACAGGGACCTTAAGGACTTACTAGTCCACTAATTGTACAATTTTATTGAGTAAATAGGGACCACTGCACTGCTATAAGAAATGTATGTGACAAGGTTCCCTGATTTCTATAACAAAAGTTAGCTGCCTGATTAATGAAAATTGCCTCAGAGTAAAACCATTTTGGTTGTCCATAGCAACCAGAGGTCAGCTTTCATGCTTGAAACTGCTGAGGTAAAATGAAAGCTGTCCTCTGATTGGTTGTCGGGGCAGATAGAGCAGTCTGTCAGGCAGTGTCACTGTGTGAGGCCGCTCTTCCTAATCTGCTAGTCACCTTCTAATTTCTGTGTTCGGTGAATAACATAAAGCAGAATTTCTGAAGGAATTTCCACTGAGGTAAATCTGCACCATAATCTGCCCCTAAGGGTGTATTCACACGTGTGAGAGGAGCAGTTAACAAATCGCTGCAATTTTTTTCTCACAGCAAATTTTGCCATACAGTATTATGTAAGGGCTGGGAGCCACAAAATAGGGCATGTCATTGTTTCTTTCCCATAGCCCTAAAATACAGTATTTCACCTATGTTCTTAATTTCCATGGGGGGAACTATGCCCCGCTTATTCCAGCAGATTTGCTACAGGTTTTGTGGCAATATGGTCGTTTCACACAGGAGATTCTTTGGCGTGAATATTGCCGGGCATTTTAGCTCTACAAATCACAACCTATCATTTTCAATGGCAGTATTCACATGGCCACATGAACATGACACACTGGGACACATGACATCACATGGTCACATGACATCACATGGCCACATGTGAATCTGCCCATTGATAACAATGGGTCATGATTTTTAGCAAGAAAATTGTCCGCAATTCTCATGCCAAAAAATCGCCCCTGTGAAACGGCCCTAATGCTGGGATTTGCTGCCCCATTGGCTCATATACGACCCATCCCAGGTTGTGCCATCGCTATGCACAACATTTATATTCTAACTTTACTTTCTTACAGTCGACACCTGATACACTGCTGTAAAGCTGGCAGCGCTGTACAAGCACCATGTATTTCCTTCAGGAAATGCCCATCTAGTTTTTAATTAATGTGTGTGTTTTTTTAACCATTTACTACAATAGGATGAATAATAGATAGTTGTCTAATTGACAACTCTCCATTATTAACCCGGATTAATGTCACCTTTCAATAGCAAGGTGACATTAACCCATTATTAACCCATTAACCACTGCTAAAGGCAATGGGAATAGACAGGCTAAGTGCCAGAAAAGGCTCATCTAATAATAGATGTGCATTTCTAGGTGACTGGGGCAGATGTTAGTAGTCAGGGGTAGGGGGGGCAAAAGCCATGGTCCCTCCCTAGGCTATTAATATCTATCCTTAGTCATTGGCTTTCCCTGTCTGGCGGAGAAAATACCGCGGGAGTCCAAGCATTTTTTTCACAATGAATTTAAATATTAAATTAACACGTACATGTATGAAATTTTGCACACATACACTCATATAATAATTAATCAAAACCATATATCAAACTAAATGAAATGGTTTACTGTATGTAAACCATGTGTCATTTCATGTCGGGTTCTGTAATGATTTTACAGAAGCCGGCAATTGAATTAGCGGCTATTATTCTATGTAGAAGTGTATGAACTATAAATATATACCGTATATACTCGTGTATAAGCCGAGATTTTCAGCACCTTTTTTCGTGCTGAAAATGCCCCCTCGGCTTATACACGAGTCATAGGGCAGAAACCAGCGGGGGAGGGGATGCCGCGGCAGGAGCCGGTGGCTGGGATCATACTCACCCCTCCCCGTGCCATCGCTGAGCGTCCCTGCAATCCTGCGTTCTCCCAGCTTCCTGCAGCTCTCCAGCACTGAGCGGTGATGTAATACCCGCTCATTAAGGTCATGTAATATGGACGCGACGCCACTCCCATAGGCGTGGCCTCCATATTCATGGCCTTAATGAGCAGTATTACATCATCGCTCAGCGCTGGAGAGCTGCAGGAAGCCGGGAGAACGCAGGATTGCAGGGACGCTCAGCGATGGCACGGGGAGGGTGAGTATGATGGAGGAGAGGACAAGGAGCACGGAACAGGACGGGGGGGGGGAGAACGGTGGACGGGGGAAGCTAGAGCAGGACGGGGGAAGCATGGAGGAGGACGGGGGAGAACGGAGGATGGGGGAAGCATGGAGCAGGAGGGGGGGATAGGTGAACGGGGGAAGCGTGGAGGAGGACGGGGAAGCATGGAGCAGGACAAGGGAGGATGGAGGGCACAGAGGAGCACGGAGCAGGATGGGGGGGACAGGAGGACGGAGAAGGAATGGGGGAGCACAGCGGAGGACGGAGCAGGAGGGGGGAGCACAGAGCTGGATGGGGGAGCAAGGAGCAGGACGGGGGCAGCACAGAGCAGGAGGGCAGTTTATACACCCGGCTTATACACGAGTCAATAATTTTTCCCAGTTTTTTGTGGCAAAATTAGGGGGTCGGCTTATACACGGGTCGGCTTATACACGAGTATATACGATATGTATATATACAGTATGTGTCACAATGACATGTACACTATGTTCCAAATTATTATGCAAATGATATTTTTCTCTGATTTTCCTAAGTGGTCGGCGCAAATGACAGTCAGTCTAATAAAAGTCATCACCCGTTAGAGTATACATCGAATTTTATTGAAGAAACCTCCCAGTGATAACAGTATAATCTCCAAAATGGTAAAAGACTCAAAATGCACTGTTCCAAATTATTAGGCACAGTAGAATTTCTGAACATTTGATCTGTTTTAACCCCTTAACGACCACCGATACGCCTTTTAACGGCGGTCATTAAGGGTACTTAAACCACAGCGCCGTTAATTAACGGCGCTGTGGAAAAAGTGAATAGCGCCCCCCAGAGGCGCATTTTCTCCGGGTCTCGGCTACCAGGGGTAGCCGAGACCCCAGAGAACATGAATCGGGTCGGTTTTTACCGACACCAATGTTGCGATCGCCGTTATTAACCCTATAATGGCGATCGCAACAACAACAAAAAAAATGTTGTGCCATTTAATTTCTCTGTCCTCTGATGTCATCGGACATCAGAGGACAGAGAAAAAGGGTCCCCGGGGCCCCCATGTAGCCCCCGATCTCCTGCATGTGGCCCCCGATCTCCTGCATGTGGCCCCCGTGCCCTTCTGCCTCCCCCGGTGAACCCGCTATGAAGAAAATGGCGGGCGCATGCTCAGTGCGCCCGCCGCTATGTGCTGGGGTGGATAGCCGAGACCCCAGAGAACATGATCCGGGTCGATATTCACCGATCCCGGTGTTGCGATCGCCGCTATACAGCATAACGGCGATCGCAAAAAAAAAAAAAAAAAGATTTCTGTCCCCTCTGATGTGATCGCACATCAGAGGGGAGAAAATGAGGGTCCACAGGTCCTCCGATCGCCCCCCCCCCATACCTCCCGGTGTCCTTGGTCCTCCTGCAGGCCCCAGGATCCCAGCGTCTTCTTCCTGGAAAAAAAAAATGGCGGGCGCATGCGCAGTGCGCCCGCCGATCTGCTTGGCGGCAGATTCAAAAATTTTTTCATTCATTCTCATAAAAGTACATTTTGATCACTGTGATAAACTATCACAGTGATCAAAATAAAAAAAACAGTACATAACCCCCCATTTATCACCCCCTTAGTTAGGGACATATAATAAAAAATAGAAATTATATTTATTTTCATTTTTCCGTTAGGGTTAGGGTTATAATTAGTGTTAGGGTTAGCATTAGGGTTATAATTAGGGTTAGGGTTAGCATTAGGGTTAGGGTTATAATTAGGGTTAGGATTATATGTATAATAAGACCACGGCACTCTGTGGGAGGAGATGGCGGTGCCCAAGTACGGTATCCAACCAAAATATGATATAATAAACTTGGCACTCAACAATAGAAGCAGGTGAACAATGTTTTTATTGTGGCATCCATATAGACAGAAGTTTATATTTTTAAACGTTTTCGGTTCAAGTCTGGACCTTCATCAGAAAAATTACTTCCATAGAAAATAAGCTGTTATGGAGATAATGCCAGACAAACTCCTATAGCATAGGAGAGGTTGTAGAGAAAAACCTGTGATACTGGATATATCATAGACAAAATAACATATGGCACAGCGTTTAGTCACAGCGTGGTGTGTCACAAGAAAGGACACTGTGCAAGCAGGCTAAGATAGTGGCACACCAGTAGTGTGTAGGTGAGTTCTGCTGCAGGGTATATCCGGGGTTAATCCCCGTGTTGGAGTTTTTTTGAGCTTTAAGCTGTGTCCAGGAGATGCAGGAAACTGCTACTTGGGAGGGTTAGGATTAGGCTGGGTTCATACTGCGTTATGGCAGTCCGTTAGACGGACTGCATTACACCGCGGTATAACGCGGTGTAACGCAGTCCGTTAACACTGCCATTCACCCCCATTTGAGGGCGCATCGCGACGCATGCCGTAAAGCAGCATGCGTTCGCGACGTGCCATCATTCAGTGACGGAGCCTCGGACGTGGGCTGCAGCGTCTGGGCTCCGTCACCGCTAGCGCAGATGAATCATGTGCTGATTCATCTGCGCTAGCGGGTATAGCATAACGCGATCGTGTTATGCTATACCGTTACCAGCCCGTCAACGCTATGTGTTGAACGGGCTGGTAAAATGCAAAATGAACCTAGCCTTAGGGTTATAATTAGGGTTAGAATTAGGGTTAGGGTTAGAATTAGGGTTAGGCCGGCGTCACACTGGCGACAGAATCGGACGACTGCAATGCGATGAAAAATTGTATTGCAGTCTGCCCTATGTTAATCTATGGAGCAGCTCCCAGTATCAGATTTTTTGTGGTCCGTTTTAAACGTCCGTGTGCAATCGCAGCATGCTGCGATTGTCACCGATTGTGGGTCGACTATCGCCAATGCAAGTCTATGGGAGCGATGAAAAATCTGATTACAAACGGACTGCATGTGTGACTTGCGATGAAATCGCATCGGTGTCCTTTAGAAAAGCCGGCAATTCATCCCCGGCTATACTGTAAAATCACACTGACAGCTTTAATAAAGACTAGAAAGAATAGATATACACACATAGAATACATATATATATATATATAATATATATAATATATAATGTAATTGTGACATGTATATATATATATATATATTTATATTTCCTAGACTTCTACATACTGTAATAGCCGCAAATTCAATTGCCGGCTTCTGTGAAATCACAGAAGCCGACATGAAATGATACATTGTTTCCACACAGTTAACCATGTCATTTCCTGTATTTTGATATTTGTTTAGAACTTACAATTACATGAGTGTATTTGTGCTAAATTTCAGACATGTAGGGGTTAATTAAAGGTGTAAATTCGTTGACAAAAAAATGCGTGGGCTCCCGCTGTATTTTCTCCACCAGACAGACAAAGCAAGCGAGTGGGGGCAGATAATAATAGCCTAGGGAGGGTACTTTTTTTTGTGCCCCCCCTGGCTACTAACATCTGCCCCCAGACACCCCAGAAAGGGCAAATCTATAATTAGATTCGCCCTTTCTGGCACTTTGCCCGTCTATTCCCATTGCCCTGTAGCGGTGGCGAATGGGTTAATAATCTCACCTTAATGTCACCTTAGTATTGAAAGGTGACCTTAAGGCAGGTTAATAATTGAGAGCTGTCAATTAGACAACTATCAATTTATTAATCCTATTGAAGTAAATAAAAAAACACACACACACTTTAAGAATAAATAAGTTTAATGAAATAAAAACACCTTTTTTTGACCATATTTTATTTTACACTTAATCCGTGCGAAGCCATTGATCTCCTAAAATAAATAAAAAAAAATAAAACAACATTATTCTTACCTATTCCGCTGATCTGTCACGTCCCACGCTGTAATCCTTCACAAAGGGTTAACTAGCTTTGAGCCAAGCAGTGCAAGTAATCCTGCATGCTCAGCTCAAAGCTCCTGAATGAATAAGTTCCTCTCCTGGCGACAGGAGAGGATGTGTTTAATGAATGAAGCTTAATTGATTGTATCCACTTTCACCTTAGGTCAGGTCACTAAAGTTAAATTGCCAATAAATCAATTAAGCTCCATTCATGAATCTATTCCTCTACTTTCGCTGGGAGAGGAACTTATTCATTCAGGGGTTACAGCTAGGAGACAGAATTATCTCCCTGCTAACTGTAACCTCTTAACCCTTTCTGATGGATTACAGCGTGGGACCTGACTGTACTTCGGATTGGTAAGAATCATTTGCTTTTTTATTTTATTTTTATTACAGGAAATGGTTTTAGCAGGAAAATAAAATATTGTCAAAAACTGTGTGATTATTTCATTAAACTTCTTTTTTATTAAAGTGTGTGTGTTTGATTTTTCTATCATACAATAGGATTAATAATTGATAGTTGTCTAATTGACAGCTCTCAATTATTAACCTGCCTTAAGGTCACCTTTCAATACTAAGGTGACATTAAGGTGAGATTATTAACCCATTCGCCACCGCTACAGGCAATGGGAATAGACGGGCAAAGTGCCAGAAAGGGCGAATCTAATTATAGATTTGCCCTTTCTGGGGTGTCTGGGGCAGATGTTAGTAGCCAGGGGGGCACAAAAAATGTACCCTCCCTAGGCTGTTATTATCTGCCCCCACTCGCTTTGCTTTGTCTGTCTGGTGGAGAAAATACAGCGGGAGCCCACGCATTTTTTTTCAACGAAATTACACCTTTAATTAACCCCTACATGTCTGAAATTTTGCACAAATACACTCATGTAATTGTAAGTTCTAAACAAATATCAAAATACAGGAAATGACATGGTTAACTGTGTGGAAACAATGTATCATTTCATGTCGGCTTCTGTGATTTCACAAAAGCCGGCAATTGAATTAGCGCTATAACAGTATGTAGAAGTCTATTAACTATAAATATATGTATATATACATGTCACAATGACATGTATATATATATATATATATATATATATGTGTTCTATGTGTATATATCTATTCTTTTTTTTGTGATTGAAATACTATTCTTTTGGATCCATTATATGTCAGTTTTGCAAGCCTGCGAGAAAATCTCGCAAGTCGGATGAAAATCGGATGTTACAAGGTACACACACATGCGACTAAATCGCATCTTTGAAGGAAAATCGATGCCAGAAGGATGTGTGATGTTTGCATTTTGATCCGACAATCGACCGTCTAAAACGGACCGATTTTTTGTCGTTGTGTGTGACGCCGGCCTTAGGGTTAAAATTAGGGTTAGGGTTACAATTAGAGTTAGGGTTACAATTAAGGTTAAGGTTACAATTAGGTTGGAATTAGGTTGGGATTTAGGTTAGGATTAGGGTTGGGATTAGGGTTGGAGCTAGAATTGAGGGGTTTCCACTATATAGGCACATCAGGGGGTCTGCAAACACGACGTGGCGTTCAAAAAGTCAAATGGCGCTCCCTCCCTTCCGAGCCCTGCCGTGCGCCCAAACAGTGGTTTACCCCAACATATGGGGTATCAGCGTACTCAGGACAAATTGCACACCAATTTTAGGGTTCTAATTTCTCCTGTTACCCTTGAGAAAATAAAAAATAGCTGGCTAAAAAAATCATTTTTGAGAAAAAAAATGATTTTTTATTTTCACAGCCCTGCGTTTATAAATTTCTGTGAAACGCTTGGGGGTTCAAAGTGCTCACCACACATCTAGATAAGTTCCTTAAGGGGTCTAGTTTCCAAAATGGGACACTTGTGGGGGTTTCCACTGTTTAGACAAAATCAGGGGTTCTCCAAACACGACGTGGCTTCAAAAAGTCAAATGGGCCTCCCTCCCTTCCGAGCCCTGCCGTGCGCCCAAACAGTGGTTTACCCAACATATGGGTATCAGCGTACTCAGGACAAATTGCACACCAATTTTAGGGTTCTAATTTCTCTGTTACCCTTGGGAAAATAAAAAATAGCTGGCTAAAAAAATCATTTTTGAGGAAAAAAATGATTTTTTATTTTCACGCTCTGCATTAATAAATTTCTGTGAAGCACTTGGGGTTCAAAGTGCTCACCACACATCTAGATAAGCTCCTTGGGGGTCTAGTTCCAAAATGGTGCACTTGCAGGGGGTTTCTACTGTTTAGGCACATTAAGGGCCAGGGGCGGACACAGACTGTAGTGGGCCCCTGTGCAAGAAATTTTTCGGGCCACCCCCCCCCCCGCACTTTATAGGGCAACAAAGTTATGTAATCATATAGATTGTAATATTTATTTAGAACGCAACTATCAAATCTAAATAGTAAAGTTGTTTAATATGATCATAAAAACTAATAGGGAGATAGATGATACCTACCTGCCCGTTCTACCTACCACTTGCATAGGTCAGTCACAAACCTCAGGGGGCCCCTTTAACACAGACCACGATTCATGATGCACAGATACAGCAGAGAAATGTGGATATAGTACAATGCCAAATACTTCACTTCTTCCATTACATGAGTGATATCTATTGTAAATTCTACAATAGCTCAAAAATCGCCAAATCCTCACAGCACACAGAACAGACTGGACAGTACAGTCCTCCATACAATATTATGGGCACCACAGTCTCCCCCTCATCCCCCATATAATACCCCATGCAGGATGTCACCCCCCATATAATGCTCCATACAGAATACTGGACCCAAAATAATGCTCCATACAGAATACTGGACCCAATATAATGCTCCATACAGGATACTGGTCCCCATATAATGCTCCATACAGAATACTGGACCCAATATAATGCTCCATACAAAATATGGAGCTCTCCTCTGCGCTGTACTGCGTTCTGCACTGTTACGGCTCAGGAAAGGGCGCTGTGGAAAGACTCCCCATTATCATCATGATTGTCTCCTCATCATCATCATTGCCTCCTTATCATCATCATTGCCTCCCCATCATCATCATGGCCTCCCCATTATTATCAATGCCTGCCCATCATCATCATCATCTCCTCCCCATCATCATCAATCAGGGGCGTAACTAGGAACGGCAGGGCCCCACAGCAAACTTCACAATGGGGCCCCCCTCCCTCGCGCGCGTTGCCAATCCCGGTCTACCCAAGTTGTGTTAAGAAAGATACCTTTATTATCCAAAATTAGAGGTTTTTGGAGTAATGATAGTGAAATAACAGAAAAGAACCAACTCCCAGGAAGCAACTGAGGTAGTGACGAAGGTAGGCTTTCTCCAGAGTAAATATGTGAAGAAACTTGTAATCCAGCCTGCAAATTGCTTTCAAAACGGATGATTTATTCAGTAGAACAACAGTCCGGTATACAGAATAATCTAAGATTGTTCTGTATACCGTACTTCTGCACCACGCCCTCACCAATTACACATGTGAGGAGTTGACAGCCTCAGCTCTGCTGCATGTGAGGAGTGACAGCCTCAGCTCTGCTACATGTGAGGAGTGACAGACTCAGTTCTGCTACATGTGAGGAGTGACAGCCTCAGCTCTGCTACATGTGAGGAGGAACAGCCTCAGCTCTGCTACATGTGAGTAGGGACAGCCTCAGCTCTGCTACATTCGAGGAGTGACAGCCTCAGCTCTGCTACATGTAAGGAGTGACAGCCTCATCTCTGCAACATGTGAGGAGTGACAGCCTCAGCTCTGCTACTTATATAGCAAAGCTGAGGCTGTCACTCCGCGCATGTAGCAGAGATGAGGCTGTCACTCCGCGCATGTAGCAGAGCTGAGGTTGCTACTTGTCACATGTAGCAGAGCTGAGGTTGTTACTTGTCACATGTAGCAGAGCTGAGGTTGTTACTTGTCACATGTAGCAGAGCTGAGGTTGTTACTTGTCACATGAGCAGAGCTGAGGTTGTTACTTGTCACATGAGCAGAGCTGAGGTTGCTACTTGTCACATGTAGCAGAGCTGAGGTTGTACATGTAGCAGAGCCGAGGTTGCTACTTGTCACATGTAGCAGAGCTGAGGTTGTTACTTGTCACGAGCAGAGCTGAGGTTGTACTTGTCACATGAGCAGAGCTGAGGTTGCTACTTGTCACAGTAGCAGAGCTGAGGTTGTTACTTGTCACATGTAGTAGAGCGAGGTTGCTACTTGTCACATGTAGCAGAGCTGAGGTTGTTACTTGTCAATGTAGCAGAGCTGAGGTTGTACTTGTCACATGTAGCAGAGCTGAGGTTACTTGTCACATGTAGCAGAGCTGAGGTTGCTACTTGTCACATGTAGCAGAGCTGAGGTTGCTACTTGTCACATGTAGCAGAGCTGAGGTTACTTGTCACATGTAGCAGAGCTGAAGTTGCTACTTGTCACATGAGCAGAGCTGAGGTTGTTACTTGTCACATAAGCAGAGCTGAGGTTGTTACTTGTCACGAGCAGAGCTGAGGTTGTTACTTGTCACATGAGCAGAGCTGAGGTTGCTACTTGTCACATGTAGCAGAGCTGAGGTTGTTACATGTCACATGTAGTAGAGCCGAGGTTGCTACTTGTCACATGTAGCAGAGCTGAGGTTGTTACTTGTCAAATGTAGCAGAGCTGAGGTTGTTACTTGTCACATGTAGCAGAGCTGAGGTTACTTGTCAATGTACAGAGCTAGTTGCTACTTGTCACATGTAGCAGAGCTGAGGTTGCTACTTGTCACATGTAGCAGAGCTGAGGTTACTTGTCACATGTAGCAGAGCTGAAGTTGCTACTTGTCACAAGTAGCAGAGTTGAGGTTGTTACTTGTCACATGTAGCAGAGCTGAGGTTGCTACTTGTTACATGTAGCAGAGCTGAGGTTGTTACTTGTCACATGTAGCAGAGATCAGGGTGTCACTCGTCACTTGTAGCAACCATGAGGCTGTTACTGGGCCAGGGGGATGCTACTGGTGACTGAGGTCCCGTGCCCAACAGGGCCCAGGGGGAGGTTAGTGGTGACTTGAGGCTTGCGTCAAACAGGGCCCAGGAGCCCGAGGCCCTGTTGGAATGCGGGCCCCTTGCTACCTGGGCCCTGTGTTGAATGTGGGCCCCCTGCACTGCAGCCTGGGGCCTGTTGAATGTGGGCCCTGTTAGATCCTGCCTGCACCTGCCTTCCCAGTCACCATTGAGCAGCCAAGCCTCTTCTCACTGTTGAGAGACTCACGGTACTCACCCTGCTCGCCCGGGCTTCCACCTGCTTGTCCAGTCAGCCTGCTGCTTCATGTGGTCTGCCTGGCCGTCTGCTGTCCGCCCCCACATGCACACACGCTGTGACAGACGGACCATAATGCACTGGGCCGCAGCTTAAAGCTACAGTGCTCATTTCTGTTCGCTGTCTGCATTTACATCACTGTAGTGTCTCTTTAAAACAACACAGTGTTGTTATGCATCAGCGTTCAGAGTCAGAAGCCTGAACAAAATGTTGGGAGGGGGCCCGAGCGCGGATCCATTTGCCAGCGTGCTCGGGCCCCCCTTTTTGCTCCTAAATCACAGGGCAGCTGCAGCAGGGACAGGCCCCCTTCTAGCCCGGGCCCTGTGGCAGCTGCTTCCCCTGCTTCCACTATAGTTCCGCCCCTGTCATCAATGCCTGCCCATCATCATCTTCTCCCCATCATCAATGCCTGCCCATTATCATCAATGCCTGCCCATTATCATCATCTTCTCCTCATCATCATCAATGCCTCCCCATTATCAGCAATGCCTGCCAATCATCATCTCCTCCCCATCATCATCAATGCCTGCCCATCATCATCTTCTCCCCATCATCAATGCCTGCCCATTATCATCATCTTCTCCTCATCATCATCAATGCCTCCCCATTATCAGCAATGCCTGCCCATCATCATCTTCTCCCCATCATCAATGCCTGCCCATTATCATCAATGCCTGCCCATTATCATCATCTTCTCCTCATCATCATCAATGCCTCCCCATTATCAGCAATGCCTGCCCATCATCACACACAGACAGCACCACAGCACACAAAGCACCGCACTACATACACACAGACACACACAGAGACACACACACACGTCTTACCTGTCCAGCGTCCGCGCGCTCTCTGCCACAGCCGGCCGCTGAATGATGACGTCATTCAGCAGCGCTGCTGTGAGAGGAAGCGCCGGCGCTCCCTGGAGCCCGGAGCTGTGGCAGCGGAGGCACGGGAGAGGTAAGTATTGTGCCAGCTGATGCCGGGGCCCTGAGCAAGCGGGGGGGCCCAGTGGCGGCGCTGACACCGCTAACGGGCGCGGGGGTGCCAGACTGCCAGTGGGCCCCCCCGCCTGCTCAGGGCCCCGGCACTTGCCCGGGTGTGCCGGGTGCTGACGCCGGCCCTGCCTCCCGCAGCGCTGCTCTTCTCCTTGTGCCTCGGCTGCGTAGTGTACCACATGGCTAATTTGAATAGGTAAATAATTAGCCATGCGGTGCTGGAGGCTGGAGGGGCCCCCTCTCCCCTGGGGCCCCCGTTCAATGAACGGGCTGCACGGGCGGTAGGTCCGCCCCTGTCAAGGGCTCTGCAAACACAACATGACGCCCGCAGAACATTCCATCAAAGTCTGCATTACAAAATGGCGCTCCTTCCCTTCCAAGCACTCCCATGCGCCCAAACAGTGGTTTCACCCCACATATGGGGTATCAGCGTACTCAGGAAAAATTGCACAACAACTTTTGGGGTCCAATTTCTCCTGTTACCCTTGGGAAAATAAAAAAATAGCGGGCTAAAGAATCATTTTTGAGGAAAAAAATGATTTTTTATTTTCACGGCTCTACGTTTATAAATTTCTGTGAAGCACTTGGGGGTTCAAAGTGCTCACCACACATCTAGATAAGTTCCTTAAGGGGTCTAGGTTCCAAAATGGTGTCATTTGTGGGGGTTTCCACTGTTTAGGCGTATCAGGGGCTCTCCAAACACGACATGGCGTCCAATTTCAATTCCAGCCAATTTTGGTTTGAAAAAGTCAAACGGCACTCCTTCCCTTCCAAGCGCCCAAACAGTGGTCCCTCCCCACATATGGGGTATCAGCGTACTCAGGACAAATTGGACAACAACTTTTGTGGTCTAATTTCTCCTGTTACCCTTGGGAAAATAAAAAATTGGGGACTAAACGATCAGGTTTGTGGAAAAATTATGACTTTTTATTTTCATGCCCGGGAGTTATAAACTTCTGTGAAGCACTTGGAGGTTTAAAGTGCTCACCACACATCTATATAAGTTCCTTAGGGGGTCTAGTTTCCAAAATGGTGTCACTTGTGGGGGTTTCCACTGTTTAGACACATTAGGGCCTCTACAAACGCGACATGGCATCCAGCCAATTCTGCGCTGAAAAAGTCAAACGGCTCTCCTTCCCTTCCAAGCTCTGCCATGCACCCAAACAGTGGTTTACCCCCACATATGGGGTATCAGCATGCTCAGGACAAATTGCACAAAAACTTTTGGGGTCTTGTTACCCTTGGGAAAATAAAAATTGGGATGAACAGATCATTTTTGGGGAAAAAATATGATTTTTTATTTTCACGGTTCTATGTTATAAACTTCTGTGAAGCACTTGGAGGTTCAAAGTGCTCACCACACATCTAGATAAGTTCCTTAGGGGGTCTAGTTTCCAAAATGGGGTCACTTGTTGGGGGTTTCCACTGTTTAGACACATCAGGGCCTCTACAAACACGACATGACGTCCAGCCAATTCTGCGTTGAAAAAGTCAAACGGCGCTCCTTCCCTTCCAAGCTCTGCCATGCACCCAAACTGTGGTTTACCCCCACATATGGGGTATCAGCATGTTCAGGACAAATTGCACAAAAACTTTTGGGGTCTTGTTACCCTTGGGAAAATAAAAATTGGGTGAAAAGATTGTTTTTGTGGAAAAAATATGATTTTTTATTTTCACTGTTCTATGTTATAAACTTCTGTGAAGCACTTGGAGGTTCAAAGTGCTCACCACACATCTAGATAAGTTCCTTAAGGGGTCTAGTTTCCAAAATGGGGTCACTTGTGATGGGTTTCCACTGTTTAGACACATCAGGCCTCTACAAACGCGACATGGCGTCCAGCCAATTCTGCGTTGAAAAAGTAAAATGTCGCTCCTTCCCTTGCGACCTCTGCCGTGCGCCCAAAAAGTGGTTTACCCCCACATATGGGGTGTTTGCTTATTCAGGAGAAATTGCAAAACAAATTTTGTGATTCATTTTTTCTTTTAACAGTTGTGAAAATAAAAAAAATTGGTTCCGAAGTAAAGTTTTTGCAAAAAAAGTTAAATGTTAATTTTTTCCTTCCACATTGCTTCAGTTCCTGTGAAGCACGTAAAGGGTTAATAAACTTCTTGAATGTGGTTTTGAGCACCTTGAGGGGTGCAGTTTTTAGAATGGTGTCACTTTTAGGTATTTTCTATTGTATAGACCCCTCAAAGTGACTTCAAATGTGATGTGGTCCCTAAAAAAAAAATGGTGTTGTAAAAATGAGAAATCGCTGGTCAACTTTTAACCCTTATAACTTCATAACAAAAAAAAATTTGGTCCCAAAATTGTGCTGATGTAAAGTAGACATGTGCGAAATGTTATTTATTAAGAAATTTGTGTGACATATCTCTCTGATTTTAGGGCATAAAAATTTAAAGTTTGAAAATTGTTAAATTTTCAAAATTTTTGCCATATTTCCGTTTTTTTCATAAATAAACACAAGTCATATCAAAGAAATTTTACCACTAACGTGAAGTACAATATGTCGCAAAAAAACAATCTCAGAATCAGCTGGATTCGTTAAAGCGTTCCAGAGTTATAACCTCATAAATTGACAGTGGTCAGAATTGTAAAAATTGGCCCTGTCATTAAGCTGCAAAATGGCTCTGCCACTAAGAGGTTAAAGAACTGAAAATGCTCATTTTTTTTAATTTGCACCATTAGTAGGTCACATTCACTGAACAAAAAAGCTACTTAACTCCAAAACATCCTAACAGGCCAAGTTACATGTTAACATAGGAACCCTTCTTTGTTATCACCTTCACAATTCTTGCATCCATTGAACTTGTGAGTTTTTGGAGAGTTTCTGATAGTATTTCTTTGCATGAAGTCAGAATAGCCTCCCAGAGCTGCGGTTTTGATGTGAACTGCCTCCCACCCTCTCAGATCTTTTGCTTTATGATACTCCAAAGGTTCTCTATAGGGTTGAGGTCAGGGGAGTCTATCTCCTTCTATGCCCATAGCAGCCAATGACTCCAAGGTATTCTTTGCAGCATGAGATGGTGCATTGCCATGAATGAAGATGATTTTGCTCCTGAAGACATGTTTCTGCTTTTTATACCATGGAAGGAAGTTGTCAGTCAGAAACTCTATATACTTTGCAGAGGTCATTTTCACACCTTTAGGAACCTTAAAGGGCCCTACCAGCTGTTTCCCCATGATTCCGGCCCAAAGCATGACTCCTCCACCTCCTTGCTAACGTCGCAGCCTTGTTGGGACATGGTGGCCATCCACCAACCATCCACTACTCCATCCATCTGGACCATCCAGGGTTGCTCAACACTCATCAGTAAACAAGACTGTTTGAAAATTAGTCTTCATGTATGTCCGGGCCCATTGCAACCGTTTCTGCTTGTGAGCACTGTTTAGGGGTGGCCGAATAGTAGGTTTATGCACCACAGAAAGCCTTAGGCTGGAGTCACACTGGCGACAAAATCGGTCGACTGCAATGCGATGAAATATCGCATTGCAGTCGGATCTATGTTAATCTATGGAGCAGCTCCCAGTATCAGATTTTTTGTGGTCCGTTTTAAACGTCCGAGTGCAATCGCAGCATGCTGCGATTGTCACCGATTGTGGGTCGACTGTCGCCAATGCAAGTCTATGGGAGCGATTAAAAGTGGGATTACAAACGGACCGCACGTGTGAGTTGCGATTAAATCGCACAACTTTTCCAGGTGACAGGAAACTGCCTTTGAATTTCTCAGGAAGCCTTTACATGCTAATTAGCTAAGCACATCTTAAAAAACAACAGGAAGAACGCCTACACGGAGTCCAGAAACATGGCATCTAGCCACATCAATGTGGAACTCCTCATTGTATTGGTGCAGGAGAGGCCAGAATTGTGGGACCAGCGCGATTCCAACTACAGCAATCGGACACGCAAAGAAGCGGCATGGAAAACTATATGTGTGCACATTTTTCCGGACTATAATGAGAGATCCAGGGAGGACCAAGAGCGACTTAGTAAGTACCACATGTAACGGTTTTCTAAATTTGTTAAACATTCTTTTTTGCAAATAATAATCTAGCCTTTTGTGTTTAAATGCTATTTAAAACGCTGTATTATGGACCTATTACTATTTTGAAGTACACATTGCTGTGTGTGTATTCCAAAAATATACTTGTATACTTAAATATCATCGATGCTTCGGCATCTATTGACTACCACATTTAGTATTTTTCTTCACCTCAGATTTAGTGTTTTTGTGATAAAATTGTAACTGATTGAGGCGTTTGTTAAAGGGCCAAGCATTTTTTTAAATGTATGTTACTGCTTAGAACATCTATACTTCTGGTTGTATGTTGATGTCTTTTAATATTGTAAATCACATCACACATGACCAGTATTTAAATGTTCAGTGTTGCATATTGTAGTTTGTGCCTTATTAAATTGATATCAGTAATAAAAAACCGTTATGCTCTTCTTAAATTTGTAGTGAATGATGTGACAAGGCGGTGGCGTAGTTGTCGGGACTGCTACCGGAGGGAGAGGCAGATTAGAGATCGGAGTGGGGCTTCAGCATCTAAGAAGAGGAAGTACATCTATTTTGATAGATTAAACTTCCTTGAGCCAGTGTTGGATCTGCGACCGTAAGTTCATGTGTGTTGAACGACTTAAATATTTATAAATTGTTATTTTTTAAATTATAATTTTTTTATTTTGTTTTTCATTCCTAGAACTGAGTCAAACCTAACTGAGAGGGAGACGGGGTCTGACTCAGAAGTGGTTATCGACCCAGTTGGTGATGGAGAACAGGAGGCAGGCCCTTCCTCAGCAGCATGTGGGTCCACCCAACCAGCAACAACAAGACCTGCAGGAGCTGAGGATTCCCAGACACTGCATGTGGAAACTGAGGATCTACCTCAGAGCAGCAGCCCTAATAGGGCTCAAGATCTATCTCCTCCTCCTTCCCAACTCACAAGGCGAGGTAGGCGGCGACGAGAAGGAGTGGGTTCTGTCTCAAGGAGGCAGGTGGACCGAGGAGTTCTGGACTATTTGTCCAGTGTAGGTAAAGATGATGGTGAGGAGGCATTTTGCCGCAGTCTGGCCCCTTATCTCCGGGCTACTCAAATACAGCACAGACTGAGGATCAGAAGTGGACTGCAGATTGTGTTGGAAGCTGGATCAGGCCCTAATGATCCCACCAACCTACTAGATTATCTTCATAGATGGGTGGTTGGTCCAGAAAATTTAGGGAGGTTGGTAGCACAAAATCCAGCACAATCTGCTTCTGCCTCTGATCCTCCTCCTCCTCCTCCTTCATCATCCTCCTCCTCCTCCACGTCCTCCTTCTTTGCAACAAAACCCAACTCCTCCTCCTCCTCCTCCTCCTACTGCAGCTCATTCTTTGTATGGAGCTTCCCAGCTTCAAACCATGGGACAGAGTGGCCATGCACAATATGCCCACTCTAACATACCCAATGTTGTTGGCTGGCCACAACATGGATATGGTAGACATGGGCATATTGGGGGTCACTCTGCTACTGCTCAGTCATATCTATATGACTATGAGCATCAATTCCCTATGTACCCCTACCCACAAGTCCTTCATGATGCAGCAAGTAACCCAGCTGCTACTGTAGGATCTGCACCTGGTCTTTCTCAAACACAGGTTGCAGATTGTGTGAGGCAGAATCCACAACCTGCCCCTCCATCCTCACCAACACCACCACCAAGCTACCAGCAATTGTAGCTGTAAATTTTTTTACATTTTTCATAAGTGATATATTTTTTTATTTTATGAATAATAATTATGTTATACATATATTTTGCTTAGTTTTTGACATGTTGGTCCTGGTTAACCAAAAAAATATCAGCCTTTAAAAGGCTTCAACACAAAACACTAATGATTAAAATTAGTGAAGTTACATTGGTTGTCTGTGTTTCTTCTTCTATGTTATGTAGTGTATTAAGTATGGTAAAGTAGTAGACAAAAAAAGAGAGTGTACCATGAATTGATTCATCAAAAGTTACTTTATGTTATGATATCACATAAAACACACTACATACCTATGGCCTCATCTTGCCAAGGAATAGAACCACAAGGGGAAACAAAATAATTTGTCAATATTTCACGCACTTTCAGACCAGAAGGGGGACGACGAGGATGGATGACTGGTCTCATAGGCCTCATCATATTATAAGACTGAAGGTCAGCCATATCAGATGATGAGCATTCATGTATTCTTGTAAAATGATGTAGTACCACACATGCTTGCACTACAAGATTTACATTTGATGCACTTAGCTGAATGGCTGATTGTAGGACTCGCCATTTGGCTGTAAGAATACCAAATGTGCACTCCACCAGGCGTCGTGCACGAGAAAGGCGATAATTAAAGATGCTTCTCTGATGGTTGAGATTGCGCCGAGGATATGGCCTCATAACATTACAACTTAATTGGAAGGCCTCATCCGCTACTACAACATATGGCACTGCATCCATATTGGAGTGTGGAAGTTGACATGGTGGTGGTAAGTCCAATTGGTTATTGCGTAGCCGCCGACCCATAATGGAAGAATTGAAGACTCTGGTGTAAGGTTCTATGTATATATTCCTGAAACTCAGTTTGTTCGTCAGCCATTTTACTTTCTGTCTTGCTGCAGCTATCTTGCCCTCAGTCAAAATGGAGTTTCCAGCTTGCATGTTCCCGCCCTGATTCTCTCCTTTGCTTCTTAAGCAGCCACAGCTGAGCAATCAGTGCTTCAGAATCTAGCCTGCAGTGAACCTGTGACTTGACTCCTGTAAGCCTTGGACCTTGTACTCCAGCTATTCCTACTGAGGAACTCTGAAGCACTTGTGGACTCTGAACCCTGCTCTTTGAAAGACCCACGTTTGCATGGACTTACGGTAACAGAGAAGAAGATCCTGAATCTGTATTGGAGAGTGATTGCTGAGCTTGGATTACTCTGGCCTGCTGTGTCTCCTGTTTCTGTGTCTGCAAACTGTGTGACTATTTCTGCCAACTTGTATGAAGTAATACAGGACTTTTCTATATCAAACCTGTGACTCCTGTGTTTTCATCGCACCCAAGCACAAGACGCTATATGAACTGTACTACATACATTACAAGATTCTGAAGCCAAAACGTTAGTGTCTGCTGGGTCTGGAAGGCTGTGTCTGCTGTACTGTGGATATCAGACGTCCGGTTGTACTTTCTGTGATGACAGTGGTTGTGACTTCTCACAACCATTCCAGGTGAGCAATTCCCTTAAGTTTTTTCTTTTTGCAGTGTTACCACAGGTAAACACTTGTCACGCTGTATAGCAGATATATATATATGAGATGTCTGTAATCTATATCAAAAAGGGCAACATACTATATAACATGCACATAGATATATTATAACATAGATTTACCTGACAGAATGTCCACTGGGTCAAAACGGAATCCGTTATACGCTGTCTCCGGCTAGAGGGTGACCGGGGTCTAAGCTGACCCTAAACTGGGGTCCTAACTAATCCCTCAACCTGGAGGTACTGTTAAAGGTACAGAGGTCCAGGCCACCAGCGTAAACCCTGTCTCCTATCAATCCCTGCCAACTGTATTCTAGTCCTAAGAAGGACCCTGAATACCACCAAAGGGAATGAACAGGTAACGGTTAATGAACAGAAAGACATACAAGAAAGAGAAGGAATAAAGTAAATAAAGTCTTACATACAACACTCACACACAGTAGGAACACCTAAGGTCTCAGAGATTTAACTATAAGCTATAAGAGTAAAAACACCTAATGAACTCTTAGCTTCAATATTCTCAGAACCGATCCAGTCTGCTGAACTACATGAATGCTTTCACCGGCATCCAACACCCAGACTGGCAGGAATATAAAGGAAACTAATTAGAACATAATCAAAAGCAGCCGGGCGAGGCTGGACCTAGTCTTAGCAAAGAGCTAGGTAAAATTAACTCTCTCATTACCAAAACACAAAGAAACAGCAGCTCAGCTGTGAGAAGTCAGAATGTGCAATCGCGACGATCTTCGTGGCGATGCACCCATGACAGTACCCCCCCTTCTACGAGGGCCTCCGGACCCTCATGACCAGGTCTGTCCGGGTAAGTTGTGTGAAAGGTCCGTCCACGTTATCATTGACCACCACTGAAGGAGGTAGAGGTGACGGTATGACTGGTGCCACATACTTTTTAAGTAATGACTTGTGAAACACATTATGAATTTTAAACGTAGGAGGGAGGTCCAGACGAAATGCCACAGGATTAATTATGGAGCTGATCCTGTACGGCCCGATGAATCTGGGACCCAACCTCCAGGAGGAAACTTTAAGTTTAATATTCCTGGTAGACAACCACACCAGATCATTCACCTTCAGATCTCGACCAGAAACTCTCCTCCTATCAGCCATCCGTTTGTAACGGTTCTCCGTAACCTTCAGTCTTAACTGATCTGGAACTATCAGTCTCCCTGGAAGTCCCACAGGGGCGTCCCCCTGAGCCCCCAATACCTCCCCCTCAAGCTCAGAGCATACAGCTGACACTACAACTCCCTCCTGAGGAATAGGAACCGGATCATCCATCCTCCCGGTCCCTGGGAAAGTACGAGATAAGGCATCAGGAAGCAACTTTATTGAGCAGTCATATGCGCGATGAGGAGGTAACTCTTTACACCCCTCCTCTGAGAACATCTCCCCAAAGTCCTCCAGAAAAGGAGGCAAAGTCCTAGGTACAACCGCACCGATGACCGTGCTCATGCAGTTATTCTTGCAAAATTCACCCCACTGGCTAATCTTTCTGGATTGCCAATCAATCACTGGGTTATGTTTAGCCAACCAAGGAAGTCCCAACACAATAGGAGTAGGTAGACCCTCCAACACATAACAAGACAATTGCTCTTTATGTATTGCCCCTACTCGAAGATCTATGTTATGAACAGCTTGTACCAAGCTACCTTGACCAAGAGGTCTAGAATCAATAGAGAGTATAGGGACCGGTTTGGCCAATACACTCAGTTGCATACCATGCACCTGGGCAAACCGAGCGTCCACAAGATTAGCCCCGGACCCACTATCAAGAAAAACAGAAATCCTCTCAGTTCTAGTACCAATCACCACCTCCGCAGACACGATAAACGGAGAGGGATTTGGGGACGAAATACAGACTCCCAGGTTAACTCCTTGGGTCAAAGAGGTCCGGGATGGACAACCCCCAACAAAATGTCCTCTCTCCCCGCAAAAGAAACACCTTCTAGTCTTGCGGCGCACCGCCGATTCCCTCCTACAAAATGATGTCCCTCCCAACTGCATGGGTTCCTCAGAACAGACCAGGGGAACCTCAGTATAAGGGACTTTAGTAGTAGGTGGAGTCATCATGGGGGGTGGAGTTACCTCGCGTCTTCCCCGAAGTCGTCTATCAATGCGAATAGCGAGGGCCATAGCAGCCTCCAGTGATGGAGGAGAATCATACTGAGCCAACACATCTTTTAATTTGTCAGACAACCCTTGACAAAACTGGCTCCTAAGAGCTGGGTCATTCCACTGAGTATCTGTTGCCCATCTACGGAACTCAGAAGAATATTCCTCCGCTGGACGATTTCCTTGCCGTATTTTACGTAACTTTGTTTCAGCAAGGGAGACCCGATCCGGATCATCATATACCAGACCCAGGGCAGTAAAAAATCGATCCACTGACTGGAGATCTGGGGAGCCTGGAGGAATAGAGAACGCCCAAGATTGAGGGTCCCCTTGTAAGAGCGAGATAACAATTCCCACCCTCTGCTCTTCACTCCCAGATGACCGAGGCCGCAGCCGAAAGTACAATTTACATGCCTCCCGGAAAGTAAAAAATTTGTCCCGCCCACCAGTGAACCTGTCTGGGAGAGCAACCTTAGGTTCAGATCTGGCTTGCTCTGGGAGGGACAAAACCTTGGACTTAATGTCTGCAAATTCCATGGACAACCCCTGCAACTGCCGGGCCAGCTGGGCTACTGGATCCATGACAGCTGGGGAGAATCTTTAGTTTGGGCCGGTGAAAATGTCACGCTGTATAGCAGATATATATATGAGATGTCTGTAATCTATATCAAAAAGGGCAACATACTATATAACATGCACATAGATATATTATAACATAGATTTACCTGACAGAATGTCCACTGGGTCAAAACGGAATCCGTTATACGCTGTCTCCGGCTAGAGGGTGACCGGGGTCTAAGCTGACCCTAAACTGGGGTCCTAACTAATCCCTCAACCTGGAGGTACTGTTAAAGGTACAGAGGTCCAGGCCACCAGCGTAAACCCTGTCTCCTATCAATCCCTGCCAACTGTATTCTAGTCCTAAGAAGGACCCTGAATACCACCAAAGGGAATGAACAGGTAACGGTTAATGAACAGAAAGACATACAAGAAAGAGAAGGAATAAAGTAAATAAAGTCTTACATACAACACTCACACACAGTAGGAACACCTAAGGTCTCAGAGATTTAACTATAAGCTATAAGAGTAAAAACACCTAATGAACTCTTAGCTTCAATATTCTCAGAACCGATCCAGTCTGCTGAACTACATGAATGCTTTCACCGGCATCCAACACCCAGACTGGCAGGAATATAAAGGAAACTAATTAGAACATAATCAAAAGCAGCCGGGCGAGGCTGGACCTAGTCTTAGCAAAGAGCTAGGTAAAATTAACTCTCTCATTACCAAAACACAAAGAAACAGCAGCTCAGCTGTGAGAAGTCAGAATGTGCAATCGCGACGATCTTCGTGGCGATGCACCCATGACAACACTATTGTTTTTTTTTTTTCCTTTCTTTTCTCTTTTTTGTCTGCTGTAACTCTGGATATCAGATGTCTGGTTGAAACTTTCTGTGATGATAGTGGTTGTGACTTCTCACAACCATTCCAGGTGAGCAGTTCCCTTAATTTTTTTTTTCTCTCTGCAGTGTTGCCACAGGTGAACACTATTGTTTTTTTTCTCTCCTCTTCTTCCAGTAATCCTGTCTTAAAAGATCTGGAAAATGGAGGCCTGCATAAAGGAACTTTGCGGAGTGACTGATAATATCCTTGCAGATTTGCAGAATATAAAGACCCGTTTTACAAATCTACAGGACCTCAATAATCACAATTTGCAAGTGGTTGGACAGACTACCCAGGATTTGCGAGCCAGGATTGAGGTTCTAGAGGGGCGAGTCCAGGCTCCTGCCGTAGCCCCGAGTGCTGGGATTCCCAAGTTGCCCCCTTTTTGTTTTGGCGGTGAACGTGAGAAATTCAGGGGATTTATTAATCAATGCAATCTTTTTTTTTCTGCACATGCTTCACAATTTCCCACTGAACGATCTAAGGTGCTTACTATAATTATGTTGCTTACCAACAAGGCTTTAATGTGGGCAAACCCTCTGATTGAGACTGAGGATGATTGTTTGAATCACCTTGATGATTTTATTTCAGCCATGGGGCAGGTGTTTGATGACCCCAATCGAGGTGCAACAGCTGAAGCAGCCATGTTAGCTTTGCGCCAAGGTAAGCACTCGGTAGCTGAATATGCCTTGGATTTCAGGAGATGGGCCCTTGATACCACCTGGGACAGTTCCGCCAAAAAATCTATTTTTCGAAAGGGGTTATCTCCACTGATTAAGGATGAACTTGCTCGTGCCGACCCTCCCACTGCGTTAGGTGACTTTATTAACTACTGCATCCGTATTGATACTCGTCTGACTGAACGCAGGCAAGAGAGATGGTTCGAAAGCAATCGTACTAACCTTTTCCTACCTTCCTCTCCAGCTAAGGAACCTTTGAGTAGGATTACACGGGAACCTGAACCTGAACCCATGCAGGTAGACTCTTTACAACGACGGGTTAGTGATGCACGCAAGGAACATCGTTTTAAGGAGAATCTATGTTTCTATTGTGGTAAGTCAGGGCACTTCATTATAAACTGCCCCAGCCGTTCTCGTAAGACTACTGCAGCACTCATTCATTGTGAGTGTTGCGAGAGGGGATCTGTCAGGTCCGAGCCTCAGGCTCCAGAGAGATCTGCAGCAACAGATCTTGATTTCTCGGACTTAAACTCCATTACCTCTGAGGACGTTGACTGTGTAAACGCTGCCATTTTTCAAGTTTCCTCAGCGGTGTCCCAGCTGAGTTGTAAGAAAAACAATTCTCATTGCTTTCTTTCCATCAAACTCTGGGTTGACTCAGCTTGGGTGTCTAGCTCTGCTATGATCGACTCAGGGCAAGTGGAAATTTTATGGATGTCTCCTTTGCTCTGAAACAGGGAATACGTTCAGTGAAGAAGGCTACTCCAGTACAGATGGAAACTGTGGATGGCTCCCTGCTGACCTCTGGACCAGTGGATCAGGAAACAGAGCCTTTGAGGGTTCTTATGGGTAAAGATCATCAAGAGAAACTGTCCTTTATGCTTATCTCTTCTCCCCACTTTCCCATTATTCTAGGGCTACCATGGCTGCAGGCTCAGAATCCTACCATTAACTGGGAGACCAAGGAATTACACTTTCCAGAGAAACAGATGAGTCCAAAAGTTTCAGCTTGCTCTGTTCCTAAAGGAATCATGTCAGTCCCTGAACTACCACTGTATACCAGGACTATGTGGATTTATGTGACAAGAAGAACGCTGACCAGCTTCCTCCTCACCGTCCATATGATTGTCCAATTGAATTATTGCCTGGAGCAGAGATACCTTTTGGTAAGATCTACCCCCTGGCGGGGCCCGAGCTAAAGGCTTTAAAGGATTACATAGATGAAAATCTAGCCAAGGGCTTCATACGCCCCTCTTCATCTCCTGCAGGTGCACCCATCTTCTTTGTAAAGAAGAAAGATGGATCTCTGAGACCATGCGTAGACTATAGGGAACTCAATAAGGTTACTATTAGAAACCGTTATCCATTGCCTTTAATCCCTGAGTTATTGGAGAGAGTGCGACATGCCAAAATTTTTTCTAAACTAGATCTTCGTGGGGCCTATAACTTAGTCCGTATTAGACCTGGGGATGAATGGAAGACTGCATTCAGGTCACGCTATGGACACTTTGAATATCTAGTTATGCCTTTTGGTCTGAGTACCGCCCCAGCCACTTTCCAACACTTGGTGAATGACATCTTCAGGGATCTCCTAGATACATTCGTGGTAATTTATTTGGATGATATTCTAATTTTTTCTAACTCCACAGAGGAACATCATGGACATGTGAGAATGGTCTTGGAACGTCTAAGACAAAATCATCTTTACATCAAACTTGAAAAGTGTGAATTCCATAGGACCGAAATTCAATTTCTGGGGTATGTACTCTCTACACAAGGAATTAGTATGGATGGAAGCAAAACCCAAGCCATCAAGGATTGGCCAAGTCCTAGAAATGTGAAGGAGGTACAGCGCTTCATCGGGTTTGCCAACTTCTATAGACGTTTCATTAGAAATTTCTCTGAGGTAGTGTCACCTATCACTCAACTTACCCGGAAAGAGTCTAGGTTTTCCTGGACTCCCCAAGCCCAGGAAGCATTTTCCCGTCTAAAAGATAAATTTACCACTGCACCTATCCTAGTACATCCCAACCCCGAGCTTGCCTTCATAATAGAGGTGGATGCTTCAGACTGTGCCGTTGGAGCTATACTCTCTCAGAGAACAGGTGAGAAGAATGTCTTGCATCCCTGTGCCTTCTTTTCCCAGCAGTTGTCTTCGGCTGAGAGGAACTACGATGTGGGCAATAGAGAGTTGTTGGCCATTATTGCCGCCTTCAAAGAATGGAGACACCTTCTTCAGGGAGCTGCACAGCAAATAGTCGTCCTGACAGACCATCGTAACCTTGAGTTTATCAGGTCGGCTAAGTGCCTGACTCCTCGCCAGGCTCGCTGGAATCTTTTCTTAAACCAATTTAATTTTATCATCTCTTATAGACCAGGATCGCGCAATGGAAAGGCTGATGCACTCTCTAGGATTTACTCAGCAGAGACACGTCCAATTACTCCTCCTAAGACTATTCTTCCTGACTCTAGATTCCTAGGAGTAATTCATAATGAAGACCTACTTAAGGACATCAAGGAAGCATACCATGCGGATTCCTTTTTGGCACAACCCCCAAGGGACGTAAGTCTTGTCTTTAAGAATGGTGTGTGGATTCAGGGACAACGTCTGTATATTCCTGAAACAGTCAGATTAAGAGTATTGCAACTCATTCACGATTCCAAGATAGCTGGGCATAGAGGAATTCTAAAGACACAGGAATTTCTTTCTCGTTTCTTTTGGTGGCCCACTTGCAGGAAGGATGTTTTGAATTATGTCACTTCATGTGAGGTCTGTGCAAGATGCAAAACACCTCGCTCCTCACCAACTGGTCTGTTACAGCCTCTTCCCACCCCGTCCCGCCCGTGGGGATCCATTTCTATGGACTTCATTGTGGAGTTACCAACCTCTCAGGGGAAGAACACCATTCTAGTGGTGGTTGACCGTCTAACAAAGGCAGCTCATTTTATCCCTTGTGTCGGCTTACCCACTGCAAAACAGACATCAGATTTGATGATTAAAGATGTGTTTCGCTTACATGGAGTACCGGATGAGGTTATTTCGGATCGAGGGGTGCAATTCACTTCTAGATTTTGGCAAAATTTCTGTGCAGCATTGGACATTAAAGTAAACCTTTCTTCTGCTTTTCATCCCCAGACTAATGGACAGACCGAACGAACCAATAAAACCCTGGAGCAGTATCTCCGCTGCTTTATCTGCCACCTACAGGATGATTGGGTGGATCTACTTCCATTAGCTGAGTTCTCGTATAACAACTCTCAGAGTGCCTCCACTAAACAGTCTCCTTTTTACTCTAATCTAGGTTATCATCCTAACATTCTACCACGATTTCCCATAGAAACGCCTTTACCAGCAGTGGCTGAAAGAATCACGTCTTTACAGAAGAATATGGATCTTCTAAAGGAAAATCTGGAATCGGCTCAAGAAAGGTACAAGAAAGCAGCAGATAAATTTCGTAAACCTGCACCAGCTTTCAAGGTAGGAGACTTGGTCTGGCTGTCAACCAGAAATCTTAAGTTAAGGATTCCATCGTCTAAGTTGGGACATAAGTACATTGGACCCTATAAAATCAGTAAAATTATAAGTGCCGTTGCTTGTCGTCTTCAACTGCCCAGAACTATGAAAATCCACCCTGTCTTTCATGTATCCCTACTAAAGGCTGCGACACCCAATACGTTTCCTGGACGTTCCTCTCCTTGCCCTGACCCAGTGCTAGTCGATGGTCAGGAAGAATTTGTGGTGGAAAGGATTTTAGATTCCAGGTTGTATAGAAATCAGTTACAATATCTGATTAAATGGCAGGGCTACCCAGTGGAGGACAACTCATGGGAACCGGTCAATAACGTTAATGCTCCTCGCTTGCTCCGTCAGTTTCATCAGAGGTACCCACACAGGCCTGGTCTGAGGTCATCCGGAGGTTGTCCTTAAGGGGGGAGTAATGTAAGGTTCTATGTATATATTCCTGAAACTCAGTTTGTTCGTCAGCCATTTTACTTTCTGTCTTGCTGCAGCTATCTTGCCCTCAGTCAAAATGGAGTTTCCAGCTTGCATGTTCCCGCCCTGATTCTCTCCTTTGCTTCTTAAGCAGCCACAGCTGAGCAATCAGTGCTTCAGAATCTAGCCTGCAGTGAACCTGTGACTTGACTCCTGTAAGCCTTGGACCTTGTACTCCAGCTATTCCTACTGAGGAACTCTGAAGCACTTGTGGACTCTGAACCCTGCTCTTTGAAAGACCCACGTTTGCATGGACTTACGGTAACAGAGAAGAAGATCCTGAATCTGTATTGGAGAGTGATTGCTGAGCTTGGATTACTCTGGCCTGCTGTGTCTCCTGTTTCTGTGTCTGCAAACTGTGTGACTATTTCTGCCAACTTGTATGAAGTAATACAGGACTTTTCTATATCAAACCTGTGACTCCTGTGTTTTCATCGCACCCAAGCACAAGACGCTATATGAACTGTACTACATACATTACACTGGAGTCTCCAGTCCTTCCATAGGCCCCAATGTCTACAATTATGAAGCGGTAGTTACTGTCGACCAAGCCCAACAAAACTATAGAAAAATATTGCTTATAATTGTAGAATTGGGTCCCTGAGTTCGGCGGCTTACGCACACGTATGTGCTTCCCGTCCAGGGCTCCAATACAGTGTGGAAAATGACTGTTTTCTTGAAAGCCATGTGCAATCCTCAACCAATCTTCCATTTTGGGCTGTGGCATCACTTCTTTATTTAGTCTTGACCAAATTTGTCCACAAGTAGAGCTGACTATTCCGGAAATGGTGGATTTTCCTATTAAAACTCTAAATGCAGAGCAGCGTATGAGAGCCCAGTGGAAAGGAACCTGCAATACACAAACAACAACAAACATGTACACATAAGAAAATAAATATATGAAAAATCCATTAAGACAATTGAAACACTGGACATTTGTATACTCACCCATTCTATTAATTTTATGACTTACAAACCATTATGACTGCTACACACAAGCATATAGGTAAAATAAGACAATTTCATAATGCCATGATGTTGAGTATGTTAAGATGAAGAAAGTAAGAAGAATGTAAAAGATGGTAAATTATGCAAAACATCATCAACATATCGTTGACACACATACCTTAATGTTAGAAGAAGCCTTTCCTCAGCAGAAATTGAAGGACGCATCCTGGTGTTGTGAAAGGTGATTCCTGGGCGCAATATGTCCAGCAAAATATCAAAGGTGGCAACACTCATGCGACAATAGTCAAAAAACTTGTCAGGATTCCTACGCAGTGTTGAATACAGGTGCTCAAAATGTCCTTTGCTGATCCTTCGCTTCACAAGGGGATGCACCCCATTCTTCTGCGGATTCTGTGAGAAACAACTAGAGGATATGGCTCCCCAAAAGTTCTGGATATCAGCCAATAGTACAGCACACGCTCAGTTGTATTAAAAGTAAGTCTGTGACTCATAATTTTAAGTTTGCTGCAACACAACAGGAACCACTAAGAAGCAAAACACTCAACGGCAAGGGTGGGAGGGTAAGAACAGTCAAACCCCGCTTAAATATGGGTCTGGCTCATTATTCAAATGATTTGCAGGCCTCAAAAACATTAAATGTCCATTTTGCTATGATGCCACTAAAAATCGGTAGTCGGTGGGTAATCGGATGTGAAACGTAAGCGTACATGCTACTAAATCGCATCAACTACAAAAAATCGGATGCCAGTCGCATCAATGTTCATGAAATTTTAATCCGATTATCGACCGACTAAAACGGTCAGCTTTTTTAGTCGCTGTGTGTGATTACAGCCTAAGAAGGATCCTACACCTTGAGGTTCGAGGGACTCCAGAGGCACCAGCAGCTTCAAATATCTGTTTGCTGGTTTGTAATGGCTTTGTAGCAGCTGCTCTCTTAATCCGATGAACTTGCCTGGCAGAAACCTTCCTCATTCTGTCTTTATCAGCACAAACACGTCTGTGCTCAGAATCAGCCACAAATCTCTTAACAGTACGATGATCAAGCTTAAGTTTTCGGGAAATATCTAATGTTTTCATCCCTTGACCAAGGCATTGCACTATTTGATGCTTTTCAGCAGCAGAGAGATACTTTTTCTTTCCCATATTACTTGAAAACTCTGGCCTGCTTAATAGTGTGGAACATCCAGTTTTCCTTTTATTGGGCTCACATGCCAAACTAATTATCACAGGTATCTGAGATTGATTTCAGTTATCCAAAGAACCCTGAGACACAATACCATTAATGGGTTTCATTTACAAAAAAAAACAAAAAACGCTATGACACTTAAAACCGATTTGCATAATAATTTGGAACATAGTGTAAATATATATATATATATATAGATATATATATCTATAGATATATGTATTCTATGTGTATATATCTATTCTTTCCATTCTTTTTTAAACATGTCAGTGTGATTTTACAGTATAGCTCACCGAATTGCCAGCTTTTCTAAAGGACACCGGTGCGTATTTCTCGCAAGTCATACGTTTGGTCCGTGTGTAATCCGTATTTTTCTCGACCCATAGACTTGCATTGGTGTATTACGCCCGTAATACGCTGACAATCGCAGCATTCTGCGATTGTCTCGGCCCATATAAAAAGGGCGAGAAAAAAATCAGCTGCTGGGAGCTGCCCCATAGATTAAAATTGTTCCGAGTGATATGCGAGTTTTTCTCGCATAGCACTCGTCCGTATTCCTCTCTAGTGTGACGCCAGCCTAATAGTGGATGTAGGAGATGACTGTGCTGTTACTGAAAATAATCTCTATATAAAGACCAACATGGATATTACCGCCATATGGTCAGTGGTAAATACCAGTCCTACAAAATATATAAGTGATTACTGCCCAGTTACAGATAATGCCTTATCGCTGACGTTCTTTCTGATAGAATCGTTCACTTTTCCCGTCTTTTCCATCTAGCCCAGACCGACATGACAACTTATCTAGCCAGGACTC
>JARQOD010000003.1:294969993-294989821 GCA_033576555.1 Oophaga sylvatica | reverse complement strand
GGAAAGAAAAGACACATTTCACGTCTCATATTTTCAGCACTGCCAACATCTATCCCCAACCTGCACAAACTCCTTATCCTGATGATACCCCAATGCTGAGCTGCTGCTGCCTTATGTGCCCCTATTACTGCACCTGCTGGGTGGTTCTGTGTGCCCTTTAAATTCTAAAGCACCCCTCTATAATATACAGTCATGGCCAAAAGTTTTGAGAATGACACAAATATTATATTTTCACATGATCTGCTGCCCTCTGGTTTTTATGTGTGTTTGACAGATGTTTTTATCACAGACAGAAATATAATAATTGCAAACATATGAGTAACAAAAGCTTATATTGACAGTTAGAATGAGTTAATGCAGCAAGTCAATATTTGCAGTGTTGACCTTTCTTCTTCAGGACCTCTGCAATTCTCCCTGGTATGCTCTCAATCAACTTCTGGACCAAATCCTGACTGATAGCAGTCCATTCTTGCACAATCAATGCTTTCATTTTGTCAGAATTTTTAGGTTTTTGTTTGTCCACCCGTCTCTTGATGATTGACCACAAGTTCTCAATGGGATTAAGATCTGGGGAGTTTCAAAGCCATGGACCCAAAATCTCTATGTTTTGTTCCCTGAGCCATTTAGTTATCACCTTTGCTTTATGGCAAGGTGCTCCATCATGCTGGAAAAGGCATTGTTGATCGCCAAACTGCTCTTGGAAGGTTGGGAGAAGTTGCTCTTGGAGGACATTCTGGTACCATTCTTTATTCATGGCTGTGTTTTTAGGCAACACTGTGAGAGAGCCGATTCCCTTGGCTGAGAAGCAACCCCACACATGAATGGTTTCAGGATGCTTAACAGCTGGCATGAGACAAGACTGGTGGTAGCGCTCACCTTGTCTTCTCCGAATGAGGCGTTTTCCTGATGTCCCAAACAATCGAAAAGGGATTCATCAGAGAAAATAACTTTACCCCAGTCCTCAGCAGTCCACTGCCTGTACCTTTTGCAGAATATCAGTCTGTCCATGATGTTTTTTTCTGGAGAGTAGTGGCTTCTTTGCTGTCCTCCTTGAGACAAGGCCTTGCTCCAAGAGTCTCCGCCTCACAGTGCATGCAGATGCACTCACACCTGCCTGCTGCCATTCCTGAGCAAGCTCTGCACTGCTGGTAGCCAGATCCCGCAGCTGAAACACTTTTAAGAGACGGTCCTGGCGCTTGCTGGTCTTTCTTGGGCGCCCTGAAGCCTTTTTGGCAACAATGGAACCTCTCTCCTTGAAGTTCTTGATGATGCGATAGATTGTTGACTGAGGTGCAATGTTTCTAGCTGCGATACTTTTCCCTGTTAGGCCATTTTTGTGCATTGCAATGATGACTGCACGTGTTTCTTTAGAGATAACCATGGTTAACAGAAGAGAAACAATGATGCCAAGCACCAGCCTCCTTTTAAAGTGTCCAGTGGTGTCATTCTTACTTAATCATGACAGATTGATCTCCAGCCATGTCCTCATCAACACCCACACCTGTGTTAATGGAGCAATCACTGAAAAGAGGTTAGCTGGTCCTTTTAAGGCAGGGCTGCAATGATGTTGAAATGTGTTTTGGGGGATAAAGTTCATTTTCTAGCCAAATATTGACTTTGCAAGTAATTGCTGTTAAGCTGATCACTCTTTATAACATTCTGGAGTATATGCAAATTGCCATTAGAAAAAGTGAAGCAGTAGACTTTGTAAAAATTAATATTTGTGTCATTCTCAAAACTTTTGGCCATGACTGTAGTAATGCCGGGTGCAAGTGCCCTAGAAAACAGTGCCCACATTTTGTCCACTAGAATGTAATATTGCCCTGTGTGCCCCTTTGACAGTCACTGTAACCTGGGTTTCCCTATAAGTGCCCACTTTACATTTAATAATGTCCTGTGTCTCCCCTCTCTCAGCTCTCCTATACACAGCATGATGCTCTCTTACACACAGTATAATGCCCCCTCACTGCATACATACTGACCTCTTAGTATCTCCCAAACTATTTGATGGCTCCAACACTGTAAGATGGCCCCATCACTATAATCCCCACTTTGTATGATGGCCCCCTAGATAGCCTCCATACAGTATAATGTACTCCTTATAGGCAGACTCTATATTGTATAATGCATCCCCCCATAGGCAGACTCTATAGTATAATGCAGTCCCCCATAAGCAGACTGTAATGTAAGGTTGCCCCATAGACAGACTGTAATATAATATAATCAAAACCACAAAAAGCGGATTAAAAAAATCCAAAATTCAAGAAAACACCACCAAAAACAGGCAGAGATGCTTACCTGTCTGAAAAGGCCTCAATACTAATGCACTGACAGAGTGCAGCGGATCCAAGTAAAATGGCGACTACACAGGTGCATTAACCCCTTCATGACCCAGCCTATTTTGACCTTAAAGACCTTGCCATTTTTTGCAATTCTGACCAGTGTCCCTTTATGAGGTAATAACTCAGGAACGCTTCAACGGATCCTAGCGATTCTGAGATTGTTTTTTCGTGACATATTGGGCTTCATGTTAGTGGTAAATTTATGTCGATAATTTTTGCGTTTATTTGTGAAAAAAATGGAAATTTGGCGAAAATTTTGAAAATTTTGCAATTTTCAAATTTTTAATTTTTATTCTGTTAAACCAGAGAGCTATGTGACACAAAATAGTTAATAAATAACATTTTCCCACATGTCTACTTTACATCAGCACAATTTTGGGAACAACATTTTTTTTGTTAGGAAGTTATAAGGGTTAAAAGTTGACCAGCGATTTCTCATTTTTACAGCAAAATTTACAAAACCATTTTTTTTAGGGACCACCTCACATTTGAAGTCACTTTGAGCGGTCTATATGGCAGAAAATACCCAAAAGTGACACCTTTATAAAAACTGCACCCCTCAAGCTACTCAAAACTACATTCAAGAAGATTATTAACCCTTCAGGTGCTTCACAGGAACTAAAGCAACATGGAAGGAAAAAATGGACAGTTTAATTTTTCCAACAAAAATTTTCTTTTAGTATCAATTTTTTCATTTTTACATGGGCAACAGGATAAAATGGATCCTAAAATTTGTTGGGCAATTTCTCCTGAGTACACAGATACCTCATATGTGGTCATAAACCACTGTATGGGCGCACGGCAGGCTCAGAAGGGAAGGAGCGCCATTTTACTTTTTGAATGGAAAATATGCTAGAATATTTAGCGGTTGCCATGTTGAATTTGGAGAGTCCCTGTGTGCCTAAACATTGGAGCTCCCCCACAAGTGACCCCATTTTGGAAACTAGACGCCCTAAGGAACTTATCTAGATGCATAGTGATCACTTTGAACCCCCAGGTGCTTCACAAATTGATCTGTAAAAAAAAAGAAAGTACTTTTTTTCACAAAAATTTTCTTTTAGCCTCGGTTTTTTCATTTTCACATGGGCAACAGTATAAATTGGATCCTAAAATTTGTTGGGCAATTTCTCCTGAGTACACAGATACCTCATATGTGGTCATAAACCACTGTTTGGGCGCACGGCAGGGCTCAGAAGGGAAGGAGCGCCATTTGACTTTTTGAATGGAAAATATATATTTAGCGGTTGCCATGTCGCATTCGGAGAGTCCCTGTGTGCCTAAACATTGGAGCTCCCCCACAAGTGACCCCATTTTGGAAACTAGACGCCCTAAGGAACTTATCTAGATGCATAGTGAGCACTTTGAACCCCCAGGTGCTTCACAGAAGTTTATAACGCAGAGCCGTGAAAATAAAAAATCATTTTTTTTTCTCAAAAAATGATTTTTTAGCCCACTATTTTTTATTTTCACAATGGTTACAGGAGAAATTGGACCCCAAAAGTTGTTGTCCAGTTTGTCCTGAGTACGCTAGTACCCCATATGTGGGGGGGAACCACTGTTTGGGCACACGTCAGGGATCGGAAGGGATGTAGTGACGCTTTGAAATGCCGACTTGATGGAATGGTCTGCGGGCATCTTGTTACGTTTGCAGAGCCCCTGATGTGCCTAAACAGTAGAAACTCCCCACAAGTGACCCCATTTTGGAAACTAGACCCCGCAAAGAAGTTATCTAGATGTGTGGTGAGCACTTTGAACCCCCAAGGGCTACACAGGAGTTTATAACGCCCGGGCATGAAAATAAAAAAATCATATTTTTTCCACAATCAGGATCATTTTTAGTCCCCAATTTTTTTATTTTCCCAAGGGTAACATGAGAAATTAGACCCCAAAAGTTGTTGTCCAATTTGTCCTGAGTATGCTGATATCCCATATGTGGGAGAAAACTACTGTATGGGCACACATCGGGGCTCGGATGGGAAGTAGTGACGTTTTGAAATGCCCACTTGATGGAATGGTCTTCGGGCGTCATGTTACGTTTGCAGAGTCCCTGATGTGCCTAAACAGTAGAAACTTCCCACAAGTGACCCCATTTTGGAAACTAGATCCCCCAAGGAACTCCTATAGATGTGTGATAAGCACTTTGAATCTCCAAGTCCTTCACAGAAGTTTATAACGCAGAGCCGTTAAAATATAAAATCATTTTTTTTCCACAAAAATAATTTTTTAGTCCCCAATTTTTTCCCAATGTTAACAGGAGAAATTAGAACCCCCAAAGTTGTTGTGCAATTTTTCCCGAGTAAGCTGATACCCCATATGTGGGGATAAACCACTGTTTTGGCATACGTCGGGGCTTGAATAAAGGGAGCACTGTTTGACTTTTGAACGCAAAATTTGCAGGAATCAATGGTGGCGCCATGTCGTGTATAGAGACCCCCTGATGTGCCTAAATAGTGGAAACCCCTCAATTCGAACTCCAACCCTAACCCCAACACACCCCTAACCCCAACCCTAACCCCTACACACACCTAACCCTAATACAAACCCTAACCATAACCCTAACCCCAACACACCCCTAACCCTAATCCCAACTCTAACCATAAACCTAACCACAAGCCTAACCCTAATTCCAAACTTAACCCTAATTCCAACCCTAACCCAAATTCCAACCCTAACCCTAATTCTAACCTTAACCCTAATGCTAACCCTAACCCTAGTTCTAACCCTAAGGCTGGGTTCATATTGCGTTTTACCAGCCCGTTCAACATGTAGCGTTGACCGGCTGGTAACGGTATAGCATAACGCGATCACGTTATGCTATACCCGCTAGCGCAGATGAATCAGCAGATGATTCATCTGTGCTAGCGGTGACGGAGCCCAGACACTGCAGCCCGTGTCCGAGGCTCCGTCACTGAATGACGGCACGTCGCGAACGCATGCCGCTTTACGGCATGCGTTGCAATGCGCACACAAATGGGGTGAATGGCAGCGTTAACGGACTACGTTACACCGCGTTATACCGCGGTGAAACGCAGTCCATCTAACGGACTGCCATAATGCAATATGAACCCAGCCTAACCCTAACCCTGAGGCCCCGTGCACATGTTGCGGATTCACTTGCGGATTTTTCTTAAATCCGCAGGTAAAATGACCTGCGTTTTACCTGCGAATTTAGCGCGGATTTGTTGCGGTTTTTCCCTGCGGTTTTACACCTATAATGGAATAGGTGTAAAACCTCTGCGGAATCCGCACAAAGAGTTGACTTGCTGCGGATTTAAAACCGCAGCAAATCCGCATGTGCACAGCGTTTTTTTTTAACCATTTATTTGCATTGTATTGTACATGGTTTCTGGATCTGTTGTGGATCCGTAGCGCCAAATCCGCTGTGGATCCGCAGCGCAAAATCCACCGCGGATCCGCAGCAAAATCCGCCGCGGATCAGCAGCAATATCCGCCACGGATCAGCAGCAAAATCCGATGTGGATCCGCAGCAAAATCAGCTGCGGATCAGCAGCAAAATCCGCTAGAAAAAAAAAAAAATTCTTTATTTTATTATTTGTCCCTACCTATGACAGAGGGGTTCATTTACTTTTTTTTTATTTTGATCACTGTGACAGTTTATCACAGTGATCAAAATAAAATTTTGTACAATGAAGGGCGCACTGCGCATGCGCCGGCCGGCGGGCGCACTGTGCATGCGCCCACCATTTTCCAAGATGGCGGCGCCCATGAAGAATCCCGGGCAGCCGCCGGACGGATCCAGGACATCGGTGGACCGGAGAGGTGAGTAGGGGGGGTCGGAAGGTGAGGGGGGGGGATCGGTAGGTGGGGGCAGCTGATCGCAGGAGCAGGGGAGCAGACAGTGACGGCGGTAATCGATCGCTGCCATTTTTCGGTGGCGGCGGCCGATCGCTGCCGTGACTACATGTGGGGGGGTCAGGGCTCGGTGTCCAGCCATGGCAGATGCTATTGCAGCATCGGCCATGGCTGGATTGTAATATTTCATCAATTAAATTGGTGAAATATTACAAATTGCTCTGATTGGCTGTTTCACTTTTAACAGCCAATCAGAGCGATCGTGGCCACACGGGGGGTTAACACTAGAACTACTGATGGAGTCATTTTGACTCCTTTCGTTTTTTATTTCTCTTCTGTGACTACATTTTTCAGAATTCCGGCTTGAAACTCGGTGACTTTTCCTCAAATATGATGTGAAAAAAAGATTTTGTGAGAATAAATATTTTGGTGAAAAATTTGCGTGTTTTTTTCAAAATTTACCAAGAACTACTGAAGGGAGTCATTTTGACTCCCTACTAATTTTGAGGTCCTTTTGTCACTAAATGTTGCTATAAAGTTTTGTGCATAATTTTTTCACTCTGTCTTATTTACCCTGATGTTCATATAGATGTAGTTCAATTTACATGTCAACTTTTCACATTTTCCTTGTGTTTTACCTGCTTGTATTACTGTGTAATGCTGAACAAAATATGCTTGTTTACTCTAGGCTCTTATCTTATGCTAATTTTTGATTCATATATATTGACACATATAAAGAACTGTACGCTTGCAGAAGCATGCAGGAACAATAATTTACAGTTTACTCTATCTGATGAGGAGCTAGATGCATTCATTGCGATATTCTATGCTCGTGGAATATCTGGCACGAACCGTCACTCGATTAGCAGTATTTGGTGTAATGACTGGGGAATACCGTTTTGCAAAGCGACAATGTCTAGGGACCGCTTTGTTGAAATTATGAGGTTTCTCAGATTTGATGAGAAATCTACTCGATCGGAGAGACTGCAAACGGACAAGTTTGCTCTATTTTCTACTGTGTGGGACAGTTTATTGAAAATTGTATTGCGTGTTACAAACCTGGCCCATACATAACGGTGGATGAGCAACTTTTCCCAAGCAAAACTAGGTGTCCATTCACGCAGTACATGCCTTCCAAACCAGATAAATATAGCCACAAATATTGGCTAGCTGTTGATAAGGAGAGCAAATATCTGGCAAATGGCTTCCCTTATCTAGGCAAAGATGACACACGCCGTGCTGAGGACCGTTTAGCTGACCATGTGGTAATGAAGTTATTGGACCCGTTTTTGAAAAAAGTCGCAATGTTACAACCGATAATTATTTTACTTCAGTAAAATTAGCTAAACAGCTAAAAAGCAAAGGAACAACCATCGTGGGAACACTGAACAAGATAAGGCGAGAAGTGCCTAAAGAAATAAAATCCATGAAAGAGGAATTGTACAACACTAAAGTGTTTAGAAATGAAGACAATTTTACACTTACAGTATATCAAGGAAAGCCCAACAAAAATGTTGTCATTTTGAGTTCCGTCCATCCAGATGTTGTTGTTGCGTCTGATTCCGCTAAAAAAACTCCAGAAACGTTAAAGTTTTACAATGAAACAAAATATGGAGTAGATGTAGTGGATCAGATGGCACGAAAATATACCACACGAACATGCACAAGGAGATGGCCTGTTCATGCATTTGAAAATGCCTTAGACTTTGCGGGTATAAATGCATGGATAATATTCAATGAGATAACCCACCAAAAAATGTCACGCAAGGCATTTTTGCAAACGCTTGTGAGAGAGTTGAGTGGTCCTTATGTCACAGATAGGGAAAAGGGTTCCACGTCCCAAGTTTCTACATGCTCAGAAGTGATGGTTCAAACAAAATTTTGCCAGATCAAAGAAAAGTGCAAGAAAAATAGATCTGTCGGCAATTGTAAGACTTGTGGTAAGTCTTTGTGTGGGCAATGTACTGCCATAAATCAAAGGCAATGCCTAAAATGCGAAACACCAAATGTTTAGAAGGTGAATTCTGCGCCATATTTTCATTTTTATGCTCCTCCACCTACATTTTCTCTGCTTTTTCTTCTTCAGTTGTTGTTTATATGTGTGCACTTGAATAAAAAAAAATGTTTGAAAAACGTCTATTATAATTATTGTTATTTTCTGTAGAAAAATAAGAAAAGCAGAAAAAAAACAATCAAAAGCATTACTGTTGGATCTCACAATAATAATACATTACAAAAAATATAATTATTAATAAATAACCACAAATGAAACTCTAAAAATAAACGAAAACAAGCAAGGAGTCAAAATGACTCCTTTCAGTAGTTCTAGGCGGGGTCACGAGTCCAGTAGTCCTAGTGTTAAGCCAACCCCCCTGTGGTGAAGCACAAAGGGTCCTGTGCCTGCGGGTCGGGTGACCTTTGAGTGACTCCGGTCACCCGGCCCGCAGGAACACGATCCTTTCATGACACAGGGTATGCGTCATAGGTCGGATTGGCACCGACTTTCATGACGCATACGCTGTGTCAAAGGTCGAGAAGGGGTTAATACCAAATTCAACAGCCAACCTTCAATCAGGGATTGGCCGTGTGGTACACCAGTGCACAAAAGTACAATCTGTATATGGCAATGTTCACACTAGGAATGCAGAGCGTCTGGTTCACAGCCTATTAATGACGTCTTTTGCGGGCTGCCCAGTGCTAACTATAATGCATCCAGTGTGAACAGAGGCCACAGTGTACAGAACCATTTGGCCCAACTGCAAAAGTATGATGTGCAAAAAGACATATAAATATATGTAAGGTATTAGTTAATATTCTGGCCAAAATATGTAAGCTGGCAACCCACGTCACGGATCCTTACACTTGCCAGTCTTACTCTAACATCTCCTACTCAAAGATCAAAACCACAAAAAGCGGATTAAAAAAATCCAAAATTCAAGAAAACACCACCAAAAACAGGCAGAAATGCTTACCTGTCTGAAAAGGCCTCAATACTGATGCACTGACAGAGTGCAGCGGATCCAAGTAAAATGGCGACTACACAGGTGCATTAATACCAAATTCAACAGCCAGCCTTCAATCAGGGATTGGCCGTGTAGTACACCAGTGCACAAAAGTACAATCTGTATATGGCAATGTTCACATAGTACACGGCCAATCCCTGATTGAAGGCTGGCTGTTGAATTTGGTATTAATGCACCTGTGTAGTCGCCATTTTACTTGGATCCGCTGCACTCTGTCAGTGCATCAGTATTGTAATATAATATAATGTAAGGTTTGCCCCCCAGGCAGACTCTAATATAATGCACCTCATAGGCAGACGCTAATATAATGCAGCCCCCCAGGCAGACGCTAATATAATGCAGCCCCCCAGGCAGACGGTAATATAATGCAGCCCCCCATAGGCAGACGCTAATATAATGCAGCCCCCCAGGCTGACGCTAATATAATGCATCCACCCAGGCAAAAGCTAATATAATGCAGCCCCCCAGGCAGACGCTAATATAATGCAGCCCCCCAGGCTGACGCTAATATAGGGCAGCCCCCCATAGGCAGACGCTAATATAGTTCAGTCCCTCATAGGCAGACGCTAATATAATGCAGCCCCCCATAGGCAGACGCTAATATAACGCAGTCCCCCCAGGCAGACGCTAATTTAATGCAGCCCCCCATAGGCAGACGCTGATGTAATGCAGGCCCCCAGGCAGACGCTAATATAATGCAGCCCCCCAGGCAGACGCTAATATAATGCAGCCCCCCAGGCAGACGCTAATATAATGTAGCCCCCTAGGCAGACGCTAATATAATGCAACCCCCCAGGCAGACGCTAATTGTTGTGAATGGACTTGAGATGAGTTCTGAGCAGAGGCTCCCTCTGGTGGTTACAAGCGGTACTGGACTGTCCAGTGAAGATTGTGAGGATTGGGAATCAGGTGTTACTGACTGGTCTTATATAAGGGAGTCACCTTCCCATCAGGGTTGCCGGTGATCAATTGTTCTGGTCTCAATCCTTGATTCCTGTTTCCTTTGTAGCCTGCTGTGTCGTGTCTGCATCTCCTGCTAACAGATAAGACATTTTCTTCTTTTTGCTTTTGTGCTTGATTTTTGCATTTTGTCCTGCACTTCTGTGGGGGCCTTCAGGGTCCCCTCGGGGGCTTTTGCCCTCTCAGTTTTGTTCAGCCACTGATGTTTGTACATTTGCTTTTTCCAGTTTTCTCAGTGGCTGCTGTTTTGATTTTGTTACACCAGAGAACTAATTTAGGTGATAGAGGTCGTGTGATCTCAGGTGTTTTTGAAATTAGTAAAGTTGGTGCTGGTCGTGTGATCTCAGGTGTTTTTGAAATTAGTAAAGTTGGTGCTTTTCAGGGTTTTTTGGGATTGCAGTAAGTGCCCTTCCTATCCTTTTCTATTTAGATAGTTTGGGCCCCAACGTTTGCTCATACTATTTTCTGTCTGTGTCGGTATTTCTTCTTGTCTAACCGCCATTACATGTTTGGGGGCTTTCTATGTTCTTTGGGGATCTGCTCCGGGGCAGATAGCCTTCATCTTTCTATCTTTAGGTATAGTTAGTTTCTCAGGCTGTGACGAGGCGTCTAGGACCAACGTAGGAACGCTCCACGGCTGCCTCTAGTTGTGGTGGTTAGTCAGGGTACTGCAATCTCATAGATTCCAACTGCTCTGGTGTATTGCCTTTTTTACCTGCACTCCTCAGCTACCAAATCATAACAGTATCACCGGCCCAAAACTGAAATTTATATGGTACTCACAGAAGGGAAAAAATATTTTGAAAGAAAAAAAAAAAAAAAAAGGTCGTCAGAGTTGTCAGAGATATTTTTTTGTTTGTTGCATTTTTTTTTTTATTTTCCCTTTGTATCTCTGGGTGCTGGGGAGGATTTTTTCTCTCAATGGAGTTTGCACAGTTGTCTGGCCGTGTGGATCAGCTTGCCACTGAGGTTCAGAGTATTGCTACCTATCTTGCTAGGTTGCCTGTTGTGGAACCTAGGATTCCCATGCCAGATTTGTTTTTGGGGGATCGATCCAAGTTTCTGAATTTCAAAAATAATTGTAAATTGTTTTTTGCCTTAAAATTTAAGTCCTCGGGAACGCAGCGCAGCAGGTTCAAATTGTCATCTCTCTCCTGCGCGGCGATCCTCAGGATTGGGCTTTTTCCCTAACACCTGGGGATCCTGTTTTGAGTGATGTTGATACATTTTTTCAGGCCTTGGGGTTATTGTACGATGAGCCTAATGTCACTCATCAAGCTGAAAAAGCCTTGTTGGCATTAAATCAGGGCTTGATGACGCTGAGTTATACTGTCAGAGATTCCGTAGGTGGGCAGTCCTGACCAAATGGAATGACGACGCTTTGGCAGCCCTTTTTCGGAAGGGTCTGTCAGATAATGTAAAGGATGTTATGGTGGGATTCCCTGTCCCCTCTGGTCTCAATGATTCTATGTCATTGGCGATTCAAATTGACAGACGTTTGCGTGAGCGGAGAAGTATGCGTGGAATAGTGTTGCCTTGTGAACCTGCTTCTGAACCCATGCAGTGTGATAGAGTGGTTTCTGGGCACAGCGTCATGAGTTTCGAAAGTGCAATGGGTTATGTTTCTACTGTGGTGATGCTTCTCATGCTATCTCAGTCTGCCCTAAGCGGGGAAGACGTTTTGCACGCTCAGTTGTCTTGGGTAGTGTTCAGACTAAGTTTTTATTAACTGTTACTCTGATATGCTCTCTGTCCTCATTTTCTGCTCAGGCTTTCGTTGATTCGGGAGCAGCTATTAACCTGATGGATTTTGATTTCGCTAAATGTTGTGGGTTTCCCTTGATACCCCTACAGAAGTCTATTCCCCTACTGGGGATCGATTCTACCCCTTTGGCTGAGAATAAACCTCAGTTCTCTACTCAGGTGATAATGAGGGTGGAACCTGATCATCAGGAGAGCTGCAAATTTTTGGTTCTGTATAATCTGCATGACATTATCGTGCTGGGTTTCCCTTGGTTACAGTCTCATAATCCTGTTTTGGATTGGAAATCTGTGTCTGTAACCAGTTGGGGCTGCCAATGTGTTAATACCAACACTCCTGTTTTATCTGCCTCCCCCCAGGCTCAGGATGTTCCTGACTTTTTGATTGATTTTTCTGATGTGTTTAGCGAAAGTAAATCTGCATCCTTGCCGCCCCTTAGGAGCTATGACTGCGCTATTGAATTAGTGCCTGGTAGTAAATTCCCTAAAGGTCGCCTTTTTAACTTGTCTGTACCTGAACATGACGCTATGCGGTCTTATATCAAGGAGTCTTTGGAGAAAGGTCATATCAGACCATCCTCTTCACCCTTAGGTGCCGGTTTTTTCTTTGTGGCCAAAAAGGATGGTTCATTAAGGCCGTGTATTGATTATCGTCTTTTGAACAATATTACTGTGAAATATCAATACCCGTTACCCTTGATTTCTGACCTGTTTTCCAGCGTGAAAAACGCTACTTGGTTTACCAAGCTTGACCTCAGGGGGCATATAACTTTATTCACATTGAGCACGGGGATGAATGGAAGACGGCATTTAACACCCCTGAGGGGCATTTTGAGTACCTTGTGATGCCCTTTGGGCTCACTAATGCTCCTTCTGTCTTCCAGTCCTTCATGAATGACATTTTCAGGGATTTTGTGGATAAATTTCTGATTGTTTATTTGGATGATATCTTGATTTTTTCTAATGACTGGGACTCTCATGTGAAACATGTTCGAACTGTATTCCAGATTTTGAGAGAGAATGCTCTGTATGTGAAGGGATCAAAGTGTCTTTTTGGCGTACAGAAGATCTCATTTTTGGGATTTATTTTGTCCCCATCTGTTATTGAAATGGACCCGGTCAAGGTTCAGGCCATCTGTGATTGGGTCCAACCTACTTCATTAAAGGCTCTTAAAAGATTTTTGGGTTTTGCCAATTTTTATCGTAAATTTATTGGTAATTTCTCGGTTATTGTTAAACCATTAACTGATTTGACCAAAAAGGGTTCTGATGTGGTGAATTGGCCTCCTGAGGCAGTCTCTGCATTTCAGGAACTTAAGCAGAGATTCACTTCTGCTCCTGTTCTACGGCAGCCTGATGTTTCTCTGCCATTTCAGGTGGAGGTTGATGCCTCTGAAATTGGGGCAGGTGCCGTTTTGTCCCAAAGAGATCCAGAGACCTCTAAAAGTAACCCTTGTGCCTTTTTCTCTCGGAAATTTTCTCCTACTGAACGTAATTATGACGTGGGTAATCGTGAGTTATTGGCCATGAAGTGGGCTTTTGAAGAGTGGAGACATTGGCTGGAGGGAGCCAAACATCAGGTGGTGGTCCTTACTGACCATAAGAATCTGGTTTATCTGGAATCTGCCAAGCGACTTAATCCTAGACAGGCCAGGTGGGCCTTGTTTTTCACACGTTTTAATTTTGTGGTTTCCTTTCTTCCTGGCACTAAGAATTTTAAGGTGGATGCCCTCTCGAGGAGTTTCCTTGCGGACTCTCCTGAGGTATCTGATCCTTCTGTTATTTTGAAAGAAGGTGTAGTTCTTTCCGCCATCTCGCCCAATTTGAGACTGGCTCTGGAGGGGTGTCAGGAGGATAGGCCCGAGCGCTGCCCTGTTGGGAAATTGTTTGTCCCGGACCAGTGGAAAAAGAGTGTGATGTCTGAGATTCATTGTTCCGCGTTGGCCGGTCATCCCGGAATTTTTGGTACCAGAGACTTGGTTAGTCGGTCCTTTTGGTGGCCTACCTTGTCTCGTGATGTCAGGGAATTTGTGCAGTCCTGCGGGACTTGCTCTCGCTCCAAGCCTTGCTCCCGCTCTAGTGGTTTGTTGATGCCATTGCCTGTGCCCAAGAGACCATGGACCCATATCTCTATGGATTTCATTTCCGACCTCCCTGTTTCTCAGAGAATGACCGTCATCTGGGTGATTTGTGATAGGTTTTCCAAGATGATACATCTTGTGCCATTACCTAAGTTGCCTTCCTCCTCTGAATTAGTACCTTTGTTCCTTCAGCACGTGGTTCGTTTACACGGCATTCCTGAGAACATTGTGTCTGACAGAGGAGTCCAGTTTGTTTCCAGATTTTGGAGGACCTTTTGTTCCAAACTTGGTGTTCAATTGTCTTTCTCCTCGGCGTTTCATCCTCAGACCAATGGTCAAACTGAGAGAACAAATCAGACATTGGAGACTTATCTAAGATGCTTTGTGTCTGCTGATCAGGATGACTGGGTCTCTTTTTTGCCTTTGGCTGAGTTTGCTCTTAATAATAGGGCTAGCTCTGCCACTTTGATGTCTCAGTTTTTCTGTAATTCTGGGTTTCACCCTCGATTTTCTCCACCTGGACAGACGGAGGCTTCTGTCTGTCCAGGTGTTGACTCTGTTGTGGAGCGTATGCAACAGATTTGGGACCAGGTAGTGCAGAGGTTGTCCCTCTCTCAGGAGAGGGCCCAGCGGTTTGCTAACCGGCATAGGACTGATGGTCCTCGGTTTAAAGTGGGGGACTTGGTCTGGTTGTCCTCAAAAAATATTCCTATGAGAGTGGCATCTCCTAAATTTAAGCCTAGGTTCATTGGACCTTATAAGATCATGGAGATTCTTAATCCTGTTTCTTTTCGTTTGCTTCTTCCAGGGACATTTAAGATCCATAATGTGTTCCACAAGTCCTTGTTGAAGAGGTTTGTTGAGCCAGTGGTTCCTACTGCTTTGCCTCCTGACCCTGTTCTGGTTGAGGGCAATATGGAGTTTGAGGTTGAGAAAATTTTGAATTCTCGTTTTTCTAGACGGAAACTCCAGTATTTGGTTAAGTGGAGAGGTTATGGTCAGGAAGACAATTCTTGGGTGTTTGCTTCGGACATCCATGCTAGGAGACTCATCCGTGCGTATCATAGAACTCATCCTGACCGACCTGGTTGCTCAAGTGAGGGTTCGGTGACCCTCCTCAAGGGGGGGGTACTGTTGTGAATGGACTTGAGATGAGTTCTGAGCAGAGGCTCCCTCTGGTGGTTACAAGCGGTACTGGACTGTCCAGTGAAGATTGTGAGGATTGGGAATCAGGTGTTACTGACTGGTCTTATATAAGGGAGTCACCTTCCCATCAGGGTTGCCGGTGATCAATTGTTCTGGTCTCAATCCTTGATTCCTGTTTCCTTTGTAGCCTGCTGTGTCGTGTCTGCATCTCCTGCTAACAGATAAGACATTTTCTTCTTTTTGCTTTTGTGCTTGATTTTTGCATTTTGTCCTGCACTTCTGTGGGGGCCTTCAGGGTCCCCTCGGGGGCTTTTGCCCTCTCAGTTTTGTTCAGCCACTGATGTTTGTACATTTGCTTTTTCCAGTTTTCTCAGTGGCTGCTGTTTTGATTTTGTTACACCAGAGAACTAATTTAGGTGGTAGAGGTCGTGTGATCTCAGGTGTTTTTGAAATTAGTAAAGTTGGTGCTTTTCAGGGTTTTTTGGGATTGCAGTAAGTGCCCTTCCTATCCTTTTCTATTTAGATAGTTTGGGCCCCAACGTTTGCTCATACTATTTTCTGTCTGTGTCGGTATTTCTTCTTGTCTAACCGCCATTACATGTTTGGGGGCTTTCTATGTTCTTTGGGGATCTGCTCCGGGGCAGATAGCCTTCATCTTTCTATCTTTAGGTATAGTTAGTTTCTCAGGCTGTGACGAGGCGTCTAGGACCAACGTAGGAACGCTCCACGGCTGCCTTAGTTGTGGTGGTTAGTCAGGGTACTGCAATCTCATAGATTCCAACTGCTCTGGTGTATTGCCTTTTTTACCTGCACTCCTCAGCTACCAAATCATAACAGCTAATATAATACAGCCCCCCCATAGGCAGACGCAAATATAATGCAGCCCACCAGGCAGACGGTAATATAATGCAGCCCTCCAGGCAGAAGCTAATATAATTCAGCCCCCCCAGGCAGACGCTAATATAATGTAGCCCCCCAGGCAGACGCTAATATAATGCAGCCCCCCAGGCAAATACTAATATAATGTAACCCCCCAGGCAGACTGTAATATAATAGAGCCCCCATAGGGAGACTCTAATATAATGCAGCACCCCAGGCAGATGCTAATATAATGCAGCCCCCCATAGGTTGACGCTAATATAATGCAGCCCCCCAGGCAGACGGTAATATAATGCAGTCCCCCAGGCAGACGCTAATATAATGCAGCCCCCCAGGCAGACGCTAATATAATGCAGCCCCCATAGGCAGATGCTAATATAATGCAGCCCCCCAAGCAGACGCTAATATAATGCAGCCCCCAGGCAGACGCTAATATAATGCAGCCCCCCAGGCAGACGCTAATATAGTGCAGCCCCTCATAAACAGATGCTAATATAATGCAGCCCCCCATAGGCAGACGCAAATATAACGCAGTCACCCCAGGCAGAAGCTAATATAATGCAGCCCCCCATAGGCAAATGCTAATATAATGCAGGTCTCAGGCAGAAGCTAATATAATGCAGCCCCCCAGGCAGACGCTAATATAATGCAGCCCCCCAGGCAGACGCTAAAGTAATGCAGCCCCTAGGCAGACGCTAATATAATGCAACCCCCCAGGCAGACGCTAATATAATGCAGCCCCCATAGGCAGACGCAAATATAATGCAGCCCACCAGGCAGACGGTAATATAATGCAGCCCTCCAGGCAGAAGCTAATATAATTCAGCCCCCCAGGCAGACGCTAATATAATGCAGCCCCCCATAGGCAGAAGCTAATATAATGTAGCCCCCCAGGCAGACGCTAATATAATGCAGCCCCCAGGCAAATACTAATATAATGTAACCCCCCAGGCAGACTTTAATATAATACAGCCCCCATAGGGAGACTCTAATATAATGCAGCCCCCCAGGCAGATGCTAATATAATGCAGCCCCCCATAGGTTGACGCTAATATAATGCAATCCCCCAGGCAGACGCTAATATAATGAAGCCCCCCAGGCAGATGCTAATATAATGCAATCCCCCAGGCAGACGCTAATATAATGAAGCCCACCAGGCAGACGCTAATATAATGCAGCCCCCCATAGGCAGATGCTAATATAATGCAGCCCCCCAAGCAGACGCTAATATAATGCAGCCCCCAAGCAGACGCTAATATAATGCAGTCCCCCAGGCAGATGCTAATATAATGCAGCCCCCTCAGACCTCTATAATAATATGATGCACCTCCTTAAAAAATAAATAAATCCAATACTCACCTACCTCTCTTCCTCCTGGCTCCTGTGCTGCTCCCTGCTCCCGCTGATCTCCTGACAGCGGGTGCCAGGAAGTGACATCATCGCGCCCGCTGTCAGTGTCTACGTCAGATGCTGACAGGGGGATGATGGGAGAAGGAGCATATCGCTCCTTCTCTCATCAATGTGGTCAGCTGTATAGAATGGATGCAGATACAGCTGAACTTGCGATGACAGGTGGGGGGGCCCACTGCTGGCATCGGGCCCTCCGCGCCTACTCAGGGGCCCCATAGCGGCAGGGCGGCAGTGCAGGGAGATCGATACTCCCTGCTCTGCCACAGAATGTAACTGTATCGGCACGCTGTGCACGCCCATACAGTTACAGTAGCGTAGCTCAGGGTGGCCCCCCTCAAAGCGCTGGGCCACGGGGCGACCACCCTTTCTGTCTCCCCCCGGTAGCTGCGCTACTGGTGAAAGGATTTACAAAGGAAAAGAAAGGACATTCTTAGATTAAGGCTATCATCATTGGGTGTGTGAGAAGAGTCACGAAAAATGGAGACTGTTCCAGCAAAAGGGCTTCAGTGGCGGCTGTTCTTCATGGTAGGCAAGTTTTGAGCACTTACCTACTGGAAAAGCTAAAGGAAACGGTGGTATTAGCCACACCTGGAGATCAAGTGTGAAGGAAGGCAGGGTCAGCCAGGCTATGGCATGTCAGTAAGGTGGCAGCTAGTGAGAGCTCCCTTACACTGTTATACAAGAGTACAGCTGGGGTGCCGTGGTCACAGCGAAACACATTGAACTGTGTGGCCCTGCATTAGGAAGATGGAGGTACCTAATTTGTCCTGCTGTTCATCTGTAACGTTTACCACAAATATTGTGTCGCTGTCCATACCCACCAAGAATGTGCCTCTGCATTGTGTAGAAGAAAACTGCAAGCGTATTTCCTGATACCCACTGTACATGTAAAGAGACGGCCGTGGGGCCGATTCACTGGAAGCCGCTATGTATTTTACCTCTGTAGTCTCCATACGCCTGGAGTCAGAGTCCCAAATCACGTCAAACAGTTCTGCTTTATTTTCCTCTGGACACAGCACATCCAAGACACCATACGCACGTCTTAATCAATACCAGCAATACAATTCTGCCTCTTCGGCTCTGCTACACCAGAATGGACCAATAAGTATTGACGGGACGAGGAGCCCGGTTAAAACGGCACTTCGATCTCTTCCCCTGGAGACACTTCAATCCAGCATAAGAAAAACAGATCTACTAGGTTGTCCACCCCTCTCTGGTTATCCTGCCCGGATACTTCTGATGGCCCACTCACTTCTATGCTCATGCAAGACCTCTTCTGCTGAGCGTTCCCACAGTGGTTCTTCCACTGGACTACTGCTACGTAAACCCACTCTCTTTGGGCTCACGTTTCTCACGGTGAATCCATCACCGGCTTCTTCAGGGGTTGCTGGTCCCCTCTTCTTCCTACCCTATGCTCAGGTCCCAGGAACTTGGATGTCTTCACACTAGCAAGGTCCACTCCCGACTGTCTCCCACTAAGAGGAAGTCTTCCTGACAGATTCCCGCTTGGAGGCAATCTTTCCCTAGCAACAAGTCTCTAACTATTGTCCCTATAGAACTGGATGTGCTCAATGCACCCCTCTAGTGACCAAACCCAGTTACATGGGGATAAATGTAAGGTCATGCACTTGGGTAGAACAAATAAGATGTATAATTATGTGCTTAATTGTAAAACACTGGGCAAAACTGTCAAAGACTTGGGTGTATGGGTGGACGACAAACTCACATTTAGTGGCCAATGTCAGGCAGCTGCTGCCAAGGCAAATAAAATAATGGGATGCATTAGACGAGGCATAGATGCTCATGAGGAGAACATAATTTTACCTCTATACAAGTCACTGGTGCGACCACACTTAGAATACTGTGTGCAGTTCTGGTCTCCGGTGTATAAGAAAGACATAGCTGAACTGGAGCGGGTGCAGAGAAGAGCGACCAAGGTTATTAGAGAACTGGGGGATCTGCAATACCAAGACAGGTTATTACACTTGGGGTTATTTAGTTTGGAAAAACGAAGACTTAGGGGTGATCTTATTACAATGTACAAATATATGAGGGGACAGTACAAAGACCTTTCTAATGATCTTTTACTCTTAGACCTGTGACGGGGACGATGGGGCATCCTCTACGTCTGGAGGAAAGAAGGTTTAGCCATAATCACAGATGCAGATTCTTTACTGTAAGAGCAGTGAGACTATGGAACTCTCTGCCGTCTAATGTTGTAATGAGTGATTCCTTACTAAAATTTAAGAGGGGACTGGATGCCTTTCTTGAAAAGTATAATATTACAGGCTATATTCACTAGTTTCCTAGATACAGCGTTGATCCAGGGAGCTAGTCTGATTGCCGTATGTGGAGTCGGGAAGGAATTTTTTTCCCCAATGTGAAGCTTACTGTTTGCCACTTGGGTTTTTTT
>JARQOD010000003.1:294952126-294969893 GCA_033576555.1 Oophaga sylvatica | reverse complement strand
CAAGGGCCCTTGGGTCCTTCGGGAAAAAGGGGGTGTAGGGGTGCAGGAGAGGAGGGATTCACCGTAGGAATAATAATGTGAACACACACACACAAAAGTCTCTTTCTGTACCTTTACTGGTGAATTGCGGGCACGTCCAGGGTGCGGGCAGGGTGAAGGATGACGTCAAGTCTTCCCCACTGAGTAGTATAGGCCCTCCTTACTCCTATAGTGGGGATTTCTCTGCCCTGTATGAAACGAGGCCTAACTCTGTCTTCAACTTAACACGCCCGGCTGACTTTGTTGGTAGTGCCTTTCTTTGGAAAGAACACAGTCTCTAATGGTTGCGCTGCCCAGACTCCTGTCTTCCTGACCCCGGTTACGTATCAACACTTGTGGGCCCCTGTGACTTGAAGTCCCGCAGGGTCTCCGGTACCCCCTACTAGTCGTGTAAAATTCAAGCAAGCTCGGACCGGTGTCCGGTTATTCAGAGTAGAGGTAAGCTATCAATGCTATTTCCACCTCTGTTACTCTCTTCTTATCTTCCACTCGCCTTTCGTCCTACTCGACCTTCACATAAGCACACTCTGGCTGTAGGTGGCTGCTTCCTCTCCTTTCTTCACCGCTCTCAAAGCGTTTGCACGCTTGCTCACTGAACTGAACTCAGTTGACTCAGTTCTGACTAGGCTGGAGTGGCTATCTTTCCACTTGTACTAGCCTCCACACGTTGAACTAAGCTTAGAGCTGCAGATTTCAGGTTCTTTCAACAACTGCTGTTCTCTCTCTTCTCTTCTTGCCTCCAAGCTCTGCCTGGAATGGCTATCAGTTTTCTCCGTCTGTCCTGCACCTGGCTTTGCAGACTAACTGATCTGTGCTCGCTCCTAGAGCTAACTCTCTACTCGCTTCACTCCAAGAGAACTAACAACTCTTCTCACGTTCTCCCTTACCTCACAACTAACTACTCTCAGTGTCTTCACCATCCTTATATACTCTGAAAAGGCTCCCTCTGGTGGCTCTAGGGATTGGTGAAGATGTGTGTATGCATATTGGGTCCTCTAGTGGTCATTACCTTCGGTGCATCCCTCTGGGAAATGAGATTCCAAGCGCAGCTGGGCTCTACAAAAGCGTTTCCTAATATTGTATATGGGCTGAAGGTCACACTGTGCCTATGGTGCAAGCTGTTAGTGATCAGCTGTAATACTTGGAGAAAGCTGTGGCTGACTCTGACTATATAGTACATGAAACTATTGAGCGACCGGTGCGTGTCCTTCCGCCGAGAGAGACGGTCGCATGGTGGAGAGCTCCTCCACACTGAGCCCTTCTAAAGATCCCCGCAGGGGGCCCAAGACACAACCGGGGCCACAGACTTACTGTGAAGGAGCCATAAGGGAGGTCCCCATCTGTGCAGGCCTCTGTGAGCCGGAGTGTTGAAGCGGTCGGCTCCTTTGTCGGCCGCAGGCGTGCATGCGGTCCCTCCAGGACGCTGGTGGAGCGGTGCAGGAGTGCGCAGGAAGAATCAGGGGACCAACGCAGAGATCCCCAGCGGGCTCGAAGGACAAAGGATCCCCAGGTGAGCGCGGGACGCCACCGGGAGAGTTGGGGCCGAAGCCCCGAGCCATCGCCGCTGAGAGGAGGAGAGAGGAGGCCTCGCCAGCCACTCAGCTCTGTCTGTGACGCGCTTATCAGATACATCGAGAGCCAGCTGCAGGAGGAAGCGCGCGGTTAGTGTGCCTCTGAGGTCCGGCACAGACAGGCCCATGTTGAGAGGGATCCCCGGGGAGTGGAGGAGGGAGACGAGATCGGCGATAAAAGGGCAGCCATTATCGCGCACTGGAGAGACTCTTTTCCTGCCACTAGAATCCTCCGCCATTTTAGTGCATAACACCCAGAGAGGAGCGCTAGCCCTGTGATCATACAAGACGCTCCTGTAGTCTCAACGTTACAGCTCTCACAATCCTGCCACGAATTCCCAGCGATTTTAACTTATTACAACCATAATCTTTTATTGTCACCTCAGTTAAATCTTTGCAGGCTGACAGAAATAGGGATACTGGCTCACTCAGCTCCAGGGGCGCACTGTCACCTAGTGGCCAGTCTCGGTATATCACTTTCAGAAGAGCTGTGATATTTTATAACAGTGATTCTCTGGACTGTGCAGACATCCCCTAAGTTATACTACTCCATAGACGCTCAGCCTGGTAGGGGCTTGCAAATGAAGGGCCTAGTCTGTTAGACTACAGGAAACACATTTCAAGACTGGAGCTACACCACAATGTACCTCCGACCACTATCCTAGGTGGTTCCATAGCACCAACCCATACTCCAAATCCAAAGGCGTCTCGACAGCTTTCCACAAAACTTTCATGCCCGAAATTCGGGAATCTTTAGTCGACCCAGAAGGCAGATTTATCTTCAACGTTTCTTTAGATCACACAGTGGATGTCTCATCGGGTAAGACTTCATATCCTCTCTCTACTATTAATCAAATAAAGAAGCAGATGCACAGCTTGAGACTAGTAGACATCTGGAGAATCACACATCCCGATACTAGGGACTATAGTTTCTTCTCCCCAACGCACAATAATCATAGCAGAATAGACTATTTCTTTATATCACACAACTTATTAGATTTGCCGATGGAGGCTGATGTGGGTTAAATTCTTTGGTCTGACCATGCCCCAATATATCTTACAATTGCATAACAATTAACCACAAGATCGGGCTTCTCTTCGCGTTTAAATGAGAACTTACTTCAGGACGCCATGTGCAAAAATGAGGTAGAACAATCCATATCTTATTTTTCAGCAGACTGTTGTGAATGTGCTAGAAGTGAATTCTGAGCGGAAGCTCCCTCTGGTGGTTGCAAACAGTGCTGAACTGTCCGGTGGGGATTGTGAAGATTGGCGATCAGGTGTTGCTGACTGGTCTTGTATAGGGGAGGTTCCCTCCCATCGGGGTTGCCGGTGATCAATTGTTCTGGTCTCATCTTTGATTCCTGTTCACTTTGTAGCCTGCTGTTTCGTGCCTGCTTCTTCTGCTAACAGATAAGACATTTTCTTCTTTTTGTTTTTTGTGCTTGCTATTTGCATTTTGTCCTGCACTTCTGTGGGGGTCTGCCGGGTCCCTCCGGGGGCTTGTGCTCCTCTCAGTTTAGTTCAGCCACTGTTGTTTGTTCATTTGCCTTTTCCAGTTTTTTCAGTGGCTGCTGTTTAGTTTTTGTTACACCAGAGAACTAATTTAGGTGGTAGAGGTCGTGTGATCTCAGGTGTTTTTTGTAATTAGTAGTGTTGGTACTTTTCAGGGTTTTTTGGGGTTGCAGTAAGTGTCCTTCCTATCCTTTTCTATTTACACGAAGATACACATCTTTCCTATATCTTTTCTATTTAGGAAGTTTGGGCCCCAGCGTTTGCTCATACTATTTCCTATCTGTGTCTGTATTTCATCTTGTCTAACCGCCATTACATGTTTGGGGGCTTTCTATGTTCTTTGGGGATCTGCTCCGGGGCAGATAGTTTTCCTGTTTCTGTCTTTAGGTGTAGTTAGCTTCTCAGGCTGTGTCGAGGCGTCTAGGACCAACGTAGGTACGCTCCACGGCTGCCTTTAGTTGTGGTGTTTAGTCGGGGTACTGCAATCCCATAGATTCCAATCTCTCTGGTGTATTTCCTTTTTTGCTTGCTCTCCTCAGCTGCCAAATCATAACAGTATCACCGGCCCAAAAACTGATATTTGTATGGTACTCACAGAAGGGAAAAATAGTGTTAAAGAAAGAAGATTGTCAGAGTTGTCAGAGATTTTTTTTTTCCCTCTGTATCTCTGAGTGCTGAGGAGGATTTTTTTTTTTCTCTCAATGGAGCTTGCACAGTTGTCTGGCCGTGTGGATCAGCTTGCCACTGAAGTTCGAAGTATTGCTACCTATCTTGCTAGGTTGCCGGTTGAGGAACCTAGGATCCCCATGCCAGATTTATTTTTGGGGGATCGAGCTAAATTTCTGAATTTCAAAAATAACTGTAAGTTGTTTTTTGCATTGAAATCTAAGTCCTCAGGGAACGCAGCACAGCAGGTTCAAATTGTCATCTCTCTCCTGCGCGGCGATCCTCAGGATTGGGCTTTTTCCCTGACACCTGGGGATCCTGTTTTGAGTAATGTTGATGCATTTTTTCAGGCTCTGGGGTTATTGTACGATGAGCCTAATGTCACTGATCAAGCTGAAAAAGCCTTGTTGGCATTAAATCAGGGGCTTGAGGACGCTGAGTTATACTGTCAGAGATTCCGAAGGTGGGCAGTCCTGACCAAATGGAATGACGATGCTTTGGCAGCCCTTTTTCGGAAGGGTCTGTCAGAGAATGTAAAGGATGTTATGGTGGGATTCCCTGTCCCCTCTGGTCTCAATGATTCTATGTCATTAGCGATTCAAATTGACAGACGTTTGCGTGAGCGTAGAGGTATGCGTGGAATAGTGTTGCCTTGTGAACCAGCTTCTGAACCCATGCAGTGTGATAGAGTGGCTTCTGGGGCACAGCGTCATGAGTTTCGAAAACGCAATGGGTTATGTTTCTACTGTGGTGATGCCTCTCATGCTATTTCAGTCTGCCCTAAGCGGGGAAGACGTTTTGCACGCTCAGTTGTCTTGGGTAGTGTTCAGACTAAATTTTTGTTGACTGTTACCCTGATTTGCTCCCTGTCCACATTTTCTGCTCAGGCTTTCGTTGATTCGGGAGCAGCTATTAACCTGATGGATTTTGATTTTGCTAAACGTTGTGGGTTTCCCTTGATACCCCTACGGAAGTCTATTCCCCTACTGGGGATCGATTCTACCCCTTTGGATGAGAATAAACCTCAGTTCTCTACTCAGGTGATAATGAGGGTTGAACCTGATCATCAGGAGAGTTGCAAATTTTTGGTGCTGTACAATCTGCATGACATTATTGTACTGGGTTTCCCTTGGTTACAGTCTCATAATCCTGTTTTGGATTGGAAATCTGTGTCTGTAACCAGTTGGGGCTGTCAATGTGTTAATACCAACACTCCTGTTTTTTCTGCCTCTCCCCAGGCTCAGGATGTTCCTGACTTTTTGACTGATTTTTCTGATGTGTTTAGCGAAAGTAAATCTGCATCCTTGCCCCCTCATAGGAGCTATGACTGCGCTATTGAATTAGTGCCTGGTAGTAAATTCCCTAAAGGTCGCCTTTTTAACTTGTCTGTACCTGAACATGATGCTATGCGGTCTTATATCAAGGAGTCATTGGAGAAGGGTCATATCAGACCATCCTCTTCACCCTTGGGTGCCGGTTTGTTCTTTGTGGCCAAAAAGGATGGTTCATTAAGGCCGTGTATTGATTATCGTCTCTTGAACAATATCACTGTGAAATATCAATATCCGTTACCCTTGATTTCTGACCTGTTTTCCAGGGTGAAAAGTGCTACTTGGTTTACCAAGCTTGACCTCAGGGGGGCATATAACCTTATTCGCATTAAGCAAGGGGATGAATGGAAGACGGCATTTAATACCCCAGAGGGGCATTTTGAGTACCTAGTGATGCCCTTTGAGCTCACTAATGCTCCTTCTGTCTTCCAGTCCCTCATGAATGACATTTTCAGGGATTTTGTGGATAAATTTCTGATTGTTTAATTGGATGATATCTTGATTTTTTCCAATGACTGGGACTCTCATGTGAAACATTATATAAATAACATGCACGTCACTCCTCAATAAATAGTGGTGCTCAGATGCTAGGGTTACCAAGCCCATATTAAATATAACTAAATATAACACTGGCACTCATGATCACTGAACAAAGTAATTTTTATTCCATATCCAATGGTAACGTTTCGGTCATTAACTTAGACCTTCCTCAGACTGGAAAATATATACAGAAGACAAGAAAACAAAATTTAGCCTCATATCATACATATAATAACACAAAGTATACAATAAACAATAAATGTACTGAAGTCAAATCGAGAAAAAAGAATATACAAGCTATCAAATGATGTCTCCGTTTGGCAGTGATAATTTTGACAATAGTAATTTGGGTTTTTTGAAATTGCTGGAGATATACTCATAAGTATTATATTTATGAGGAGAGAGATTAATAAGAGAGTACAATATAAGATTACCGCTGTGCTTACCGGGTTATATTGTTGTAGAAAATAGAAAATCGCTCTAGATAGGCTTAGTCACATTAATATACTCAGAGATCACTTTGGTGCTGCGGTGATTTGACAGACAAAAAGTCTGATTAGCGGCCCTGAGCGAAAAAGACCACTAGTCAAGTACATGCCATATCCACACTTGCTAACATCATATAGAAAGAGTCCATCTAACCGTTGGTGTGATCGGAGCTAAGTGTCAGTTAGTAGCGCTCGAGAAACGTGGCTGTGTCGCCGGTGAGGAGTGCGCTCTAAACGCCGATAACATGTGTGGAGTAATATGGTGTTTGGACCGGAAGTGAAGACATGTCACTATGAGATGACGCGATGGTGGAACGCAAGTGAGGCGCATGATGGGATGGCGCACAGGAAGTGATGCCTCCAATAGTGAGGGTGGCCGCTGGTGGAACGCTCTGTGGAACGCAAAGCAGTTTCTGACATCGTCATACTGTGAATCGTGTTGAAGCGCTGGAGAGGTGAGTATATAAGTGAAATAAAGAATCAATTTGGGACCTGAAAAACAGGATAAAAGTCAATGAAAAATTGGTAGTAGAGTACGCATGTACAAAGTATTCTAAAGGAAGATAATAATGTATCTTATGATAGAAAAATCACAAGAAATTGACTCATATAAGGTCCATTACGTAATATTAACAATATAATCGTATCAGCTGAGAGAAAACATGAAGAAGTGATCTCAAGAAAAATTCATAACATTGTATTCACGATTTAACTCCTTCGGCTCTAATGATTGTAAACGGTGTATCCAATAAGCCTCTCTATATTGGAGTTTTTTAATGAGATTGCCACCTCTCCTGTTTATTGTAACCTGTTCCAGGACCAAAAATTGCAGTTGAGCTATGGAATGGTTCCTTTCATTAAAATGATATGGAATGGGTAAGTGGTGTTTTTTGCAACGAATGTCTGATTTGTGATGGGATATGCGATCTTTCACCATCTGGGATGTTTCCCCAACGTATATTTTGCGACATGGGCACTTGATGGCATAAACAACATTTTTGGACTCACAGGTGAAGAATCCAGATATGGGGATATCTTCACCTGAAAAGGGGTGAGAAATCTTTGGACCTTTTAAAACGTTAGTGCATTGTGCACATTTAAGACAAGGATAAGTGCCTTTTTTCTGTGTCTTGAGAAACGTTTGTCTAGAAACAATAGTCGATGAGCCAATGTCAGCTCGAATTATCTTGTTTTTAATGTTACTTGGTCTCCTAAAACAAGGTAAAAATGATGACTGAAATTCGGGAATCCCTGGAAAACTGTCTCGCAAGATGTACCAGTGTTTTCGGATTAAACTATGAAGTTTATACATAAACGGATGAAACGTGTGGACGAAAGGAATTCTATTAATTGGGGTTCTGTGGTTAGACCTCCTGTCAATCCGTTGTGTTTGTTGTAATAGTCTTTCTGGATAACCCCTTTGAAGAAATTTACGTTTCATTTCGCCAAGTCTGCATAATTTTATATCCGGATCACTGACAATACGTTTTACACGTTCAAACTGAGACATAGGGACCGATCTTTTCACTGCTTTGGGATGGCAGCTCTGATAGATAATAAACTATTTCTGTCAGTCTCTTTTGTGTATAGGTCTAATGTTAGAAGACCAAGGTGGTCTAATAAGACCTTGGTGTCCAGAAAACTCACTTCTTTATTATCGTATTTAAGAGTGAATGTTAATTCAGGCCATATCCCATTGATTTGTTCAAAGAAAGTTTTTAAATCTTCGCTTGAACCCGTCCATATACAGAATATGTCGTCAATATAGCGGCGCCATATCATACAATGTTGACAGTAAAGTGCATTGGTATAGACATAATCTTGCTCAAAAAATGACATAAAGCAATTGGCATAAGGAGGGGCCACATTGGACCCCATTGCTGTACCCTGTATTTGAAGATAGAATGAATCTTCAAACATAAAAAAATTCTTGGTAAGGACCATCGTATGTGAATCAATTTGGGATTGTTCGAGTAGTCGTTCTGTAGCTCTTATACCTTTTGCATGTGGAATTGATGTGTATAAGTTATTAACATCTAAAGTCACTAATAGAGCATTTGGTGGTAATGGACCCATTTGTCGAATAAGTTGTAAAAAGGAGCCTGTGTCCAAAAGAAAAGATGGCATTTTTTTGGTAAGTGGGGTCAAGACTTTTTCTAGAATTATTGATAGAGGAGATAGTATGGAGTTGGTAGATGCCACTATGGGTCTACCAGGTGGTGATTCAAGTCGCTTATGGATTTTGGGTAATATATAAAAGACTGGAATTAATGGATCACTCTTAATTAGGAATTCTCTTGTCTTCTGATCAATAATATGTAAGTCCAATGCCCTATCAACAACATCCAGAATTAATTCTCTGATGTTGGAAGTTGGATTATAAGGAAGGAGTTGATATACATTTTGATCATTTAATTGAGAATATATTTCATTGATATAAAACGTACGATCCATGATGACTGTCGCTCCGCCCTTGTCGGCGGGTTTCACTATTATATCTTTATCATTCATGATTGTTTTAAGAGCATTGTGATCAGTCATACTGAGATTAGAGTGAAAAAAGAGTTCCCTTCTAGCGATTTGTTTAGTAAAATTAGATACTTCTCTATCAATTAAAGAAACAAAAGATTCAACAGGATGACTAATCCTGGGAGGAGAAAAAGTACTAGGAAGTCTTAACCCTAAGGAAGCTAGGTTAATTGGTGATGACTGTGAAGTAGGTGGTATGGTATATTCCGTATTATGGAAGTGGGCTTTCAATCTTAAATTTCTAAAAAACCTTTGTAAATCAATGTCCAGTTGAAATGCATCGAATTTATAGGTGGGACAGAAAGACAATCCTTTCTGTAAGACATTGATTTGTGCAGTATTTAAATTTTTGGATGAGATATTGATTACTAAGTTAGCATTACCTGGGACCGTGTGTGCATCCCTTGTCGAGTTGTTTCGGAAGCACTGGCCCCCCCGCCTCGTCCTTTTCTTGGGAAGGTACGCCTGTTGGGACCTAAAAAAGAAGTACGATTGTAGTCTGTACGGTCGCTGTCCGAACTGGATGCGGAAGTACCGCCCATATTTCTGTAATGACGATAAGATTGGCGAGTGGAGGAACCCTGCCATCTGTAGACCCTCTTCTGTAGATAGTCTTGTGTATCTCGGATGAATTTTTGCCGTTTCCTTTTCTCAGTGTCTTTTCTGAAGGTGTCCACAGTTTCTTTCGTCCGGGCTTTAATTGTATCGAACTCCTCCTTAGGTAGAGAGTCTTTGAGTTGAGTTTCCACTGTGGATACTTTGTCTTGACAAGATTTTATTTCTTGGTTCAAGTGATCAAGAGTTAATGTCATTAAGTCTAGGGAACATTTATTTAAGATTTGCTCAAATTTTTGGCAAAATTCTATATTTTCATGGAAGAGGGTGGGTCTCAGAGAGACTCGGAGACCTCTAGGAATTCTCTTGGTTTTGATGTATTCGGCTATAGTAATGCTATGTAATTCTAATCCCACTAGGTGGCGTGACTCACGTTCGAGGTCACGAGATTTAAATTCACTGCCTGATACCTGGAGAAAGTCACCAGAAGTGGTGACTTGTGAGACTATTTCAGCCACTTGACTCTCATTATAAGAGAAACTTTCAGTGGACATATTTAAATGAGTAAAAAAAAAAAAAAACAAAAGAAGCAATTCGATAATGAACGTATTGTGAGACAGTGAGGGTATGTGTGTTGAATGGGTGTACATTTCACATAGGTACTTTGCTGACGGGTATGGGGGAATGTATGGCTTTGTAAGCCTAGTGGTAGAGAAAGGTCACTACACCTTACATTCATTGCACACTTGCAGCTCAGGCCTGAAACTACTCAGGTGTTGATTAGGAGACCAGAAGTAGGTGTCTGCGAACACAGTCAGAGAGCTCGCTTAGTCTGGACACAGGAGGGGTCCAGGCACAGAAGGTGTCTCCAGGAGTTTGAGCTATCTCAGTCTGGGTGCTCGATGTACCCCGGACACAGGAGTAGTCTCTGTGAGAATCCATGCGGATAGCTGCTGAATAGGAGGGGAGCTCGCTTAGTCTGGACACAGGAGGGGTCCAGGCACAGAAGGTGTCTCCAGGAGTATGAGCTGTCTCAGTCTGGGTGCTCGATGTACCCCGGACACAGGAGTAGTCTCTGTGAGAATCCATGCGGATAGCTGCTGAATAGGAGGGGAGCTCTCTCAAGTCTGGACGTTGAAGGTGCCTTCAGACACAAGGAGGAGACTCTGTGAAACTCCATGCTGGTAAATGCTGGTAAATGCTGGTAAATGCTGAACATATGTGTTGTTTTGGCCCCGGCTGTTAGAGTCGGGACCCGGATAGATAGGGAAATCTATCTAAGTGTAGTAAGTGGCTAGACAAGCCCAGGTCTTCTGTTTATGATTTGTTTTATGTCTTGTTTGCTTTTGACTTTAAATAAAACTGGTTGCGGCCAGTTGCACCAGTACTGCTGTGAATGAACTGTTTCCGTGCCACTCTGTCTACCCAGACGGCGATCCCAGAGCTATATCCCCTGAAAAGCTTACAATTGGCGGAGAATGCTGGGGCAGCACAGTGGCTGATACAATTGGTGCTGGAATGTGCGTGCAGCACAGTGGCTTAGAGACAGCAATAAAGGTGAAGTCTGTTGAAGCAGCAGCAGAGAAAAAAAAAAAAGTGTGTCAGCAAAAGAAACGTCTGTTGGAGCAGTCTTAAAGAGACAGTAGCCCTAATAGACTTTGCAAAGAAAAAAAAAAAGTGTCTGCACAGCAAAGCTGAATTTTTCTGTGGAAAAGACTGTGGAGTGTGTATGTCTTGAGTGAAGACTGCCGTTGTTAAGACAGAGAAGTCTGACAGCATGGAAGACGAGTGTGGATACAAGCATCTTGCTGTGACTCAGTGGGGTCACGAAGGCATCTTGCTGTGACTCGGTGGGGGTCACGAAGGCATCTTGCTGTGACTCAGTGGGGGTTACGAAGATTGTCGTCGCACTCAAATCCAGTTTTGCTGTGGCTCGGCGGGGCCACAAAGATTTTTTTCAAGGGAAAGCGGTGAAGTTCTGGTGTGAACAGTGCTCCGCGATGGCTGTGAACGGAGCAACGAATGGGTCTGACGAGTCGGACCGCATATTTGAGAAATGTCTACTGGACATGCAGCTGGACATGGTGCGGGAGCTGTGGGCACCGTATAGAATGGCGGCAGTGGACCATTCTATGGACTCTCCGGGGGTGCCAGTGTTGTCACAGAGTGCCCGGGGAGGTGGTAAGAGATGTTGTGAACTGAGTCCTAAGACTACTGCTGATTGTTTGTGTAAAAATTACCCTGCCGGTGTGGTTGTTAAAAAGGGGGCGGAGTCTAAAAAAGGGGCGGATTTTCACAAGAGTGTAGAGTGTGGAAAACTGAAAATTGTTACTGGTGGTGGGTGGGTACCTCCTAAAAATGACAATGTGACCGTTGATAACGGGGTAGCTCCAGTAGAAGGGGGTGACGTCAAAGTGGGAGGTGACCTGTTAGTCCACAACATCATGGGGAGTGACACAGACCCCGTAGCTGACTGGGACACTATGAAAGTAAAAAGTGAGTTCAGTCAGGAGAGGCTAGACGAGGGAAGAGAGTCCTCCTCTCGTCGTCGACGGCGCAAGGGCCACAAAAAGGTTGTTACGGTAGTACTCGCTGAAAATGAAAATGAAGAGAATGTAGTACTGTCTGCCTATGCTTCAAGTGTGGATTCTCCTTTAGTGGTAGAAGAGGAGGGGGCCAGTCATGGCCAAGAGCTGGAACCTATTCGGCTGCAGTATCAGAGTGACATGCTGCAATTATGTGAAAACCTGGAGGACGTGTCCTCAGACCAGCGAGTCCTAGAAGGAAGCAATGAGGAAGTTATCCTGTAGCAGAATATGTTCTTTGCCATTAAAGAGGACCGCCGCAAAATCAAGGAAGAGGTTTTGCAGTTGAAGCGTGAGAAGGAGGCGCTGCAGGATGGAGTTTCTGGAAGTGAACAAATCCTAGAACGACTGCGCGAACAGCTCAACCAGGAGCTGTGTGACTCCAAGAAGGAGTGTGGTGAACGCAGTAGGGAACTGCAACAGATGAAGAGCGATTATGTGGATCTCCTCAGGGTCAAAGAAAAACTAGAAGAGGATAAGATGGATGCAGAGCAAATGCGCCAGGTGGTTGAGACCACTCTGCAGGACACCCGTGATGAAAATGGTGATCTGCGCAGAAAGACCCTAGGTCTAGAAGCTCAGGTGAAGGAGCTACAGATGTCCTGTGATACTCTCCAGAAGGCGGAGATGTGCCTTAAGGAAAAGCTCAGCCAAATGGAAGCTGAGCGGGAAAAGATGGAGGAGTCCATCAGAGAAGCTACAGACCAGGGCCAGGAGTTGGCCACTGGAGATGGGAGGTGTAAAGCAGATACTTCCTAGAGTGATGTGAGTTCGGATGATTCGGTGGATGTCGGAGTCGAGATCAAGGAGCTCAAGGAGTGGTTACAAGCCCAGTGGATGCAAGAGAAGCTTCAGAGACGGGCAGCTGAGAGGCGAATGGCGGAACTAGAGGAAGAAGTTCTCGGGCTGAAAAGTCGCCTGATACAGTGTCACTCGGTGAACAAGGCCTCCTTGGAGAAAGAAAAGGGCAAACACGTTGCACTCGCTCCCTTTGGCCAGGAGAAGATAGACCTGAGGAGAGCTAAGAGTGTGGTAACGGAAGATAAATGTGAAATGGAAGTGGTCAGGACGGAAATTCACGAATTTGTAGCTGTGAGTCAGCTCAGAAGAAGCGTAAAGGGGAAGAAGCTGAAAGTCAGTTGTCCCTGAACCCTGAGCTGGTTGATCGTCTGGAAACCACTGGTGAGACCGAAAAGTGTCGGTACAAGTGCCTCGTAGATGTACCCGAGGACTTGAGAGAAGAATGCACCCGTGAGTCTGTGCATGAAGCGTTTAGGAAGGCCGTGGGAGCCTGTAAGGTGTACTCGACCTCAGGAGCTAAACAGCTGGTGGTCTTGTCCACGACCGAAGTTACAGTGAAGAGGGTGGCAATCCTAAGTGACATGCACTGGCGATGTGTTCGCACAAAGCGGTTTCTCCGGTTGAAGACAGAACAAGCCGTTAGACAACTGAAGCTAATGAGAAATGCTCACAGTCTGCGGGAAAAGGTCATCCGGGTGCCTCATGTTCTGGTGAGAAAGATAATTGGGAGAAATGGCCGAGCCATGCAGATGATGGTGAAGAGGTCTGGTGTGGTGAAAGTAAGCAGTCCACGTGATTGTCGGGACTGGATACCAGATGAAGACGGCATGGTGTCATTCTACGCTATAGGAACGGAAGAAAGTCTGGAATATGTGCGCATGCTGGTGGCGTACCGTGTGACCTACCTGCGAGAGGTAGAACAATTGAATCTCGCTAGACAGCGAGTAGATAGACAGCATCATCTGAGCAGCAGAAGATGGCAGCCGTCTACTGAGGGTAGTGGGCGTGGGTTTAGAGGTAGTGAGACCTCCAGTAACTCAGGTTTGAGAGGCCCATACAGACGACCCGATAGAGTACGGGACAGTACGAAGTCTAACCGGACCTTAGATACCCAGGCAAGACCTGACAAGGTTACGATTGACCGCTGGGAACGGAGGGGAGACCTGACAAGGTTACGACCCGGAAATGTGACTGGACGAAGTCTGTGACAATGACAGACAGTAGGTCCCTAAGGAAGGAACGATGTCATTGACTAATATTCCGGGGGGCTGAACAGAGCAATGGACAAGTACATGGTCTCTGTGTGAACTGTGGGTTGAGGTGATTGGATGTATTTTTGTGTTCAAACCTACAAGTTTGGAAGGGGGGGGAATAGGTAATGCAGCACTGGGCTGGCATTCCTGTAATGGCTCAGTGTGTGTGTTTTGACTGTCCATGTTCCTTCCCCCCAGCTGACTAGTCACATGACTATGACATCAGCTCAGGTCCCGTGTGTGGGTGTGTGTAAGGGTATATAAACCCTGCTTAATTGGAGACAGGTGTGTCAGTGATAGGCGTCAGGCCTGTTTCCTGTTCCCCTGGTGTGGGGGACACCGTTTATGTGAGGCCGAGTGAAGCCTGACTGCCTGAAAGGTCAGAGACTGGATCCTGTGTGGATGCTAGTGGCCTTGGAAGGTAAATGGACGGTAGTGAAGATGAAGTTGATGATGACTATGACTGGTCCGGAGTTAACTGTCTCTTTAGGATTGTTGACCAGCCCTCCGGTCTGGATGACCAGCCCTCCGGTCTGGAGAAGAGGGGGGGGATATGTGAGACAGTGAGGGTATGTGTGTTGAATGGGTGTACATTTCACATAGGTACTTTGCTGACGGGTATGGGGGAATGTATGGCTTTGTAAGCCTAGTGGTAGAGAAAGGTCACTACACCTTACATTCATTGCACACTTGCAGCTCAGGCCTGAAACTACTCAGGTGTTGATTAGGAGACCAGAAGTAGGTGTCTGCGAACACAGTCAGAGAGCTCGCTTAGTCTGGACACAGGAGGGGTCCAGGCACAGAAGGTGTCTCCAGGAGTTTGAGCTATCTCAGTCTGGGTGCTCGATGTACCCCGGACACAGGAGTAGTCTCTGTGAGAATCCATGCGGATAGCTGCTGAATAGGAGGGGAGCTCGCTTAATCTGGACACAGGAGGGGTCCAGGCACAGAAGGTGTCTCCAGGAGTATGAGCTGTCTCAGTCTGGGTGCTCGATGTACCCCGGACACAGGAGTAGTCTCTGTGAGAATCCATGCGGATAGCTGCTGAATAGGAGGGGAGTTCTCTCAAGTCTGGACGTTGAAGGTGCCTTCAGACACAAGGAGGAGACTCTGTGAAACTCCATGCTGGTAAATGCTGGTAAATGCTGGTAAATGCTGAATATGTGTTGTTTTGGCCCCGGCTGTTAGAGTCGGGACCCGGATAGATAGGGAAATCTATCTAAGTGTAGTAAGTGGCTAGACAAGCCCAGGTCTTCTGTTTATGATTTGTTTTATGTCTTGTTTGCTTTTGACTTTAAATAAAACTGGTTGCGGCCAGTTGCACCAGTACTGCTGTGAATGAACTGTTTCCGTGCCACTCTGTCTACCCAGACGGCGATCCCAGAGCTATATCCCCTGAAAAGCTTACAGTATATATAATAGAGGTTGAAGGCTTAAAGAGGGTGCACGTGTATGAGGTAGTATATTATATAAATAACATGCACGTCACTCCTCAATAAATAGTGGTGCTCAGGTGCTAGGGTTACCAAGCCCATATTAAATATAACTAAATATAACACTGGCACTCATGATCACTGAACAAAGTAATTTTTATTCCATATCCAATGGTAACGTTTCGGTCATTAACTTAGACCTTCCTCAGACTGGAAAATATATACAGAAGACAAGAAAACAAAATTTAGCCTCATATCATACATATAATAACACAAAGTATACAATAAATGTATTGAAGTCAAATCGAGAAAAAAGAATATACAAACTATCAAATGATGTCTCCATTTGGCAGTGATAATATTGACAATAGTAATTGTAAGAGCTACAGAACGACTACTCGAACAATCCCAAATTGATTCACATACGATTAGATTTCTCATCGAAATATTAGAACTGGTCCTTACCAAGAATTTTTTTATGTTTGAAGATTCATTCTATCTTCAAATACAGGGTACAGCAATGGGGTCCAATGTGGCCCCTCCTTATGCCAATTGCTTTATGTCATTTTTTGAGCAAGATTATGTCTATACCAATGCACTTTACTGTCAACATTGTATGATATGGCGCCGCTATATTGACGACATATTCTGTATATGGACGGGTTCAAGCGAAGATTTAAAAACTTTCTTTGAACAAATCAATGGGATATGGCCTGAATTAACATTCACTCTTAAATACGATAATAAAGAAGTGAGTTTTCTGGACACCAAGGTCTTATTAGACCACCTTGGTCTTCTAACATTAGACCTATACACAAAAGAGACTGACAGAAATAGTTTATTACTCTATCAGAGCTGCCATCCCAAAGCAGTGAAAAGATCGGTCCCTATGTCTCAGTTTAAACGTGTAAAACGTATTGTCAGTGATCCGGATATAAAATTATGCAGACTTGGCGAAATGAAACGTAAATTTCTTCAAAGGGGTTATCCAGAAAGACTATTACAACAAACACAACTGACAGGAGGTCTAACCACAGAACCCCAATTAATAGAATTCCTTTCGTCCACACGTTTCATCCGTTTATGTATAAACTTCATAGTTTAATCCGAAAACACTGGTACATCTTGCGAGACAGTTTTCCAGGGATTCCCGAATTTCAGTCATCATTTTTACCTTGTTTTAGGAGACCAAGTAACATTAAAAACAAGATAATTCGAGCTGACATTGGCTCATCGACTATTGTTTCTAGACAAACGTTTCTCAAGACACAGAAAAAAGGCACTTATCCTTGTCTTAAATGTGCACAATGCACTAACGTTTTAAAAGGTCCAAAGATTTCTCACCCCTTTTCAGGTGAAGATATCCCCATATCTGGATTCTTCACCTGTGAGTCCAAAAATGTTGTTTATGCCATCAAGTGCCCATGTGGCAAAATATACGTTGGGGAAACATCCCAGATGGTGAAAGATCGCATATTGTCATGTGTGCATCGCCACGAAGATCGTCGCGGTTGCACATTCTGACTTCTCACAGCTGAGTTGCTGTTTCTTTGTGTTTGGCAGTTAGGGAGTTAATTCTGTCTGTGCTCAGTTCTGGGACTGGGTGCAGTTTTCTCCCGGCTGCAATTAATTATTTGTTGATTGGTTTCCTTTAAATCTCTGGTTGTCTGTGTTGGGAGTTGCCAGTGAAATTCTTCATGCAGACCACAGATAGGATTGTATCTGTATAGACTTAAGTTAAAGAGCTCCTTAGTTTGTTTTAAGCTCACCTTGCTTAGAGTTTAATATCCCAGATCATTTATGTTCCTTCTGTGTTTGAGTGTGTATGCAAGTCTGTGTTTTCTCCAGTCTGTCTTATATGTCTAATCTGTGTATTTAGCAGAGATCAGCCCATATCCCTTTGGTGGTAATCAGAATCCTTCTTAGGACTGATTACAGGGTTCAGGGACTGATAGGAGACAGGGTTAGGCTGGAGACTTGGACCTCTGAACCATTATCAGTACCTCCAAGGTGAGGGTTTAGTTAGGACCCCAGTTTAGGGTCAGGTTAGACCCCCGGTCCTCCTCTTTCCTGTGACAGTGTATCAAGTCCTCAAGATTAACCCTGAGTTCAACGGATATCGTGTCAGGTAAATCTATTCTATATTTACATGCTGATGTTGCTAATCTATATGTTGTATAGAGTGTTGTTCTTTTAAGAATAGTTTACTGACATCGTACACATATCATAAGACCGCGTGACATTTTCACTGGCCCATAAAATTATTCCCAGTTGCCATGGATCCAGTAGCCCAGCTGGCTCTGCAGTTGCAGGGATTATCCATGGAGCTGACGGACATTAAGTCCAAAGTTTTGTCTCCCTCGGAGCAAACCAGATTTGAACCTAAAGTAGCTCTCCCGGACAGGTTCACTGGTGGGCGAGACAAATTTTTTACCTTCAGGGAAGCATGTAAATTGTATTT
>JARQOD010000003.1:294852168-294952026 GCA_033576555.1 Oophaga sylvatica | reverse complement strand
TTGCAGAAAACGTGGAGGAGAAGAATTAGATGGGCATTTCCTGAAGGAAATACATGGTGCTTGAACAGCGCTGCCAGCTTTACAGCAGTGTATCAGATGTCGACTGTAAGAAAGTAAAGTTAGAATATGAACGTTGTGTATAGCGATGGCACAACCTGGGATGGGTTGTATATGGCCCCTTGGTAGCCACTTTGATGTGCTGGGCCCTTTGTTAGCCACTTTGGCCGCTTGGTAGCCATTTTGGCATGCAAGAATCCTTGGTAGCCACTTTGGTGCACACAGCCCCTCGGTAGCTACTTTGGCTACTTGGTAGCCACTTTGGCACATTCGGAACCTCGGTAGCCACTTTGGCCACTTGGTAGCCACTTTGGCACATTCGGCACCTTGGTCGCCACTTTGGCCACTTGGTAGCCATTTTGGCCATTTGATAGTCACTTTGGCACATTTGGCACCTCGGTAGCCACTTCAGCCACCGTGTGCTGCCTGGGGCCCCTCCTGTGCTCTACCTGGGGCCCCGTGTGCTGCCTGGGGCCACTGTGCTCTGCCTGGGGCCACTGTGCTCTGCCTGGGGCCCCGTGTGATGCCTAGGGCCCCTGTGCTCTGCCTGGGGCCCTGTGCGCTGCCTGGGCCCCATGTGCTGCCTGGGGCCCTGTGCACTGCCTGTGGCCCCTGTGCACTGCCAGGGGCCCCACGCTCTGCCTGGGGCCCCTGTGCTCTGCCTGTGGCCCCTGTGCTCTGCCTGTGACCCCTGTGAACTGCCTGTGGCCCTTGTGCACTGCCATGGGCCTGTGCACTGCCTGGGGCCCTGTGCTCTACCTGGGTCCCCGTGGACAGCCTGTGGCCCCTGTGCGCTGCCTGGGACCCTGTCCACTGCCTGGGGCCCCTGTTTGCTGCATGGGGCCCGTGCGCTGCCTGTGGCCCCTGTGTGCCGCCTGGGGCCCCGTGCACTGCCTGGGGCCCCGTGTGCTGTCTGGGGCCCCTGTGCTCTGCCTGGGACCCCAAGCGCTGCCTGGGGCCCCGTGTGCTGCCTGGGGCCCCTGTGCTCTTCCTGGTGCCCCGTGCACTGCCGGTGGCCTCTGTACTCTGCCTGGGACCCCAAGCGCTGCCTGGGGCCCCGTGTGCTGCCTATGGCCCCTGTGTGCTGCCTGGGGCCCTGTGCTCTGCCTGGGGCCCGCGTGTGCTGCCTGGGGCCCCTGTGCTCTGTCTGAGGCCCTATGCGCTGCCTGGGGCCCGTGTGCTGCCTGGGGCCCGTGTGCTGCCTGTGGCCCGTGTGCTGTCTGGGGCCCCTGTGCTCTGCCTGGGACCCCAAGCGCTGCCTGGGGCCCCGTGAGCTGCCTGGGGCCCCTGTGCTCTGCCTGGTGCCCCGTGCACTGCCGGTGGCCTCTGTGCTCTGCCTGGGGCCCCCCGTGTGCTGCCTATGGCCCCTGTGTGCTGCCTGGGGCCCTGTGCTCTGCCTGGGGCCCCCATGTGCTGCCTGGGGTCCCTGTGCTCTGCCTGTGGCCCTATGCGCTGACTGGGGCCCCGTGTGCTGCCTGGGGCCCCTGTGTGCTTCCTGGGGCCCGGCGCTGCGCCTTTAAGATTTTGAATCAGCGATCTGTGCTTCTATTAGCTATTAGGGGTCATGTGAGGAAGCTGCATTTGCATAGCTGCCATCTTTGATGTGCTGGGCCCCTTGTTAGCCACTTTGGCCTCTTGGTAGCCATTTTGGCATGCAAGAATCCTTGGTAGCCACTTTGGTGCACACAGCCCCTCGGTAGCTACTTTGGCTACTTGGTAGCCACTTTGGCACATTCGGCACCTTGGTCGCCACTTTGGCCACTTGGTAGTCACTTTGGCACATTCGGCACCTCGGTAGCCACTTCAGCCACCATGTGCTGCCTGGGGCCCCTCCTGTGCTCTACCTGGGGCCCTGTGTGCTGCTTGGTGCCACTGTGCTCTGCCTGGGGCCACTGTGCTCTGCCTGGGGCCCCGTGTGCTGCCTGGGGCCCCTGTGCTCTGCCTAGGGCCCTTTGCGCTGCCTGGGCCCCGTGTGCTGCCTGGGGCCCTGTGCGCTGCCTGTGGCCCCTGTGCGCTGCCAGGGGCCCAATGTCCTGCCTGGGGCCCCATGCGCTGCCTGGGGACCCCGTGCTCTGCCTGGGGCCCTGTGCTCTGCCTGTGGCCCCTGTGCGCTGCCTGTGGCCCCTGTGCACTGCCTGTGGCCCCGTGCGCTGCCTGTGGCCTCTGTACGCTGCCTGGGGCCCCTGTGCTCTGCCTGGGGCCCTGTGTGCTGCCTGGGGCCCTGTGCACTGCCTGGGGCCCCTGTTTGCTGCCTGGGGCCCTGTGCGCTGCCTGTGGCCCCTGTGCGCCGCCTGGGGTCCCTGTATGATGCCTGGGGCAACTGTGCTCTGCCTGGGGCCCGGTGTGCTGCCTGGAGCTCTGTGCACTTCCTGGGACCCCATGTGCTGCCTGGGCCCCGTGTGCTGCCTGGGGCCCTGTGTGCTGCCTGTGGCCCCTGTGCGCTGCCAGGGGACCCATGTCCTGCCTGGGGCCCCGTGTGCTGCCTGGGGCCCCGTGTGCTGCCTGTGGCCCCTGTGCGCTGCGTGGGGCCCTGTGTGCAGCCTGGGGCCCCTGGGCTCTGCCTGGAGCCCTGTGCACTGCCTGGGCCCCGTGTGCTGCCTGGGGCCCCGTATGCTGCCTGGGGCCCTGTATGCTGTCTGGGGCCCCTGTGCGCTGCCTGGTGATGTACGCTGCCTGGGGCCCTGTGCACTTCCTTGGGCCCCTGTTTGCTGCCTGGGGCCCCTGTGCTCTGCCTGGGGCCCTGTGTGCTGCCTGGGGTCCCTGTGCACTGCCTGTGGCCTCTGTACGCTGCCTGGGGCCCTGTGCACTGCCTGGGGCCCCTGTTTGCTGCCTGTGGCCCCGTGCGCTGCCTGTGGCCTCTGTACGCTGCCTGTGCCCCCTGTGCTCTGCCTGGGGCCCTGTGTGCTGCCTGGGGCCCCTGTGCACTGCTGTGGCCCCGTGCACTGTCTGTGGCCTCTGTATGCTGCCTGGGGCCCTGTGCACTGCCTGGGGCCCCTGTTTGCTGCCTGGGGCCCTGTGCGCTGCCTGTGGCCCCTGTGCGCCACCTGGGGTCCCCGTATGATGCCTGGGGCAGCTGTGCTCTGCCTGGGGCCCGGTGTGCTGCCTGGGGCTCTGTGCACTTCCTGGGACCCCGTGTGCTGCCTGGGCCCCGTGTGCTGCCTGGGGCCCTGTGCGCTGCCTGTGGCCCCTGTGCGCTGCAAGGGGACCCATGTCCTGCCTGGGGCCCGTGCGCTGCCTGGGGCCTCGTGCTCTGCCTGTGGCCCTTGTGCGCTGCCTGTGGCCCCGTGCGCTGCCTGTGGCCTCTGTATGCTGCCTGGGGCCCTGTGCTCTGCCTGGGGCCCCTGTGCTCTGCCTGGAGCCCTGTGCGCTGCCTGGGCCCCGTGTGCTGCCTGGGGCCCCGTATGCTGCCTGGGGCCCTGTATGCTGTCTGGGGCCCCTGTGCGCTGCCTGGTGATGTGCGCTGCCTGGGGCCCTGTGCACTTCCTTGGGGTCCTGTTTGCTGCCTAGGGCCCCTGTGCTCTGCCTGGGGCCCTGTGTGCTGCCTGGGGCCCCTGTGCACTGCCTGTGGCCCCATGCGCTGCCTGGGGCCCTGTGCACTGCCTGGGGCCCCTGTTTGCTGCCTGTGGCCCGTGCGCTGCCTGTGGCCTCTGTACGCTGCCTGGGGCCCCTGTGCTCTGCCTGGGGCCCTGTGTGCTGCCTGGGGCCCCTGTGCACTGCCTGTGGCCCCGTGCGCTGCCTGTGGCCTCTGTACGCTGCCTGGGGCCCTGTGCACTGCCTGGGGCCCCTGTTTGCTGCCTGGGGCCCCGTGCGCTGCCTGTGGCCCCTGTGCGCCGCCTGGGGTCCCTGTATGATGCCTGGGGCCCCTGTGTGCTTTCTGGGGTCCCTGTGTGCTGCCTGGGGCCCCTGTGTGCTGCCTGGGGCCCCGTGTGCTGCCTGGGGCCCCTGTGTGCTGCCTGTGGCCCTGTGCGCTGCCTGGGGCCACTGTGTGCTGCCTGGGGCCCTGTGTGCTGCCTGGGGCCCTGTGCCCTGCCTGGGGCTCCTGTGTGCTGCCTGGGGCACTGCGCTGCGCCTTTAAGACCTTGAATTTGCAATCTGTCAGCTTCTATTAGCTGATATGGGTCATGTGTAGAAGCTGCATTTGCATAGCTGCCATCTTTGTAAGGTCACTGCACCTCCGCTGTGGCTTCAATCCATGTCAGTTGGGGGTCATGGAAAGGTTTGCATTAATTGCTATGTGAAAATTTTTGCTTAAAATGCGATTTTTAAAAAAAACTACAAATCGGGAAGAAGAAGAAGACTAGAGGTTCAAGCACCATAATTATTTTAATGAAATGATGCATATTTTTTTACCAAAATGTATTATTCTGCTATCCTTCTGAATCCATTGTTCTCCTGTAATAAAAATAAAATAATAAAGCAACAATATCCATACCTCTCCGGCGTTCAGTCAGGTCCCATGTGAATTGGTTACCAGGTTTACAGCAGGGACTGGTGCTAATGCTACTAGCCCTGCTGTAAACCCCCGCAGAATGAATGAGTTCATCTCTGCGCAGCCTCCCGGCTCACAGGAGATGAACTGATTAGCGTGGGAAGCTTAATTGATTTTTTCCCACGCTATTGACTTCACTTCAGGTCAGCCAGGAACTGACTACCGCTGAGGTGTTCTGACAGCGTGGGAAAAAAATCAATCAAGGTTCCCAAACCAATCAGCTCATCTCCTGTAAGCCGGGGAGGCTGCGCAGAGATAAACTCATAGGGTCAGATGAACTCATGCCCTTTCGCTCTCAGAGCAAGATGAACTTACTGCTTTCCGGTGTGAGCAACCGAGAATAATTTTTACCCAATCTGAAATCCAGACTATCGATGCATCGACCCGACTTGTAGTCTATGGTTAGATTTTCTATCAACTAGCAGATTACGAAAAGCTCGTTTCAGCGGTTCCGTCAAGGTACTTTGGGAATCCTAAAGAGTGTCTAGTAGAGATGAGCGACAATCCCTTTTTTCGGGTCAAGTCGGGTTTCATGAAGCCCAAGTTTCTCAAAAGTCGGGTCGAACAAAGTCGGCCAACTAACAGAAATGGTCGGGTCGGAGTCGAAAATCCGACCAAAATGCAAGTCAATGGGGAATAAAAGTTGGCAGGGAGTGGAGGACATTAAACATACCTACAGTGCCCATTTTCAGAGCCAGCGGGCGGCTCTGCCAAGGAGCGGTGCCGCGCGGCTTTGAGCGGTGCGGGATTCAAATCCCCCGTCAAAGCGGTGCGGCACCGCTCATTGGCAGAGCCGGCGGGCGGCTCACCAATGAGCGGCGCGGGATTCAATATGGCCATTGGCTGAGCGGTGCCGCCCGGATTTGGTATGTGTGTGTGTGTGAGGCTGTGTGTGTGAGTGTGTATGCAGGCATCGTCTGATGGGACTACAAGTCCCATCCGGCTATGCCTGCTACACTGTCAGTGAGGGAAACATTAGTCAATGATGGGACAGTAGTTGTGTCATGGAAATATATATGTATTCCACATATTCAATGTATATTCATATATATGCATTTACAGTTAGATAGATCTCACTTGCTAAAAATCCTGTGCTCAGCATATCTATGCAAAAGCTGATGCTAGCTATAATCAGTTGCTTAAGACGACCCTGGCTATAGCTCATAGGGACTTTTTATCAAGGACACAGAAAAATGGAAACAAGGACAGAAAATATCTATTATTTTCTTTACTAGCCACGTAGGAAAACTGGGTCAAAGAACAATAAATCTGCAACTTCAGCCCTTTTATCATAATTATCATACTTACACTAAAACAGCCAATAACCTAGCAGCTTTTAATTGTATGCTAATTGACTAACCAGCCCCTTTTTGTAAACGTATAAAACCTTGAATGAATAATAAACTGTTGGTCTTGACGAACTGTTAGACTGACACTTCCGTTGTGGACAGTCCTCATTTCGTCTGAGCGCTCAAAGAAAAGACATTTAATATAAGATTGGGAACAGCAACAGCAAACACTGCAGGATAGATTTATCCTAATTAAATTTCCATAACAGTTGTCCCATCATCCAGCTAATGTGTTGAATGTAAAAAAAACATACATTACATACACAACATACAGAACATACATATAACACAGAACATACATATAACATATAACACATAACATACAGAACATACATATAACATACAACACATAACATACAGAACATACTTATAACACATAACATACGGAACATACATATAACACATAACATACAGAACATACATACAACACAGAACATGCGGTACATACACATAACATATAACATACAGAACATACATATAACATACAACAAATAACATACAGAACATGCATATAACATACAAAACATAACATATAACATACAACACATAACATGCAGAACATACTTATAACACATACCGTATTTTTCGGACCATAAGACGCACCCCAAATTTTCAGAAGGAAAATAGGGGAAAAAATAATGTGTAAAATGGGGGTCCTTCTTGCAGTCCGAATTTAGGTTACCAGCGAAGGGATCAGCACAGGTAGAGGAGTGGTCACAGGGGTCGTTCGGTGGTCCAGGCTGGTGCGGTGGTGGTGCTCTGTGTTGCAGGGTGGCTGTGGTCCATGGGGTGGCTGTGTCCGTGGGGTGGCTGTGGTCCGTGGGGTGGCTGTGGTTCGTGGGGTGGCTGTGGTCCGTGGGGTGGCAATGTACTTACAATCCGGCGGCGGTCCGGTGACGGCGATCCCAATTCAGCCTCCTGTGCGGTGGTGTCGGGGCTCTGATGTGGCTGCAGCGGGGCTCTGTGCTGCGTGGGGGGCTCCGCCGGCATTTCGTCCTAACCGCGAAAGCCCCCCGGCAGCTCCGCTCTGTTGCGACGCATTGGGACCGCCGCCACCGGACCGCCGCCGGATTGTAAGTACATTGCGACCATAAGACGCACCCCATTTTCCCCAAAAAATTTTGGGGAAAAAAGTGCGTCTTATGGTCCGAAAAATAAGGTAACATACAGAACATACATATAACATACAGAACATACATACAACACAGAACATACGGTACATACACATAACATATAACATACAGAACATACATATAACATACAACATAACATAGAGTACATACTCACCAATCATATAATCCCCGATGCCATTGTCTCCTGTAATAAAAATAAAATAATAAAGCAACCTATACATCACCTTTCCGCCATAGTCCAGTGATTAATGAGTGTCCCACGACTATCTCCGGTATAGAACGCTGACATCGGGTGATGTAAGCGCTCTACACCGCATTTGCGATACACTCCGGTGTATCGCTCAGATGCCGGAGAGAATGACGTCACTACAGTTCATTCTCTCATCGGCAATGCTGGGTGAGAAAATTCCCATGCAGCATTGCCATAAAGTGAGAGAATGAACTCAGGTATCCTCAGTGATGCACTACAGGAGCCATTGTTTCCTGTCAGTGCATCACTGGGAGGCCCTACAGAGCAGTGGCATCAACTGATGTCACTGTTCTATAGGGGAGACAGTCGTGGGACATTCGTTATTAATTGGACTGCGTCAGACAGGGAGTATACAATTGTTTTACTTTTTTACTTTTTATTACAGGAGAACAAGGGCGTCGCTTGGATCTGAGCGTGTAATAAAGATATGAAAACCGTGTTGTGTTTTATTTCATTAAAATACTTTATTCTTATGCGTGTGTGTTTTTTTAACCCTTTATTAATATAAGATTAATAATGGAGAGGCGTCTTATTGACGCCTCTCCATTATTAACCAGGCTTTATGTCACCTTACAATAGCAAGGTGATATTAACCCCTTATTACCCCATATCCCACCGCTAAGTGCCGGAATTGGCGCATCATACAGATGCGCCAATTCTGGGGCGGCTGGGTGCTGGTATTTTTAGCCATGGGGGTGCGCCAATATCCATGGCATCTTCCTAGGCCATGAATATCAGCCCACAGCTGTCTGTGTAGCCTTTCTGGCTATAAATTACTGGGGGACCCCACGTCATTTTTTTTTGGGGTCCCCCTATTTTAATAGCCTTTTCTCGGCCCGGGGACTTACCAGCTGGAGTTACCCCAGTTATGCCCGTACATAACTCATTCCCCAGGTCGGAACTCTGGAGATTTGTGGTACCTCCGGAGCATACGTTATGGCCACTTCCATCTGTCCGCATTTGTCATAAACCTGAGAGTCAGGTGACTGCTTTGGTGAACTCTGGTGGATCGAGGCGTCCTAACCATAGGTGGTATATGAGGTGCAGTGTTGAGGGTCCAGAGGCCCCTCATTAAAGGGGGGGTACTGTCACGATCCACATTTGGATCTGTGGCAGATCTCTCTCTGCATGTTGAAACCTTTTTCTTGTCTGGCCAGAGGGGGTTAATCTCAGTCTTTGCCCCCGGTGGTCGCTGGTGTAATTGCATTGCTTGACTTGTCAGAAGAAGGTGGAGTCCACTCCCACGATCCTTTAAAAGGCCACATTAGGCCTCAGCTGGTGTTGGTAATATTGCTTCCTTTTGAAACCAACCAAGCTGGAGCCAGGTGCTGCTGAGAGCAGTTGTACTTCAGTTGTTTCCCCCATCTGGAGCCTTATTACTCTGCTGTGTGGAGCATTACAGCAGAGAAAGCTAAGTGTTTAGTGTTTAGTTTATTCACATTATTCCCTGTCTCACCTCCTGGGGAGGGGGTTGGAGGGTTTAGCTCAGGGCTAAACAGGAGACAGGGACAGGTCGAGGACTTTGGCCTCACTATCTTTAAGCGTACCCCCAAGTTAAGGAAAGACAGGTCCTCCCTTAGCTTTAGGGGCAGTTCAGGGGCCCAGGTTCCTCGTGCCCTGTATTTTTACAACTGCCTCGTGACACAGGGCTTCAATTCTGGCTCTTCAGTTTTACTAACAAATAGATCAGAGCAGGAATTTTTTCAACCTTTCACTGTTACATTGACTGGTAAAATTGTGCCTTAAAGGAACACTAGATTTATTCTGTCTTAAGATTGCTTCTTGGAAAGGTTAAAGGAGCTGATCTCAGGAATTGCAGTTGCTAAAATCATAGGGAAACATCTGACACCTTTATATTTGGCTAAAGAAGGAAAAAATCAAACGGTGCCTGTTGAAATCAAGTATAAAGTAATATTATTGTATTGTCAAACCATGCCCTCCAATGATGCAGTGATGGAAATGCTTTTTTTGCCATTTCATTCCACTTTTATTTTTTATTTTGTAAATTTTCAGTACATTGTCTGGTAAATTGAATGGTGTAATTCAAAAAACTACAACAAAAACAAACCCTCATGCAGCTGTTAATTAAAAAATACTAAATTGATGGTTGTTGGAAAAAAGGGAAGAAAAGAACAAAAGCAAAAATAATTAAACATTTCTCTGGTCATTAAAGGGTGAAACTCGGTCACCTTCAACATTGCCTGTTTGACATATCCTTGATATCCTTTCCTGCTGCTGAGATCTCACACTGTTAGGCCTCTATCACATGTCCTACTGAATCCTGTACAGGAAAAACCAGTACTAGTGAGATCCGTGATCTGTGTTCATGTGGCATCCTGTTTATGTATGTGACATCCGTGTATCCGTTTGCTGTCCACGTGTCCCCTCCATGTTCTGTCCGTCACGTACTGGCGCCTGGAAAAAGCAGTACAGTTTGTGCTGATCCCAGGTGCCAGCTGATGAGCTCAGCTCTCATCACAGTCGCTTGATCTCCCTGAGATCAGTGAGTCTAGGCCACAATGATGGGAATTGTATTCAGCACCCGCTGTTTACATTCTGTGTAAAGGAAAGAATTAAATTTAAAAAAAATGGAGTGGGCTAACGCATAATTTTCATGACCAGCAGAGGGAAAGTCCATGCCTGGGGACTGTTGTTAATAATCTGGGAAAAGGGACAATATCCCAAAAGGTTCCCAAGCTATTAATTGTTATTAACAATTTAACAGCTCACAGCTGTTTGCTTAGCCTTTACTGGTGCATTGACAGGGGACAAGGATCTTAGTAGCCTGGAAAGGGCCAGAGATGTTGCCCCAACCCTCATCTCCCAAGCTACCAACATCAGCCCTAAGCCGCCCCAGAAAAGGCCAGGGGTTAGTAATGGATAGGTGTCTATAAGACACTCCCATTATTAACTCCATAGTAAGTTTTGAAATAAACACACAGCAAAAATAAAATCCTTTATTTGAAATAAAACAAAACACCATGTTATACACATTTATTTAAAAGTTAAAAACAAAGTTATACTCACCTTCACGCCTAATCCATTGAAGCCTATGTCTCCTGTTAAAAAAACAAAAATAATAAACAACCATATCCCTCACCTGTCCGACGTGAAGATAATTCATACTGTCCCACGCCATAATCCATCTCTACATCTGATTTACAAACTGAACAGTGGCATGATGCAACAGTCCAGGCTGAAAACCAGGAGCTGCTGTCCTCAGTGACGAGCGGTGATATCATAGAGGTTACCGCCAGTCACTGAAGCTGTGTTCCCATGGGCAGTTCACTGCGAGCCGGGCCTATGAACTGTGGTGAACTCAATGAAATTACTGCTAGCACCATGAGAATTTTTTCAGCGTGTGAGCCTACATCAAAGTCAGGGACACGAAATATGACATAGATATACATCATATGTCGTGAAGGGGTTAAGGTTTGGGCAAGGTATATTTTTCAGTTGCATTCCGCCTGCCACCCCATGATAAAGCACACAATAAACTTTAAAAATGATGAACATATGTGTAACGTAATGATATTAAACAACTTGCTGTGCATAAAGTTCTATATTTTTTAACATCTTTTAACCACTTCAGCCTTTGAAAGCTGTAAATCGGCTAAATGTAGTGACTTGATCATTCTTCAGTTCAGGCAGCGGCTTCCTTTTGGAAGCTGATACTATTTTATATATAAAATTAAAAAGGAAAAAAAATGGAGGCCAAGTCTGCAAAAATGTTAAAACAGACAACAAAGAACATGCTTTGGGAAAAGAACCACAAGCATTTTTCTTAAGCATCTTCTGATTCAAAATTTATGCGGGTACACTGCCCTCTGCACAAATGTGTAGCCCTGGTATGTAAGGCACACATTATCCGGGAGGATGAGTGGAGAGGTAACGGTTAAGGCTCGACATCACTCATATACATTTCAGACACACCCAGCAGGGGTGTATAGGGGAGTGTCCTGTAACACAGTGCAGTCTGAAAGTTCTCCTGTGAGCGTGCAGAGAGTCGGGACTGGTGCCTTTTGGAGAGCCGAGATCTCCTGTCAACACAGGGAGACGGTACAAAAGTGGAGGCCAGTACGGATGATCGAATATTATCCTAGTCTAGTCAGTGCTGATATTAAGAGCACGAGCAGGGCGAAGGGCGCAGTGGAAAGAATTATAGAAGTGCTTGAAGGATTGGACTATCCTGCATTAGTCACCGGTCACTGGGGACCGAAGTGTCGCTACAGCTTCAAGCGTAGTGATAGAACAACCAGAGGTTCGCTGGACTTCAAGTCACAGGAACAAGCCCTGTTGTCAGTATGAAACCAGGGTCAGGTAGAACAAGAACTTTGAGTCAGTGCACGACGAGAGAAGGAACTTAGTTCTATCCATTAGAAGACTCGACCACCATGCTGACCGGGCAGTACAGCTACAGAATTAGCTGGAGCTCTTGAGTGAACTTAGCTTCATGCAAGTTGGACTCGTTACATTGAAAGTTAAGGAGGCTCTAATCTGCTCAGCCGTTACCTTGAAACGCATCCTCCATCCACCCCAACAGCTTCCCGGGACCTGCCTTATCATCTTGGAAAGTAAAAGGTATGGAAAGAAGCTTTAATGTGTGAGACTGTGTCATTTAACTGCACACCTTCACTACATCATCATCACTATAGACCCTGAGGGAAGAGTCCCACCTGTAGGGGACCCGACATCTAGCTGCCACACCATCCCCTCAGAGATCTACAGCAGCGCTGGTCTTAGTGATCAGAAAACTACAGGTGGCGTCACGAACTGTTATATACAAGTCCCCTGTAAATAATTCCCCCCAAACATACGCCTGACCGCCAGGGCCACAGACCGAGCCACCGCTACCTGTGACAACCCCATAGACTTCCATGGGCTCGGCTCTGAGTACCCCATTGCTCTGGTAACCCACAATTGTGGTGAGTGGTCGACACACATACCCTAAATTGGACTCATAAAATGCTCATTTTAGTATCACCTGTGAAAATGGGAGAGAATACAAAGAAGCTACATGGTGTTAGTAAGTTAGGATGGGTGGAAAAGTTATGTTACTGTAACAAGATGGACCGGATTGGGGGTGCCTCTCTTGCGTTAGTTCCGGAACTGTCGGGGCTGTCACCATTGTTGCTGGGTGGAAAGCTTTCTGACTGTGCGTGGGAAAACAGGGAGAAATCTGGCGGGAAAACAGCACGCAGCAGGGGAAGGTTGGTGCTCCCTCCTTGGAGCAACTTGTTGACGCAGGCCCGTGCCATAGAGTCCCTGCATCTGGGTACATTGACTGTGTACAGCAATCTGCTGTGTGCCCGCTGACTCCCGTGATCGAAAGTCTGACACATACTGGTCCAGTGATTGCTGCACACATGCCACCTAAGACTGACTTTGTGACTCATCCAGAGCTGCATAACTCCTCACCCACTTTCACCGCCAAGCTGAGTCACACTCCGGCGGTAACAGAGACTGTGCTTTATCCCGCACGACAAATCGTGGATACAGGACCCTGTTTAGGTCAGCAAGGATATGCCTCCTTCATCGGGAACCGGATCCTCAACCTATTCAGGACCCCAATGGAGAGTTCACGCGCCACTTGCGTGGGCGCCACCGTTGGAGCCCAGTACTCTGCAGCCAGGAAGTCGGCGGACTGATAAGTTTACCGTTTTCATGAACAATTGCTTTACCTTACACCTCACCTCTTGTTTATTCTGTTCCAATACTATCTCCCTTACTCCATGCCTAACCCTTCACCTCCCTGCGTGGAGTACTACTCTATTAAATCTGTTAACCCTTGCTCTGACTCCTGTCCGTCACTGCATCCATTTACCTGCAATCTCACATTACAGTGCAATATCAGCCAAGTGCCACCTTCTAAAGTTGTGCTACAATAGGCACAACACTATTGCATTACACTATACAGTGGATTTGTATTCTTTTACCTTAAGAAGTGGGTGCATGAGTGGAAACATAATGGCAACCAATACTTAAAATCCTGTTCAATATAGAAGACCATATGAATGACTGATAGGTTCCTTTTATTAATAATCTCCCAAAAAAATATCAAGTTGCAGAAACAGGAATTGCTAAAACAAGGAAATGGTAGGCTACCTGAGCTAAAAAAATGGCACCAAAAACTAGTACCAGTCCACAATCAGACAAATGGTGCTTTTGCAGAGGCTAAGTGGTCGTGATTCTGAGAGTGACATATGATGAGAACATCCATAGAGATGGGAGGAACCTGATGCTAGAGCTTGTGTCGTGGATTCTGTCTCATGGGCATGACACCTGTGCTGTGGCTGCGACAGAGTGCTGTGGACTGAATGGTTCACCGCTAAATTGTTAAAGCAACTGTGCTTCCAATGAGCACAATCATCCCGCTGAGCGGTTCTGATGTAAATTGTTGTGTTTACTTGCACCAAATTTCTGTTTCCAACTTTTTCTGTTGTTGGTTCAAGTCCTCTGCTTACTCCACCATTGGTTAGTTTACAAGGTATAGAGCAGCAGCAGTTCTGCCAGTGAATTTAGTGAGACAGTGACCCAAACAAGTTAAGGAAATGTCCTTTATTGTCCTTTATTATGCATGGTAACTACATCCGTGGCTGTAATTACAATGCACTCCCACGTTTTAGTATGCTTCCAAACACATTCCGGGAATACAGAATGCCCCTTGCATATAATTCTCCTCTATTCAAACTTGTGGGGTTGAATACCTGTCACTATACAGGGTGCCCGCAACAGGGCATCCGCATTCCTTTGCAACTTCACAGCTCAATATTCCATGAAAAAACTACAGTTTGGCAAAGATAGAAACCATTTGTTGACTTAAGTATTCCTCTCCTTAGCATTTCGCATCCAGACCAGGGATGACTGGTTTGTCTGCAGGCGGAACTGTGGGCCCCAGTAAATAATAACGTTGGGACTAGAGATGAGCGAATTTGCCTCCGGGAGGGTCGAGTCGGGTTTCAGACCACCCGACTTTCCCAAAAGTCGAGTCGAACGAAATCGACCGACTAACGGAAAAAGTCGTGTTTCAATCGGAACACGACCCCAATGGGGAAGAAAAGTCGCCAGTGAGTGGAGGACAGTAAACACACCTACAGTGCCCATCTCAATGCCAACGACATCAATTCTTATTAAGGGTATGCCACACTAAACGAGATCGCTAACGAGATCGCTAAAATACGTCACTATTTAGCGATCTCGTTAGTGACGTCGTTGTGTGTGGCATGTAGCAACGACGTGGCCCCTGCTGTGATCTCGTTGATCGTTCACTAGAGTTCTGGACCGTTTTTTGATCGTTGGCGTCCCGCTGGTGAGCCTGAATCGCTGTGTTTGGCACCTTTTGTGAACGATGTGCGACCTCGTTGACGACGCATTAGTCAGCGGCGCAGGCGGGACTTTGTTTTCTTTCGCCAACGCCCTTCAGCTCCGATTGGTGACCACAACATCACCTCAGATATAACTGCGCCCCCATCCATTGTTTCCAGAGCACTTTGTGGATGACTCCAACGGTGCTTTGTGCGTTGTTGCGAGGATAGTATCGTGTGTCGGAGTTTTGCGATCCTGTTTGTGGCGCAGTGGTGGGTTTTGCGATCCTGTCTGAGTCGCTAGAGCACTTCATCTTCCCCATTTCGATTTGGATATTTGGATTCAAGGTACATATTGTTTGTGATGTTGTTTGATACGTTTTTTGACCTTATTTTTTTTTTCGTCTGCTTTATTTTTTTTTACACCCCCCACCATTTTAGACATTTGTAAACTGTATTTTAAATGTTAACTGAAAAGTTAACAGAATTTTTTTTTTTTTATATATATATTTTTTATTTTATTCTTTATTTTATTTTGTTTAAACACTTTAGTAATAGTAATTAATTAGTAATTAACTTTTCTCTTTTTTACCGTACAGGTTGCACATAATGAACCTGTCCACCGCGGAGCGTGTGATTGTGGCAGTTGCACTGTCTATGGAGGCAGATCGACAAGAAGAGGCACGGGTGGAAGAGAGGTGCTCCAAGCGAAAGCGTCGCATGTGGACCAGAGAATGGCTGGAGCAGAGGTCCAGATTCACCCACATGCATCTAGTGAGGGAGTTGCAGGAGAAGAATCTGCAGGATTTCCGGAATTATCTACGGATGTCGGAGGATTCATTCAGGCTCCTACTGGAAGCTGTGAGGCCACTCATTGAACGGCAGGATACCCGGATGCGTGCAGCTGTTTCAGCAGAGGAACGTTTGGCAGTAACGCTGCGATTTCTGGCAACCGGACGTTCAATGAAGGATTTGCAATTTTCTGCTGCAATTTCTCGGTCGCTGCTTGGAGAACTAATTCCGGAGACATGCAACGCCATTGTCCGCAGTTTACGAAGCTACATGCCTTTTCCCAAATCTGTGGCGGAATGGCAAATTATTGCCTCTGATTTTGAAAGGATTTGGCAGTTCCCAAACTGTGGTGGTGCCTTGGATGGCAAACATGTGCGGATCACGCAACCAGCCAACAGCGGATCCTTTTTTCATAATTACAAGGGCTACTGCAGCGTGATCCTCATGGCCCTTGTTAATGCCAATTATGAGTTTATTAACGTTGATGTTGGCATTAATGGAAGGGTTTCTGACGGTGGCGTTTTGGAGCACACAAGTTTTGGTGAACGGTTGTTTAATAATAAACTTAATTTGCCAACCAACATGGACACCACCGCCAACCTAAACTTTGTGTTTGTGGGCGATGAAGCCTTCCCCCTTCATGAGCATCTTGTGAAACCGTACCCACAAAAGACTTTGACAGGGGAAAGGCGGATTTTTAACTATAGACTGTCTAGGGCACGGCGCGTTGTTGAGAATGCCTTCGGCATAATGGCCAACCGCTTCAGGGTTTTCCACACTCCAATCAACATGAAGCTGGAATCGATAGACTCTGTGGTGTTGGCCTGTTGTGTGCTGCACAATTTTCTACGAAAACGCGATGCTGGTACTTACAGTCCGCCAGGCTTCATGGACTCGGACAGCAATGGTGATGTGGTGCTTGGAGAATGGCGTGACAATGATCCCGCTATTGCAGGCCTTCAACCTGTCAATCAAGGCAGGAGCAAGGACGATGCGAAGGCCGGCCGAGACAAGTACTGCCATTACTTTAATGGGCCTGGTGCAGTGAGTTGGCAGCATCAGATCTAGTTTGATTTTGATAATGTTTGACTTTTGCCTTTTTTTAACAATGTTTTAGTAATAAAAAATTTTATTTTAAAAATGCATTCGTGTTTTTTTTCAATTATTTTACCAATATGGGAGAAGGGCTAATGATGGGTGAGATGTGGGGAGGGAGTAATGGGGATGGCAGTGAGACATGTTACCAGCAACTGTAGTTTTTAAAATCTTTTCAAAGGCTTTTTTGTTGTCTATTTTTTGTTTTACATTGTATCTACTTGTCACACACGGGGTCATGGGAGTACCATCAGTCATAGGAGTTAATTGTTAAAAAAATAAAGAAAAAAGTTTCAAATATTTACAATTATTTTAAGGGCCTATGGTCTCACTAGCGTTCAAACATTATAATTAAATATAACAGATAATACACCACAGCTGCATATATAAAGTTTAAATATATAATATATATATTTTAGTCATATATGAAAGATTAAAAAATTGTTATAAATATATTTGAAAATTCTTGGGAGGTAAAGGTCAACATTCACCAGGGAATCACAGCTATTCACAGATATGTGACGCCATTGTGATCGCAATGTGACGATTCTCACGAGCTCCAGCTATACAGATATGCAAAGCCATTGTGATTGCAAGGTGAAGATTCTTACGAGCCCCAGCCATAAAGACACGAGATGCCATTGTGATCGTAAGGTGACGATTCTCACGAGCTCCAGCTACACACAGATATGAGATGCCATTGCGATCGCCTAGCTTGGAACCATCATCTTGCGATCGCAACGGCATCTCATATTTGTGTATGGCTGAACGCATGGCTGCTGCGGTCACTTTGCGATCGAAATATCGTTTTGCGTCGCGAGTGCGGACGCACGTAACGTGCGCACTCTAACGTCATGGCGCTGGCGTTGCCCAATGCGTTCCTGTTAAGATATCGGCGAGACAGTGTGGGGCTAAGTGGTCGGAGGGAGAGGTCTTCTACTTAATTGAAAAAGTAGAAAAGTGGGGCTATGACTGCAGGCTACCGTGGCGCATCCTATGCGCCACAAAAAGGTAGTCCTGCAGAGAATCCGGCGGGGCCTGGCGCGGCGCTTTGGCGTGCAGAGGACCGGCGCCCAGATAAGAAAAAAGCTGGCGGACCTTCGCTACCGCTCCCGCGAGAGGGTCGCCAGCATCCGGGCCCAGCTACGCAGGCCTCTGAGTGAGTATTGATGAGGGTATCTGGAGAGGTTATGTTTTGTGGGTTATCTAACTATATCAATGCACCCGCAGTGATGGGAGTACCGGCAGTGATGGGGCAGGCAGTGATGGGAGTACCGGCAGTGATGGGGGCAGGCAGTGATGGGAGTACAGCAGTGATGGGCAGCAGTGATGGGGTACGGCAGTGATGGGCAGGCAGTGATGGGAGTACCAGCAGTGATGGGGCAGGCAGTGATGGGAGTACCAGCAGTGATGGGGCAGGCAGTGATGGGAGTACCGCAGTGATGGGGCAGGCAGTGATGGGAGTACCGGCAGTGATGGGGCAGGCAGTGATGGGAGTACCGGCAGTGATGGGGGCAGGCAGTGATGGGAGTACCGCAGTGATGGGGGCAGGCAGTGATGGGAGTACCAGCAGTGATGGGGCAGGCAGTGATGGGAGTACCAGCAGTGATGGGGCAGGCAGTGATGGGAGTACCGGCAGTGATGGGGGCAGGCAGTGATGGGAGTACCGGCAGTGATGGGGCAGGCAGTGATGGGAGTACCGGCAGTGATGGGGCAGGCAGTGATGGGAGTACCGGCAGTGAGGGGGGCAGGCAGTGATGGGAGTACCGGCAGTGATGGGGCAGGCAGTGATGGGAGTACCAGCAGTGATGGGGCAGGCAGTGCTGGGAGTACCGGCAGTGATGGGGCAGGCAGTGATGGGAGTACCGGCAGTGATGGGGCAGGCAGTGATGGGAGTACCGGCAGTGATGGGGCAGGCAGTGATGGGAGTACCAGTCGTGAGGGGTTTACAGGCATAGATGGAAGTACTGGCAGTAACGAGAGGACGAGTAGTGATGGGAGTACCAGTAGTGATGGGGCAGGCAATGATAATGGGAAGGCAATGCTAATGATGATATTAATGGGGAGACAATGATGATGGGAAGGCAATGATGATTATATTAATGGGGAGGCAATGATTATGATAATGGGGAGTCTGAATTGTATATTTAATTTACAGCACCACCTTCACCATCAGCAGCTCCAGCTGCTCCACCGTCCCCAGCTACCCCTCCACTCCATTACCTACCTCACCTCTCATCCGTACCTGTCTACCCTTCCCCGGCAGCAACCCCCCTCCACAGTTGGGGTCATCCAGCCCTTCACCTGGATATGTCTTCTCTCCAACATCATCCCGTGACACAGATGCAGGCTCCCCATCAGGTAATTAACGCACATTATACAAGCTTCAGACAAGTTTGAGAACTTTGTAAGGTCTTATGTGTAATGGCTGTTGTGATATAATTTTTTTTTTCTGTGTTTCCCTAGCCGGCGGAGCAACAGGTTCTGGGTGGGCGGTCAGCGGGTCGTCTGACGACAACCGTAAGTGTTAATTAACATAACATGTACATGTTGATGTTGCAACAGAATTCACTATTAACTGTTACCTTTAAACCCCCACAGAAATCCCGACTGCCCAGGACCTGTTGCTGTCCCACCGCCGGCTGATGGCGGCCATGAGCAGCGCTGTGTCATCAATGAACAGCACGATGGCAGCGATGCAAACTGCCATGGGAGCTCTGCATTTATTTTTTTGTATTTTGTTAACATTTTGTTTATAATTTTTTATTTTATTATATTTCTGTATTTTGTATTTATTTAAATTTTATTTATTTTCCAAAAAAAAATATATTAATATATATGAACAAAATATATGTTATATATTTAAAGTTTATATACGCAGCTGTGGTGTATTATTTTTTAGTATAAGGTTTTAGCACTAGTGTTCTCAGGGCCTTTAAAAGAAATGTTAATTTTTTAATTTTTTTCATTTCATTTTTTCCCTATGATGGAACACCTATGACAGCTGGTATTCCCATGACCCCGTGTGTGACAAGTAGATACAAGTAGATGTAATAAAAATACAAATTTTTAATAGTTGTCAACAAAATTGTTGACATCACATAAGAATAAAAGACCACAATTCATTAGATAAATAAGATTTTTATTAAAAAAGGTAACAATGTAAAAAAAATATAGACAAAAAAAATTTTAAAAAATTTTTAAAAACTACAACTGCTGGTAAGATGGATCGTTGCCATTACCACGTTGCCTCTGCGGTGTATAAAAATAAGGGGAGCACCGACGTTTGGATTTGCAGGATTTATCCCAATTGGGTTCGGCACAGGATTGTTGGGCCATGAGTAGTCCGGGTACTGCGGTCTTGGCATGACGACATAATTGTTATCCAGGTTTCCAAAAGACGCTTGAGTCAGTACCTCAAACATGAGTCTCTCTGCATGAATCCGCTGTACAGGATCCAGTGTAGGGAGCTTCTCATTAGCGAAGTATGCAAAGCCAGTTATTTTAGTTTGGTCTTTTTCTGCCGTAAGCACTTTTTTCGCAATTTCAACCAATTCAGGAGTAGCCGAGGTGGGAGCCTTCCTTTTCCTTCCTGAAAATGTAAGCCGGCTCCGCACAGATGAGGATGGTGGCTCGATTGCTTCTTCGTCTTGGATCAACGCCATGCTGTCTTCTTCAGTCTGAGGTGTGGAGACAGCCTCTTCTGTGTCCTGCATGAACAAAAAACAAATGGTAAATCACAAAGACAAAGAAATTTATCTTCACACTATAACACCCATATACAGCAAAAATGTGAAAACGACACTTGTAAAGACAAAGAAATTTATCTTCACACTATAACACCCATATACAGCAAAAATGTGAAAACGACACTTGTAAAGACAAAGAAATTTATCTTCACACTATAACACCCATATACAGCAAAAATGTGAAAACGACACTTGTAAAGACAAAGAAATTTATCTTCACACTATAACACCCATATACAGCAAAAATGTGAAAACGACACTTGTAAATGGATAGGCCTCAACCGTTGAGCTAGATAAATTATCAGTACATGAAGTGATTAATTCAGCCATTTTATCTACATTTCACAATTATATTTTTTAATTTTAAGTCCACTTTGGCATGTACATTAAAATGTGTTGTAATACAAAGGTACTTACATGTACGACAGGGGAGTACGGCTGGATCACCGGGTCTAGATCCAACATGGATGTCCCTTGTCTGGGTACTTCTTGGTCCCTTGTGAAAGCGAACAGATCAAAGTACCACAGTTTGGGGACATAAACATCTTTGGTCCCCGCTCCAGATTTGGTAGAATTTAGTACTTTGTTTAGCTCTTTTTTGTACACTGTGCGGAGGGCCTGAATGCGTTTTTTCACCGGTGACTCATCCGCCGGTTCATCTGGGTAACGGTTCTTGCAGAGCTCCACCAGTTTTTGGTACGCGTCCTTCTTTTTAAGCCTGTTACAGTAATCAGCCAATTTTATTTTCCAAAGGCACGGCATTGAGCAGTACATCTCGATAAACTCCCGCAAAAATTCCTGCTTATCGGCCATCTGTAATAAAAAAAAGGATTATGTGAGAACGGCATAATGGTTAAATAAAATGCTTACATAGCCTACAACATAGAACACAGCAGGGATCATAAAATGGTGGTTGTGGGTGCAGTTGGAGAAAACAAAGGCAGAGCTGGGATCATAAAATGGTGGTGGTGGGCGTGCCTGAACAAAACAATGGCAGACCAAAATAAAAAAATCATAGATGAACAATTACGCTAAAAACAGCAGGGATCACAAAATGGTGGTTTGTGGGCGCAGCAGGAGTAAACATTGACAGAGCTGGGATCATAAAATGGTGATGGTGGGCGCAGCTGGAGTAAACAATGGCAGAGCTGGGATCATAAAATGGTGGTGGTGGGCGTGCCTGAACAAAACAATGGCAGACCAAAATAAAAAAATCATAGATGAACAATTACGCTAAAAACAGCAGGGATCACAAAATGGTGGTTTGTGGGCGCAGCAGGAGTAAACATTGACAGAGCTGCGATCATAAAATGGTGGTGGTGGGCGCAGCTGGAGTAAACAATGGCAGAGCTGGGATCATAAAATGGTGGTGGTGGGCGTGCCTGAACAAAACAATGGCAGACCAAAATAAAAAAATCATAGATGAATAATTACGCTAAAAACAGCAGGGATCACAAAATGGTGGTTTGTGGGCGCAGCAGGAGTAAACATTGACAGAGCTGGGATCATAAAATGGTGGTGGGCGCAGCTGGAGTAAACAATGGCAGAGCTGGGATCATAAAATGGTGGTGGTGGGCGTGCCAGAACAAAACAATGGCAAAAAAAAATAAAAATTGATGGACGACAATGGTTAACAACAGCAGATATCTAAAAATGGATCTGTAAAATTAAAGAAAAAATAAAAATTAAATGTTACAAAAAAAATACCTACCTTACACAACTTGTTTGTGATTCTGAAAAAAGAAAATAGGGAAACTAAATAGCGTCACAAACTGGATCGCAGAGGATATAACACCACAGACTGGATCGCAGAAAAAAAAAAAAAACGTCGTAGACTGGAACGCAGCAACCGCAATAGTGGCACAAACTGGATCGAAGTAGCTACAAAGGCTAGCAGGACACACTGGAACGATGCTGGAGATTTGAAAGAACCGCTTCTGCTCGAGAGCAATGGAGAGGAGTGCTGATACGTCGTCTTTTATGACGCGGTCATCCAATCACAAAGCGGGAGAGCTGTGATAAATATCTATGAGATAAATAGTGACCACCAATCTGTGATGAGGGGTATGCAAAAGGTTGCGCTCAGTCACGCCTATCGAGGTCGTGATCTTTCACAGTACATGCAGTGTGGCACGTCCCAACGACCGCCAAAGTCGTTAAAGAGATCGCTAACCGCTGATGCGTCGTTAATGAGATCGTCCAGTTTGGCAGCTACTAGCGACCTTAAAACGATCACACCAACGATCTCATTAGTTTGCGTCGTTATCGTGATCATTAGCGGGATCGTTTAGTGTGGCAGTACCACACTTGTCAACCTTAATTTACTTTATAATAATAGTAACGCATTGAAAACTGGGGGTTATTTGGCTAAAGGTGTGGGGGGGGCAGGGCTGGCTCCAGGTTTTCGTGGGCCACAGGCGAAAGTCTCAGTGGGCCCCTTTATCACATACCACAATTGTTGGCATATGCAACAGATTAGAACTTATTATAAGTAAAAGGAGGACTTTATGCTGACCTGACAATAGATGGCGATGTTGTGTAACGTTTCCTTCTATTTAATGTATTGTATAAGAAATAGTCTCACTTGTAGTTTCACTTTAGTTTTGATCCTGTTTCCTGATGCAATGCTAAAATGACTGTGCATTGTTCCTTTACTTCATGTTGTTACAAGTAAAAGCTTGTCATCCCATGCAGCCTGCTCTGTGAAGTTTTCTACTGCAAAGGTGTGGATTCAGAAGCTGTGCAACAGGTTATGGGCCCACACACCCAGATACAGACACCAGAGAATCCAGACACCACAGATCCCAAGCACCAAGAATACCAGATACCCAGGACACTGGAACTCTCAGCAAGACCCTGGTGAATGCAGAAGAATTCTTCAGTGCAAGTCTCTTCAAACAAGTAAGATAAGTTAAAAATGACAAATAGCACAGAGCTAAAACTCGCAGTAGCTAAACTGAATGATGAGAACTATCAGCTATGGAAGTTCAAAGTAGAGATGTTATTGTCTAAAGATGATTTATGGGAAGTAATCACTACAGATAGACCTGATCAGGATAATCAGACATGGGATAAGAAAATAGACAAGCGAGAGCCACCATTAGCTTATTAGTGGATGATGCTCAATTAATACATATAAGAAATGAAGAAACAGGGAAAGGAATGTGGAAAGCATTAAGAAGAGAGAGACCCAGCTTAAATCACAAATTATTTTTATTAAGAAAGCTTTACAGTATGAAACTAAGTGCAGACAGTGACATGCAGAAGCATATATTCTCAATGATGGAAGTGATATCACAGCTAAGATCTATTGGTGAAGATTTTAAAGAAAGCCATATAGCAGCTATATTGTGCAGTTTACCAGATTCATATACTGCTTTAATAAATACACTAGACAAGACCTGAAACAGAGATTACATTAGAGTTTGTGAAAACAAGACTCATAGATGAATATCAGAGAAGAAAAGAACAAAGCAATGATTCTTCTACTGAAAAGGACAGTGAAAACGCTCTTAAAGCTACAGAATTTAAAAAACCCTATAATAAAGAGACAAGAGAATGCTTCAGATGTAAGAAAAAAGGTCATTTAAAGAAAGACTGTACCATATGGAAAGCAGAACAACAAAAATTGCAACATAAAAAGCATACACAGAAAGTGAAAAACACAATTTCCAATTCATGTGAGAATAATTGGAATGGCACATTCAAAATAACAGACAAGAAATCATCACTTGGTTGGTTTATTGATTCAGGAGCAACGAGTCATGTGACAAGTGACAAGAATTTCTTTACTGATCTTGATTTAAATAAGAAAGAAGCCATTTATCTTGCAGATCGAAGCAAAATAACAGCAGAAGGAATTGGACAAGGTATGTTAAATTATTCAAACAAGTTGGGACAAGATTCAAAGATACTTGTAAAGGATGTGTTGTATGTTCCAAAATTGGAAGGCGGATTATTATCTGTGAAATGTTTAACAGCAAAAGGACTTACAGTAAAATTCAAAGACAATGAGTGTGCAATTATTGCAGGAAACAAGATGATAACCAAAGTCAAGGCAGATGAACAATTATATCATTTTGACAAACCAAAGGAACAGATGAAGGTATGCATACATGATCACAAAAACTGTATTCACATGTGGCATAGACGTCTAGGGCATAGACACCCGGACAGTATAAGGGAACTACAGAGAAAAGAATTGACAAAAGATTTAAAGATATCAGATTGCTCAATTACCGTAAGATGTGAATGTTGTATAAAATCCAAAGCCACAAGGATATCTATTCCAAAATAAAGTGAGATGAAAAGCGACAGACCACTTGATTTGGTGCATACTGATGTATGTGGACCCATGAAAGTGACTACATCAGGAGGCAATAGATACATGTTGACTTTTATAGATGACTACTCAAGATACAGTCACATACTTAATTAAGAACAAAAGTAAAGTTTTTGATAAACTTGTAGATTATGTAACAAGATCAAGTAACAAATTTCAAAGGAAGCCAATTGTCATCAGAAGTGATAATGGAGGTGAATTTACAGGTCACAGAATAGAAGACTACTTAAGACAAAATGGAATAGAACATCAAAAAACTGTTCCATACACACCTGAACAAAATGGAGTAGCAGAAAGGAAAAACAGAACTCTAACAGAAATGATGAGATGTATGCTGACAGATTCTAAACTACCAGAGAAATATTGAGGTGAGGCAGCAATGACAGCTACATATCTACAGAACTGACTTTTTTCCAGAAAACTGAAGAAAACTCCATATGAACTGTGGCAGGGTATGAAACCAAGTGTCAATCATTTAAAAGTTTTTGGATGTAAGGTTTTTATATTCATTCCAACAGAAAAACGTTCCAAACTTCAAAACAGATCCATGGAAGGAATATTTGTTGGATATAGTGAAAACTGCAAAGGATATAGAATTTTAGATCCCAAAACTGACAGAGTTACGGTGAGTAACAGTGTGACATTCATTGAAGATTTAAATGAAGACATTATGATTTCAGTTGAAACAAAAAAATGAGAAAAACAATAGTGACATAACTGAAGAAATATCTGATGAGAAAGAAGTAGAAATGAATGAAGAACAAAATACTGAAAGTGAAGAATCACAACTACAAACAGACACAAAACCAAGACGTTCAATAAGAGAGAACAAAGGAAAACCACCAAAACGACTCTCATACAAGACAAGTATAAGAAAAATCCATGAGCCTACCACTTGGGAAGACATATCTAAACTTTCTGAAGAAGAAGCTAATAAATGGATAGAAGCAACAGAAACAGAAATTAAATCCATGCATGATTCAAATACATGGACACTAACAGATTTGCCAGAAGGAAGAAAAGCCATAGGATGTAAATGAATTTTTAAAGTAAAATACCAAACAGATGGCACACCTGAAAGATATCGAGCAAGACTCGTAGCTAAAGGGTATTCTCAAAAATATGGAGAAGACTATGATGAAACATTTGCTCCAGTTGTCAAACACACTACAATAAGAACTTTACTTACAGTTGCAGCAATGGAACAGATGGAACTAAGACATCTGGATGTAAAGACAGCTTTTTTGAATGGAGATTTAACAGAAGACATTTACATGGAACAACCTCCAGGATTCAAAGATAAAAGAAATGCAAACAAAGTTTGTAAACTACAGAAAAGCATACATGGCTTAAAGCAAGCAGCTAAAGCGTGGAATAACAAAATCACGGAAGTACTAATAAATGAAAAATTTCAAAGAAGCAAAGCTGATCCATGCTTGTACACAAAAAGGCTGAGTAATAGATGGATTTATGTACTCATATATGTAGACAACATTTTGATTTGTTTTAAGCAAGAAAGGGATAAAGAAAACATTCTAAAAACCCTGAAACAACATTTCAGCTGCATTCTCTTCACAATAGAGTCAACACCAGGACAGACAGAAGCCTCCACCTGCCCTGAAGAAAATCGAGGATGAAACCCGAAATTGCAGAAAAATAGAGATATCAAGGTGGCAGAACTAGCTCTATTATTCAAGGCAAACTCAGCCAAAGGCAAAAAAGAGACCCAGTCATCTTGATCAGCAGACACAAAACATCTCAAATAAGTCTCCAAGGTCTGGTTTGTTCTCTCAGTTTGTCTATTGGTCTGAGGGTGGAACGCAGAGGAAAAAGACAGCTGAACTCCCAGTTTGGAACAAAATGTCCAAAATCTGGAAACAAACTGGACTCCTCTGTCAGACACAATGTTCTCTGGAATGCAGTGCAACCGAACCTCCTGTTGAAAAAACAAGGGCACCAACTCGGAGGAGGATGGTAACTTAGGTAGTGGCACAAGATGTATCATCTTGGAAACCTATCACAGATTACCCAAATAACGGTCATTCTCTGAGAGACAGGCAGGTCGGAAATAAAATCCATAGATATGGGTCCATGGCCTCTTGGGCACAGGCAATGGCATTAACAAATCACTAGAGCGAGAGCAAGGTTTGGACCGAGAACAAGTTCCACAGGATTGTACAAAGTCCCTGACTTCATGAGACAAAGTGGGCCACCAAAAGGACCGACTCACCAAATCTCTGGTACCAAAAATACCAGGATGGCCGACCAACGTGGAGCAATGAATCTCGGACATCACATTCTTCCTCCACTGGTCTGGGACAAACAATCTCCCAGCAGGGCAACGTTCAGGTTTATCCTCCTGAAATTTCTCCAAAGCCAGTCTCAAATTGGGCGAGATAGCGGAAAGAACCACACCCTCCTTCAGAATAACAGCAGGCTCAGTTACCTCAGGAGAATCCAGAAAGAAACTCCTTGAGAGGGCATCCGCCTTAACATTCTTAGTGCCCGAAAGAAAAGAGACCACAAAATTGAAACGTGTGAAAAACAAGGCCCACCTGGCCTGTCTAGGATTAAGTCGCTTGGCTGATTCAAGATAAACCAGGTTCTTATGATCCGTGAGGCACAAGGGTTAATCTTAGAGGTCTCCGGATCCCTTTGGGACAAAACGGCTCCTGCACCAATCTCAGAAGCATCAACCTCCACCTGAAATGTAGAGAAACATCAGGTTGGCGCAGAACAGGAGCAGAAGTGAATCTCCGCTTAGGCTCCTGAAACGCAGAAACTGCCTCAGGAGACCAATTCACTACAGTCATGGCCAAAAGTTTTGAGAATGACACAAATGTTATATTTTCACATGATCTGCTGCCCTCTGGTTTTTATGTGTGTTTGACAGATGTTTTTATCACAGACAGAAATATAATTGCAAACATATGAGTAACAAAAGCTTATATTGACAGTTAGAATGAGGTAATGCAGCAAGTCAATATTTGCAGTGTTGACCCTTCTTCTTCAGGACCTCTGCAATTCTCCCTGGCATGCTCTCAATCAACTTCTGGACCAAATCCTGACTGATAGCAGTCCATTCTTGCACAATCAATGCTTTCATTTTGTCAGAATTTTTAGGTTTTTGTTTGTCCACCCGTCTCTTGATGATTGACCACAAGTTCTCAATGGGATTAAGATCTGGGGAGTTTCCAGGCCATGGACCCAAAATCTCTATGTTTTGTTCCCTGAGCCATTTAGTTATCACCTTTGCTTTATGGCAAGGTGCTCCATCATGCTGGAAAAGGCATTGTTGATCGCCAAACTGCTCTTGGATTGTTGGGAGAAGTTGCTCTTGGAGGACATTCTGGTACCATTCTTTATTCATGGCTGTGTTTTTAGGCAAGACTGTAATCTACACAGACATACGATCAGGAATGAAATGGACACGCCTGTGGGAAAACATTTCTCTGGAACTGGACATTGTATGACAGACTTAAAAGTCTTAATACTAAAAGGTCATTTTAAGGATGACAGGGAGAGAAAAATATGGGAATTCAAACTTATTAGGATGTTCAATACTTTGACACTAGGACTCAACTTAACACCCGGTTTTATGGTCCACTACATAGACACAGTTCACACCTTCACCAGAAGGACTCCAGATAGCTAAGAACACATTCCCACTAGCTCTCCATTTGTAAGAAAATGCTAATTCGATTTCCTTTGCTTATCTTTTGAAGGCATCACACCTCCCAGGTCTTGAACAAATTTACTACTATAGTAAGCATCTAATGTGTCTTTCTTATTATTCCAAATGTAATCTTGCCTGAAGAAGGAGCCTCTGCGCTCTGAAAGCTTGCGAACATATAATTTTCTGGTTAGCCAATAAAGGTATCACTTTAAGAATGCTCTTGTCATAATTGGACGGAGAAGTATTCACATAGGCAAGACTGTGAGAGAGCCGATTCCCTTGGCTGAGAAGCAACCCCACACATGAATGGTTTCAGGATGCTTAACAGTTGGCATGAGACAAGACTGGTGGTAGCACTAACCTTGACTTCTCCGAATGAGGCGTTTTCCTGATGTCCCAAACAATCGAAAAGGGGATCATCAGAGAAAATAACTTTACCTCAGTCCTCAGCAGTCCACTGCCTGTACCTTTTGCAGAATATCAGTCTGTCCATGATGTTTTTTCTGGAGAGAAGTGGCTTCTTTGCTGCCCTCCTTGAGACCAGGCCTTGCTCCAAGAGTCTCCGCCTCACAGTGCGTGCAGATGCACTAACACCTGCCTGCTGCCATTCCTGAGCAAGCTCTGCAGTGCTGGTAGCCCGATTCCGCAGTTGAAACACTTTTAAGAGACGGTCCTGGCGCTTTCTGGTCTTTCTTGGGCGCCCTGGAGCCTTTTTGGCAACAACTCTCTCCTTGAAGTTCTTGATGATGCGATAGATTGTTGACTGAGGTGCAATCTTTCTAGCTGCGATACTCTTCCCTGTTAGGCCATTTTTGTGCATTGCAATGATGACTGCACGTGTTTCTTTAGAGAAAACCATGGTTAACAGAAGAGAAACAATGATGCCAAGCACCAGCCTCCTTTTAAAGTGTCCAGTGGTGTCATTCTTACTTAATCATGACAGATTGATCTCCAGCCATGTCCTCATCAACACCCACACTGTGTTAATGGAGCAATCACTGAAAAGAGGTTAGCTGGTCCTTTTAAGGCAGGGCTGCAATGATGTTGAAATGTGTTTTGGGGGATAAAGTTCATTTTCTAGCCAAATATTGACTTTGCAAGTAATTGCTGTTAAGCTGATCACTCTTTATAACATTCTGAAGTATATGCAAATTGTCATTAGAAAAAGTGAAGCAGTAGACTTTGTAAAAATTAATATTTGTGTCATTCTCAAAACTTTTGTCCATGACTGTACATCAGAACCCTTCTTGGTCAAATCAGTCAGTGACTTCACAATACCAGAGAAATTAGCTATAAATTTACGATAAAAATTAGCAAAACCCAAAAATCTCTGAGGAGCCTTCAATGTAGTGGGTTGAACCCAATCACAAATTGCCTGAACTTTGACTGGGTCCATTTCAATAACAGACGGAGACAAAATGAATCCCAGAAATGAAACCTTCTGTACGCCAAAAAGACATTTTGATCCCTTCACATACAATGCGTTTTCTCTCAAAATCCGGAATACAGTTCGAACATGTTCCACATGAGAATCGCAGTCATCGGAAAAAATCAAGATATCATCCAAATAAACAATCAGAAATGTATCCACGAAATCCCGGAAAATATCGTTCATAAAGGATTGGAAGACGGAAGGGGCATTAGTGAGCCCAAAAGGCATTACTAGTTACTCAAAATACCCCGCCGTCTTCCATTCATCTCGGTGCTTGATGCAAATAAGATTATACGCCCCCCTGAGGTCAAGCTTGGTAAACCAACAAGCACCCTTCACTCTGGAAAATAGGTCAGAAATCAAGGGTAACAGTGATCTTATTCTGGAGACGATAATCAATACACGGCCTCAATGAGCCATCCTTCTTGGCCACAAAGAAAAAGCCGGCGCCCAAGGGTGAAGAGGATGGTCTGATATGACCCTTCTCTAAAGACTCTTTGATATAAGATCGCATGGCCTCATGCTCAGGTACAGATAAATTAAAGAGCCGAACCTTGGGAAATTTACAACCGGGTACTAAGTCAATAGCGCAATCATAACTCCTATGAGGAGGTAAGGATGCAGACTTACTCTCACTAAACAAATCAGAAAAATCAGTCAAATAGTCAGGATCATCCTGAGACTGGGGGGTGGCAGAAAAAACATCTTGAGACTGGGGGGTAGAAAAAACAGGAGTGTCAGTACGAACACATTGACAACCCCAACTGGTCACGGACACAGACTTCCAATCCAAAACAGGATTGTGAGTCTGTAACCAAGAAAACCCCAGTACAACAATGTCATGTAAATTATGTAACACCAAAAATATGAAATTCTCTTGGTGGTCCGGGTCAACCCGCATTATCACCTGGGTTGAAAACTGGGGTTTATTCTCCGCCAAGGGGATAGAATCAAAGCCTAGCAAAGGAATAGACTTCCGCAGGGGTATCATAGGAAAACCACAACGTTTGGCAAAATCAAAATCCATCAGGTTTATAGCTGCCCCTGAATCAACAAAAGCCTGAGCTGAAAATGTGAACATGGAGCAAATCAAGGTAACAGTCAACAGAAATTTAGTCTGAACACTACCCAAAACAACTGAGCGCGCAAAACGTCTTCCCCACTTGGGGCAGACGGAAATAACATGAGAAGCGTCACCACAATAGTAGCACAACTTATTACGCTTACGAAATTCATGACGCTGTGCCCCAGAAGTCACTCCATCACACTGCATGGGCTCGGGCTGGCCCGCAAGGCATCACAATCTTACGCATATTTCTACGCTCGCGCAGATGTCTGTCAACTTGAATAGCTAATGACATAGAGTCATTGAGACCAGAGGGGACAGGGAATCCCACCATAACATCCTTTACAGTCTCTGCCAGACCCTTCCGAAAAAGAGCTGCCAGAGCATCATCATTCCATTTAGTAAGGACTGCCCACTTTCTGAATTTCTGACAATACAGCTCAGCGGCTTCATGACCCTGATACAATGCCAACAAGGTTTTTTCAGCTTGATCAGTAGCATTAGGTTCATCGTATAATAACCCCAGAGCCTGAAAAAACACATCAACATCATTCAAAACAGGATCCCCAGGTGTCAGGGAAAAGGTCCAATCCTGAGGGTCACCGTGCAACAGGGATCTAGATGACAATTTGAACCTACTGCGTTGTGTTCCCTGAGGATTTAGGCTTCAAAGCAAAAAACAACTTACAGTTATTTTTAATATTCAAAAACTTAGACCGATCCCCCAAAAATATAATGGGCCCCATATGATGCTCCAGTATATGATGGGCCCCATGGATGATGCTCCAGTGTATGATGGATCTATATAATGCTCCATATATAATGGGCCCCATATGATGCTCCAGTATACGATGGGCCCCATGGATGATGCTCCAATGTGTGATGGGCCTATATAATGCTCCATATATAATGGGCCCCATATGATGCTTACAGTTATTTTTAAAATTCAAAAACTTAGACCGATCCCCCAAAAATAAATCCAGCAGAGGGATCCTAGGTTCCACAGCAGGCTACCCAGCAAGATAGATAGCAATACTCCGAACTTCAGCAGCAGGCTGCTCCACACGATCAGATAAATGCTTGACCTCCATTGGGGAAAAAAATTCCTCCTCAGCCCCCAGAGAAAAAGAGGGAAAAAATGCAACAAACAGGAAAAAAAAACTAATTTCTGACAACTTTTTTTTTTCCCTTTTACTATTTTTCCCTTCTATTGAGTACCATAGAATTTTCAGTATGACCGGTGATTCTGTTATGTTGTGGTCGCTGAGGAGGCAGGAGCAAAAAACTGCATAGGCAGCCTAACAGCAGAGAGGTTGGAAACTAATAGGTTGCAGACCCCTAAACTAACTGCACAACTAGAAGCAGCCGTGGAGCATACCTACGGTGGTCCTAGACGCCTCGGCACAGCTGGAGAGATAGCTATCCCTGAAGATGGAAAGAGGAAAGCTAACTGCCCCAGAGTAGAACCCAAAAGAGTAAGAAGCCCCCAAACATATAATGGCGGTTAAACAAGATGAAAATACGAACACAGACAGAAAATAGATTGAGCAAACACTGGGGCCCAAAACTGTCTAGATAGAACAGCACAGGAGAGAATACTTTCTGCAACACAGAAAAACCCTAGGAAAAACTCCAACACTTCTGAATCCAAAAACACTGAGACCACACGGTCTCGACCACCTATATCAGATCTCTGTTGTGGACACGCAGCTACCCAGCAGAAAAATATCACAAGAACTTAGCAAATGAACAATAACAAAAAAACGAACAGAGACCAGCTAAAGCGCCCATAGGGGACCCGGCTGAAGACAAAAAGCAAAGCAGCAAAAAGCAAGGAATTCAAACCACAGTAAAAAAAAAATCTGAAAGAGACTTATCTGAACGCAAGCAGGAGACAGCAGGAAAGCAAGCTGAATTCCAAACTAAACCAGGAAGCACAATTGATCACCGGCGAGGATCATGGGAGATCAGCTCACTTATATCAGGCCAGTCAGTACCACCTAACACCCACTCATTATCTGCTGTTGTAGGACTCTTGGTGTTCAAGATAGGTTCTATACCCTCAGTAACCACCAGAGGGAGCTTCAGCTCCGAAGTCGTCTCCAAAATGTTCACAACACCCACATATTGCTCCATAAAGAATGGGCTCCATATAATGCTACATACAGAATAGGCCCCATATGTGCTCCATATGATGCTCCATATATAAAGGGCCCTATATGATGCCCCATAAATAATAAACCCCATATGATGCTCTAGTATATGATGGGCCCCATATATGATGCTCCAGTGTATGATGAGCCCCATATAATGCTCCAAATATAATGGTCCCCATATATAATGCTCCATATATAATGGGCCCCAGAAGATGCTCCAGTATATGATGGGCCCCATGGATGATGCTCCAGTATATGATGGGCCCCATATGATGCTCCAGTGTATGATGGGCCTATATAATGCTTCATTTATAATGGGCCCCATTTGATGCTCCAGTATATGATGGGCCCCATGGATGATGCTCCAGTGTATGATGGGTCTATATAATGCTCCATATATGATGGGCCCCATATGATGCTCCAGTGTATAATGGGCTCCGTATATGATGCTCCAGTGTATGATGAGCCCCATTTATAATGCTCCAGTGTATGATGTGCCCCATATATAATGCTCCAGTGTATAATGGGCCCTGTCTATGATGCTCAAGTGTATGATGGGCCCCATATATAATTCTCCATTTTAGAATGCTCCCCATACATTGCTGAAAACATTACAAAAATGAAATACCTCTCCTCTCTGGGCACTGCTCTACTCTGGACTCCTAAGGGTTGCCATTGTGTGGCCCAGCTGCGCTTGGTACACATGTTCCCAGGAGTATGCACAAAAAGGTAATTACAAAAACCTGATATTCATTCACATCTCACACTTCCCCAGGAGCCACCAGAGGGAGCCCTTTAGATTCAGGTATAAAGGGGTGTGGAGAAACGCAGCAGTAGGCATTCTAGCCAGACAGCCATTCTAGTTGTTGGTTGTACCTCAGACAGATTAGATCTCCTCAGGACACCAGAGTGAGAGGATTCCTGTCAGAGCTCAGTCTGAGCTAGAGAGAGGAGAGACAGAGACGGAGATTTCCTGTCAGATGAGACAGAGGAGGAAAGATTGCAAGCTGTTATCTCAGAACATCTTGACTGTTAGTACCCTATGAACGTGGAAAGTGACTCTCGGAGTGAGCATGAAATCAGTCTGACGGAAGGTCCTGATAGCCGCTCTGGACAGAGTTTATGAAGGAACAGAAGGAAGGGGACTACAGTTATCGGAACATCGAGTTAACTGAGAAATGGTCAGTGAGCTGTGGAAGGAAGGAAGCTGACGACTACACCTACTGCTACCCGTGCTTATGTTAAGGGTGAGAGTAGGGCGACGGGCGAGTGGTGACCAAAGGGAAGAGTGACATAGGTGACATAGCACCTCCACTCTGCTTAACCGGACGCCGGGTCCGAAGCCTTGCTAGAACCTTCACGGCTAGTAGGAGAAAACCGGAATCCCTGCTGGACTTCAAGTCACAGAGGGTAGCCCTATAGTGCTGATACGTAACCGGGGTCAGGGAGAACAGGAGTCTAGCGGGACGCTGCATATAAAGACTTAGTTCTTGTCAAAAGAAGGCTCCACCACAATGTCGGCCGGGCGTAGTTGTTCTATACAGAGTTGAACTTCGCTTCATGCAGGTTGGAAACTCACACACATTAAAGAGAAAGGAGGCCTTAAACCTACTCAGTGATTACCTGGATGTGCATCCTCCACCCTGAGCAGCTTCCTGGGACATACCTTCTACCATCACCAGTAAAGGTATGGAAAGAGACTGATTTGTGTGTGACTGCCTTATTACTTGCACCCCTGCATCGCCATTTATACTTTGAGGGATCCAGTCTCTCCTGTGGGAGACTTAACACCTTGCTGCCAAATAACATCCCTCAGAAGATTAACCCTGCAGCGCTGGTCACCTTGATCAGAAACCACAGGTGGCGTCACGAACAATTACTATTTTCCCCTGTAAATATCCCCCTTTGTATGAGCGCCCAGGGCAACGGACCGAGCTGAGCTACTTGTGACATTCCCCATAGACTTCAATGGGCTCGGTGCCGAGTACCCCATAAACCCTGGTGTTGTGCGACTCACCATCTTCCAGCTCTTTGCACTGTGACTGTTCAGGCAGAGGCCGCACAGACGTGACTTCATCGCGCTCTCTGACCTGAATGTCACTGTCAGGAAACGCGGAAGACGTCACAGCGGTGGAGCAGGGAGAGTAAGTATTGCAAGTGCTGGGGCCCTGAGCAAGCAGGGGGTGCCCACTCGTGGGCGCCAGCAGTGGCACAGGGCCCCTCATAGTACGCCGTTGTCTCTGACGGCGAGTGCCCCCCCCACCTGCTTTGGGCCCTGGCACCTGCCTGGGTACGCCGGCCCTGGGCGGGGTACAGCCCTGTTAGGGAGGTGGAAAAACTGGCATATGTTGAGGTGTAGGCTGGACATTTAGCAGCTGCAAATGGAGGAATTGGAGAAGTCGGAGGAAGAGGAGGACAAAGCAAGCCATTTTACTGGCAACCTATGTGTCATTAGGGGAAGGTGGTACAAAATCCTTTGAAACCCAGGCATGGTTCATTTTAATGAAGGTCAGATCACCTACATTTTGGGTCGACAGCCGGGTCCTTCTTTCTGTCAGGATTGATCCAGCAGCACTGAAGACTCTTTCTGATAGCACACTACCAGCAGGGCAAGCAAGCTCCTGTAAGGCATATTGTGCCAATTCAGGGCAGGTGTCCAGTTTACAGGCCCAGTAGTCAAAGGGGAATGAACTGTTAGGGAGAACATCGATAGGGGAGGAGAGGTAATTTTGAACCACAGTTGACAACTGCTGTCTCCTGTCTGTTGCAATCGATTCAGTATTACCAGTCATGTGAGCGGTACTCGAGAAATCAGTCCACAACATGGTCACGAAACCCCTGTCTCCAATGCCACTTCGGCTGTGTGCACCACAAACACCTCTTCCATGTTGCCCAGTATGGCTCGTGGTAGAACCTGCACCGCTGCTGTGTGCTGGGAATGCCTCTAACAAACGGTTTACCAGAGTTGCTTGTTTGTTCACCAATATTAGCTCTAGGTTCTCCTGTGGCATGATGTTCTGTAATTTGCCTTTATAGCGTGGATCGAGGATGCTGGCCAACCAGTAGTCGTAATCCTTAATAATTTTGGCAATGCGGGGGTCCCTTTTTAGGATCCGCAAGACATAATCACACATATGGGCCAATGTTCCAGGTGTCAATGATGCACTGGCAGTGGTGGGTGGAGGAGCACTTTCTGCCAAATCCACATCCCTCCAGTCACGTACAAACCCTGTATCTGACCTTGGCAAGCCAACATTTTCTCTTGCCCCCTGAGAAGCATCCTCCTCCCCAAAATAATCATCCCCCTCATCCTCCTCTTCTTCCTCCACCTCGTCCAGGACAGTTCCGTGAGCAGACAATGGCTGACTGTCATCAAGGCTTCCCTCCTCCTCCTCCACTTCCTCCTCCGCTGCAGATGCCTGATCCCTATTGTGCGTCAAAGTTTGCATGAGCAGACGCATAAGTGGGATGCTTATGCTTATGATGGCGTCGTCTGCGCTTACCAGCCATGTGCATTCCTCAAAACAACGAAGGACTTTACAGAGGTCTTTCAGCTTTGACCACTGCACACCCGACAACTCGATGTCTGCCCTCAAACTGACTGCCCGTGTATCCTCCCACAATTGCATTACAGCCTGCCTCTGTTCGGACAGCCTCTCAACCATGTGCATGGTGGAGTTCCACCTTGCTGCAATGTCTATGATTAGGCGGTGCTTGGGGAGGTGGAGGGATCGCTGCAGCCTCTGCATACGACTGGAGTCTACGGGCGAGCGACGGATGTGCAAGCACAGTCTTCGCACCTTATGGAGCAGGGCTTGTAACTCTGGATAATTATTTATGAAGCTCTGCACCACCAGGTTCAAGGTGTGAGCCAGGCAAGGTATGTGTATGAGTTTTGCCAGGGCTATGGCCGCCACAAAATTATGGCCGTTATCACTGACTACCTTGCCTGGCTAAAGATGTAGACTGCCCAGCCATGACTCAGTTTCTCGCTGCAAGTAGTCGGCCAGTACCTCCGTGGTGTCTGTTGTCGACCAAAGACATCATCTTTAAAACAGCCTGCTGATGCTTACCACTAGCTGTTCGATAGTGGGACACCTCGTGTGCAACACTGGCAGCTGCGGATGGAGTGCTCGTGCGACTGCGCTCTGTAGACAAGCTTTTGCTTCTGGAGGAGGAGGAGGGTCGAACGCCTACAGCCAACTGTTGTCCATACCGTGGGCTAGGCAGCACTGTCCCACTGCTGCTGTCCCCTGTGGACCCTGCATCCACCACATTAACCCAGTGCGCAGTGATGGACACGTAATGGCCCTGGCCATGCCTATTGGCCCATGGATCTGTTGTGAGGTGCACCTTTCCACTCACCGATTGTTTGAGTGCATGAACAATGTGGTCTTTCACATGCAGATGGAGGGCAGGGATGGCTTTTCTAGCAAAGAAGTGCCGACTGGGTAGGTCATAGCGTGGGACAGAGTAGGCCATGAGCTCTCGGAACACTGCGCTTTCAACCAAACGGAAGGGCATCATCTCTAATGAGATCAGTTTGGCAATGCAGGCGTTCAAAGCCAGTGTATGCGGATGAGAGGATGAGTACTTTCTTGTCCTACTCAGAGTGTCTGCTAGGGTGAGCTGGACTTGAGAGCTGCATATGGACGAACTAGCGATGGACATGGCGGACTGAGAGGGGGTTGGTGATGGTGGTGGTGGTGGTGATGGCCTAGATTCAGTCTTTCGTTGGAAAAACATTGTGATTCCCTGACTGCTTTGGCCTTGCGACGACACCTCAACATTTCTTGCTGGTGGTGTGCCAACCGGTGGGCTTACAGTGGAGGAAGTGATGTTGCGTTGCTGGCTACCTTCAGTCGGAGCAGGTGCACATGTGCTACCTGAGGTTTTGTAGTCCGTCCACGCTTGCAAGTGCATGGTGTTTAAATGTCTAAGCATGCAACTAGTATTCAAATTTCGGACATTTTTCCCTCGGCTAAAGGTCCTTCCGCGCTTCTTACAGATAACCTTTGCCTCATCAATAGGATTTTGGTCAAAAAAGTGCCACACTGCACTGTTCCTACTATGTTTAAACTTTTCATGGCTTGCACGCTGTGCTAATTTGACCGTCTGGCCAAGCTGTCCTGCAACTCTTTTTGTTTTTTAAACACGTTTTTGGACTGCTACGGGCCTGCCAGATAACCGCAGCTGTGATGTTGATGCCTACTGTGGATCCTCCTCCTCTTCTGAGCTATTGCCAGCGGCACCCTCTTCCCCCAATGGATGCCAATCCGGGTCAACAACTGGGTCATCCATCACCTCCTGTTCAAATTCATCTGCACCTTCCTCTGTGTCACCGTGTAAGGTGGTATAGTATGTGGGAAGGGGCACCTGAGTTTCATCAGGGTCAGATTCTGGCTCAGTAGACTGCGAGGGCAATGTAGTGCTCTGGGTGAATGTACCAGCAGAATCATACAGCTTTGGCTGTGCATCAGTGCACTCCATGTCATATTCATCTTGGACTGGGGAATTCAGGATTTCACTTGATAACCCAGGCATGGTATGTGAAAAGAGCTCCAGGGAGTAATCTGAAGTGTGGCCTGCCACATCCTTCACTTTTGTTGGGGGTGAAGGACACAAGGAAAGGTGTCGTTCCTGACCAGGAGCCTGCACTGACGACTCAGTGCTTGCAGTTTTTGAAACTTCTGAAGAGGAGGCGATAGAGCTGGAGGCTGTTTCGGCAATGTAAGCCAAAACCTGTTCCTGATGCTCCGGCTTTAAAAGCGATTTACCTACTCCCAGAAAAGGGAGCCTTCCAGGCCTTCTGTAGCCAGACGATGACGCAGGCTCAACACCTCCTGCCTTAGGTGCTATTGTGCTTTTGGCACTACCAGCAGCTGCACCACCACGACCATCAGTACCAGCTGGTACCCCACCCACGTCCACGGCCTCTTCCACCTTACTTCCTCATGTTTGGGAAAATGTACCAAAAAGACCAGCAGATATATGGTACTGTATGAGGAGCATACAGCTGTATACAGTGTAGGGGAAAATTTAAATCTCCGTATATATTTCCTGAGTCACACACAGACGCTCACTCAGTATGGATTAGACCGGAATACAAAAAGCAGAAAAACTGTACTGTATCAGAAGCGTACAGCTGTATACAGTTTAGAGGAAAATTGAAATCTCTGTATATATTTCCGGAGTCACACACAGACGCTCACTGAGTATGGATTAGACCAGAATACAAATAGCAAAAAAGTTACTGTATCAGAACGTACAGATTATACGTGAGGGGAAAATTAAATCTCTGTATATATTTCGGAGTCACACACAGACACTCACTCAGTATGGATTTGACCGTAATACAAAAGCAGAAAACGGTACTGTCTCAGAACCGTACAGATGTATACGGTGAAGGGAAAATTTAAATCTCTGTATATATTTCCGGAGTCACACACAGACACTCACTCAGTATGGATTTGACCGTAATACAAAAGGCAGAAAAAACGGTACTGTCTCAGAAGCGTACAGCTGTATACAGAGTAGGGAAAATTTAAATCTCGTATATATTTCCGGATCACACACAGACGCTCACTCAGTTGGATTGACGTAATACAAAAGCAGAAAAACTGTACTGTCTCAGAACGTACAGCTGTATACAGTGTATGGAAAATTGAAATCTCTGTATATATTTCCGGAGTCACACACAGACACTCACTCAGTATGGATTTGACCGTAATACAAAAGGCAGAAAAACGGTACTGTCTCAGAAGCGTACAGCTGTATACAGAGTAGGGGAAAATTTAAATCTCCGTATATATTTCCGGAGTCACACACAGACGCTCACTCAGTCTGGATTTGACCGTAATACAAAAAGCAGAAAAACTGTACTGTCTCAGAAGCGTACAGCTGTATACAGTGTATGGGAAAATTGAAATCTCTGTATATATTTCCGGAGTCACACACAGTCAGCAATGCATGTATTTGTCCGTGATACCAGCCAGTACACGGTAGTGTGTGAGGAGCGTACAGCTCTATACGGTGTGGGAAAGAATGAACAGTCGGTAAGTGTGCAGAAAAAAAGAATAAAAGTTTTAGTGCTGTGCAAAAAGCAGTCTACACAGCAATGTACACACAGCAATACAGCTATCAGGCAGCCTAATAACCAGCGCTGCTGCACACAAGAAAATCCTCCCCTGTCACTGCACACTAACTGTATAGCACCATTGCTATCAGCACAAGCACATAAAAACTTCTCTTTCCAGCCCTAACTCTCTCCCTACTGATAAACAGCAAGCAACCTCTCCCTACTGTTAAGATCGGCAGAAGTAAAATGGAGGTCGGCTTTCAAGGCTTTTATAGACACTATGACGCCCCCCAAAGCAAGCCAATCACTGCAATGCCCTTCTCTAAGATGGTGGTGGACGCTGCCCATGTCATCTCGTTGCCCACAGTGTACGTCCTTGCTCATTGGCTGAAAAAATGCACCTACAAGCATTATGGGAAAATCGACTTTGGAGCTTGTTTTGCCAAACGCATGGCCGACTTGGCGTCATGGTCGGGTTGCGCTCGGCGAAATTCGACTTTGGTGAAAGTCGGCGACTTATGAATCTGACCGACCTGTTTCGTTCAATTCTAATTGGGACCCCAAGGTTCACTTAATGGCCAACCACTCCTTCTCCCCTACGCTATAATTTTTCTCTGCACGGATAAGTTTACCGCTCAAGTAGGTGACCGGATGTTCTTCTCCGTTCACCTCTTGAAACAAGACCGCTCCTAGCCATAACTCAGAGGCATCCGTTTGTCCGTTTTTTTCCTAAAGTTGGGATTGATAAGGATGGGCTGTCCACACAGCGCCTACTTCATGGACTGGAAGTCGTCCTCCGCTTGAGGATTCTATCAGACCATGACTGACTTCCGGCCCTTTAAGAGATCTATCAGTAGTGCCGATCTCCCAGCAAACTTAGGTACAAACCGTCTATAATATCCAATAATACTGAGGAACGCTCTCACCTGTTTTGTAGTGAGTGACCGGGGCCAGATTTGAATGGCTTCAATTTTATTTATTTGAGGTTTGATAATTCCATTACCAATCTCATTACTTGGGGCTCTGAGTGAATCCTCTACCGCTTGCACCTGGGATAAGTGGGTGTGCCAGTCGCTCCTATAGATGATGATATCATCTAAGTATGCAGACGCATACTTTTGATGGTGCTCTGACACTATGTCCATCAGCCTTTGAAATGTGACCTCCCCCATGTAACCCAAAAGACAAGATGACATAGTGATTGAGACCCTCTGCTGTCATGAAGCTGTTTTTTTTTTTGGACTGACTCTGTCAGAGGCACCTACCAGTAATTCTTGGTTAGATCGAGCGTCGTGATTTACTGGGCCTGTTCCAGTCTTTCAATGAGCTCATTCACCTGAGACATTGGATAAAGGTCAAATTTTGACACCTCATTCAATTTCTGAAAATCGTTACAGAACAGTAAGTACCCATCCGGCTTTGGAATCAGTACAATGGGACCAGTCCACTCATTCCTGGATTCCTCAATGACTACTAACTGGAGCATCTTCTTTACTTCTTCCAAGATGGCTTGCCTCTCGGTCTCTGGCACACGATATGGTTTCATTTGCACACTTACAAGAGGCTTGATGATGATGTCATGCCTAGTGTTGAGCGATACGATAATGCAAATATCGGCTATCGGCCGATATTAGCTCTATCGGCCTTTCGATAATTAGTTTCGATATTTTCGTCATATCGGATACCGGAATCGGATTTGTCACTGTCACTGTCAGTGTCCGTCGGTCGGGTCTGTCACTGTCAGTGCCCGTCGGTCGGGTCTGTCAGGAGTCAGCGGCACTTACCTGGCAGAAGATCTCCGGCGGTCACATCCCGGACTGCTTCATGGCCGCCATCCTCTTCTCCCCGGCGGTCACATGCAGTTTCTCGCGATAACTGCAGTGACTGCTGGGTAATCCCGGCCGTAAAGCAGTCAGTCCGATGACGTCACCGCCGGGGAACCAGGTAATCAGCTGTGCTGCGTCGCGATGACAGGCTCTGCCTGTCATTGCGATGTAGCAGAGCTGGATCGTCGTGAGACAATCGTTACTATGGACTGCGTCGGACAGGTGGTATACTGTTGGTTTGTTTTTTTTCTTTTTTTACAGGAGATCGATGGCGTCGCAGGAATGAGAGTACAATAAAAGAAATGAAAACTGTGTTGTCTCTTTTATTTAATTAAAATACTTTTTTTTGCTTTGTCTTTTTTTTATGCATTTAATAACTTTGGGATTAATAATGGATCGGTGTCTTATTGACGCCTCTCCATTATTAACCGGGCTTATTGTCACCGTGCAATCAACGGTGACATTAACCCCTTATTACCCCGCTTGCCACCGCTACAGGGCAAGTGGGAAGAGCCGGGTAAAGTGCCACAATTGGCACATCTTTTGATGCGCCAAATGTGGGGCTGCTGTAGCCTGGTATTATCAGGCTGTTGAGGGCCAAAATCCATGGGCCTTGACAGTCTTTTAATACCAGGCCGCAGCAGTCTGCATTTTACTTGGCTGGTTAACAAAAATAGGGAGACCCCTACGCCGTTTTTTTTTCGAGGGAATCCCCTATTTTTGTTAACCAGCCAAGCTAAGCAGACTGCTGTGGCCTGGTATTATCAGGCTTGCAAGGTCCATGGATATTGGATCCTTACCAGCCTGAAAAACCAGGCCTCAGCGGTCTGCTTCATCTGGCTGGTTAACAAAAATAGGGGGGACCCCACGCCAATTTTTTTCGAGGGGATCCCCTATTTTTGTTTAATCAGCCAAGATATGCAGACTGCTGTGGCCTGGTATTATCAGGCTGGCAAGGTCCATGGATCTTGGCTCCTTAACAGCCTGAAAATCCAGGCCTCAGCGGTCTGCTTCATCTGGCTGGTTAACAAAAATAGGGGGGACCCCACGCCATTTTTTTTTCAAAGGGAACCCCTATTTTTGTTAACCAGTTCCCTCTGACATCACTGATTGTGTCCCTGGCTGACCTGAAGTGAAAGTGGAAAGCAATCAATTAAGCTTTCCACTTCCTCTCCTGTCAGCCAGGAGAGGAACTCATTCATTTGGGGGTTTACTGTGAGGCTGCAGCATTAGCTGCGGTCCCTGCAGTAAACATTAACCCTTTCTGAAGGATTACACCGTGGGACCTGACTGTGCATCGGATTGGTAAGAATAATTTTGCTTTATTATTTTATTTTTATTACAGGAAATGGTTTTAGCAGGAAAATAAAATATGGTCAAAAACTGTGTGATTATTTCATTAAACTTCTTTTTTATTAAAGTGTGTGTGTTTGATTTTTCTTTCATACAATAGGATTAATAATTGATAGTTGTCTAATTGACAGCTCTCAATTATTAACCTGGCTTAAAGTGACCTTTCAATTGCAAGGTCATTTTAACCCCTTATTAACCCATTCGCCACCGCTACAGGGCAATGGGAATAGACGGGCAAAGTGCCAGAAAGGGCAAATCTAATTAGAGATTTGCCCTTTCTGGGGTGTCTGGGGGCAGATGTTAGTAGCCGGGGGGGGCCAAAAATAATGGTCCCTCTCTGGGCTATTATTATCTGCCCCCACTCACTGGCTTTGTCTGTCTGGTTGCGAAAATAGGGCGGGAGCCCACGCATTTTTTTTCAGCAATTTTACACCTCATATATATATATATACATGTCATTAAATTTGTGACACATATATATATATTTATATTTATTCATACACTTCTACATAGTATAATAGCCGCTAATTCAATTGCCGGCTTTTGTGAAAATGCAGAACCCGACATGAAATGACACTTGGTTTACATAGAGTTAACCATGTCTTTTCATGTAGTTTGATATCTGATTTGCACAAACAATTACATGAGTGTAAGTGTGCAAAATTTCACACCTGTAGGGGTTAATTAAAGGTGTAAATTCGTAGCAAAAAAGTCCGTTTTTTTTACAACGAATTTACACCTTTAATTAACCCCTACAGGTATGAAATTTTGCACACATAGACTGATGTAATTATTTGTGCAAATCAGATTGCAAACGACATGAAAAGACATGGTTAACCCTATGTACACCAAGTGTCATTTCATGTCGGGTGCTTCTGTCTTTTCACAGAAGCCGGCTTTACCCGGCAATTGAATCAGAGGATATTTTACTATGTAGAAGTGTATAAACTATACATATATGTATATATATATGTCACAATGACATGTATATATATATATATATATATGTATTCTATGTGTGTATATTTAGTGTTTACAAGGAAATAAAGGTTTTTTTTAGTTTCAATATTTTGTTCCCATAGACTTACATGGGACTTCCGCTATCGAAATCGGATATCGACGATATTTAGTGATATCGGCGATACAATTTCGATACGATATTTTTAGATATCGAGCAATATTGCTCAACACTAGTCATGCCACATCACAGATGTGCGACTGGCACTTCTCAGAATACGTCCGTATTCCACTGCACTAATTTCCAAACCTCCCGTCGCTGCTGTTTCGAGAGACTGTTGGTATTCTTTACCGCATTCACCGCCTCTTCCAGGGCCAGTGTCTGAGGGACTATAGGTGATGCGACCGGAGTCTGCTCTGTAACCAGACATTCCTGGTCTTTCCATGCCTTTTATAGATTGACTTACTAAATTTGCCTGAGTTTACTTTTCCTGGGCTGATACACCCTCTAGTTCACGTCCCCAATTTTTTTCATATGGGCCTTGCCACCTGGCCAAGGACTTACTTTAGCCACTGGGTACCAAAACCAACACTCTATCCCCTTGTTTAAAGGACCTAACTGTGGCCTTTCTATTGTAACTTTGGCTCTCAGCTGCCTGAGCATCCAGGAGATGTTCCTTTGCAATAGACATTATGGTCGTAATTCGATCCTGCATCCTTGCGACCTGCTCTATAATGCTTCTATGAAGGGTGGGCTCTTGTTCCTTTGTCTCTTTGGCAACATCCAGCAAACCCCTTTCTACTAGACCATAGGACTGTGGGTGGGAGACTGACGTGAGCAACTGTTTGAACTGGAGCAGTTTAAACAGTACTTAAGTGACCTCGGAAATAAAAGGAGTCCCTGATCCATAAGGATCTCCTTTGGGAGCCCAAGGCGACAGAACATGGCAAACAGCTCCAGAGCAATAAGTTTCGTCAAGGTATGACGAAGAAGAATCGCCTCATCCACTATGACCAATATGTGCTGTAGTCACGGGCTGATTTCACTATTGGCCCTACCAGATTCACAAAAGGTACCTCTGTAACTGGTAGAGAAACCAGTGGACTACAGAAGTATGCTATGGGTGTGGTCAGCTGATAATCTAGGCACGACTCATAAAACCACTTAACCTCGGTATAAACCCCAGGAGTCCAGGACAAAAGAACCACTGCAGAATACGCCATGTCAGAATACATTCATGAGACCTTAGCCAAGGGATTTATCTGTAAATCATCTTCTCCTTCCGGAGCCAGCTTTTTCTTTGAGAAGGATAGTTCTCTACACCCCTGTATAGACTAATGAGGTCTCAACAAAATCACTAAAAAGAACAAGTACCCACTGCCTCTGATTGACGGCCACTACGAGTATCTCGTCATGCCCTTTGGGCTGTGTAATGCACCAGCCGTGTTTCAGGAGTTAATTAATGACATATTCTGGGATCCTCTCTATATTACTGTAGTTGTATATTTGGACAATATCCTGATATTTTCCCCTGACCTTCCTGCCCTCAGCAGCAGGCCGGTCAAGTTCTGCATCTTCTCTGGGAGAATAATTTGTTTGCCAAATTGTCCAAATATGTCTTTGAAAAACCTTCCTGCCTTTCTCAGCTACATTGTGTCCAATCAATGTCTTGAGTTGGATCAAGAGAAGGTCTTTTCAGTTCTATCTTGGCCCCATCCTCAAGGTCTGCATGCCAGCCAGTGCTTCATGGGCTTCGCCAACTTCTACAGGCAATTTATCCCACACTTCTCTTCTCTTATGGCACCTATCTCCACATTAACCAAGAAGGTGGTCACTATCAAAGACTGACCTGAGTCTGCAGTAACGGCCTTCCAGCATTTGATAAAGGCCTTTGGGAATGCACTGTTGCTGCATCACCCTGATACCAACAAGCAGTTTGCTTTGGAGATGAATGCCTCATCTGTCAGTGCTAGGGCAGTGCTGCTGCAAAAGTCTTCTTCTTCAGGGAAGTCTGATTCTTGAGGTTTTTACTCCAAACTTGTTTTGCTGGCTGAGCGCAATTATACTTTTGGGGATTGCAAACTTCTGGCTATCCAAATGGCACTTGAGGAGTGGAGACATCTATTGGAGGGTGCCAGCTCTCCTGTGATGATTTATACAGACCTTAAGAATCTGACCTTTCTGCAGTTTATCCAATGTTTGAATTGCTGCCAAGCCAGGTGGGCACTCTTCTTTGCTTGTTTTAACTTCGAATTGCACTTCCGTCATTTGCAGAAGAATGTTAAGGCAGATGCCCAGTCTCGTTCCTTTGCTGTGACTGATTCCATGGAGGAGCATCAGCACATCATCAACCCGGTCAGAATTGTTGAGGCAACCCCTGTCCTATTAAGGGACATTCCTCCAGGCAAAAAATTTGTTCCCGCTGCTAGAATTAATAAAATTTTGTCCAGGGGACATAAGTCCAAGTTTGCTCTCCACTTTTGGTGGCCCTTGATGGTCAAGGATGTCCGGGACTTCAGAACCACTTGTTCACAATGCGCCATAAACAAGTCTTTCAGGGATAAGTATGCTGGTCTCCTCCAGCCTCTACCAGTTCCTTCTTCTCCCTGGCAACATATCGTTATGGATTTTTATCATGGATCTGCCACTCTCCAAGGGTTGAACACCATCTGGGTCATGGTTGACCGAATCTCTAACATGGCTCATTTAATACTTCTGGCTGGTCTTCCTCCACTCCTAAGCTTGCCACACAGTTCTTCCATCATGTATTTTGTATTCACGATCTCCCTGCCCAAATATTCTCTGATTGTGGAGTCCAGTTCACTTCTAAGTTTTGGAGAGCCTTGTGCAAACTGCTGATTTTCAAACTGGACTTCTCCTTCATGTACAATCTGCAGACCAATAGGCAAGTGGAACGGGTAAACCAGATCATCGAATGCTACTTTCGCCACTTCATCTCAGCCGGTCACAATGACTAGGTGCAACCACTCCCCTGCGTGGAATTTTCCTACAATAACCACGTTGGGAAGTCTTCTGGAGCATCTCCATTCATTGTGGTATACTCCCAGCATCCTCAAGTACTCTTTCCTATGTCTGATTTCTCTGGGTTACCAGCTACTGATTCGTCCTATGTTGACTTCCTTCAAATCTGGCAGCAAACCCAGTCCTCCCTCCTTATGGCCGTGTCTTGGATGAAGTCTCATGCCGACAAAAAGAGAGGTTTGCTGCCTCTATATCACCTGGGAGATAAGGTCTGCTTATCCTTTCGGAATATTCACCACAATGGTGTCTTTTTATTGCTGAACATTTTATTACCAGAGGGTGTAATTTTTCTACAGAATTCTAAGTAGTAAATTCTTAAAAAGGATAGTTTTTTTCTGGTGACAAGTTCCCTTTAAACATGCCCTATTTATGTTCAGTATCCGCATTTATCATGCATGGTCCCAGTCTACACAATTATGCTCTTCACTCAATTTGTTGAAATTAGCTTTACTAAAGTTCCAGGTTTGTGCATTTCCCCGTTGAACTGTTTTATTGAATATTACATTGAAACTTACCATATTATGATCGCTGCATACCAAATGCTCAGAACCTGTAGATCTGAAATTATATCTGGTCTATTTGACAGGACCAGATCCAGCAAATTATCTCTAGTTGGTTCACCTGCCAAAAGAGAGAGGTAATTCTCTTGAACTGCTGATAAGATTTTAGCACAAGCAGAAAATTATATGTCCGATTGAATGTCTGTGTAGTTCTATCCCTCGTAATAAGGACCCTATTATTATTTGCTGCTTTTTTTATTTTGTGGAAGCATTTCATCCTCTACCTGTTCAGCTATATTAGGAGGCTTGTTGCAAACTCCAATCAGATTTCCATTACTGCCATCTCCATGTACATTTACCCATACTGACTCTACATTGTCGCAGCTCCCCCCAATGTCGTCACTGAGAACTGGTCTTAAGTTGGATTTAATCAAAATACACACCCCTCCATCTTTTTTGTATTTCCTTTCCTTTCTGAAGGTGGTGTAATCCTCCACGTTTGTCAATGAGTCATGGCTTGGCCAACCATATTTCGTAATGCCCACCACATCGTAATCCGTGGCTGACATAAAAGTCTCCAATTCATTAAATTTGTTTGCAAGACTTTGTGAATTTGACAGTAGACATTTAATACTATTAGCACATGTATTACTCCTGCTCACCTCCCTACTTTCCCTTGCATGTCCCAGCCCCTCCAAATCCTCATTTAGGCTGGGTTCACATTAGCGTTCGAGTCCACAGCGTGGTGCTGCGGACTTATTTCCTTAAAGCTCCGCCCACTTCCGCATGGTATGTTAAAGATGCATACCTATCTTTAACATTGGGTACACTGGGACATGAGTTGTTTGCGGATGCATCTGCGTGCAGAGTTTTGACGTGCACGCCGAAAGCAAGAAAATGCAACATGTTGCGTTCGGACTCAAACAATGATGTGAACCTAGCCTTACCCCTACTGCCTCACTTTACTCTATCTCCTTATTTGCACAACTACTCTCCCTTCCCCCAGATCCTAGTTTAAAAGCTCCTCCACCCGTATGACCATTTTTCCCACAGCACAGCTGCACCCTTCTCATTGAGATGTAGCCCATCCCTATTGTAGAGCCTGCAGCCGACAGAGAAGTTGGCCCAGTTTTCCATGAATCCAAACCCTTCCTTCCTGCTCATATTTCTAAGCCACTTATTTATCTCCCTAAGCTCCTGCTGTTTTTCTAGTGACACGTGTGGCACAGGCAGTATTTCTAAAAACTCCACTTTGAAGGTCCTGGACTTCAGGTTCTTTCCTACTTCCCTGTAGTCATTTTTAAGGACCTTCCACCTCTAACTTTGTCTTTGGTACCAACTAGAGAAGATGAGCGACTTTGCCTCCGGGAGGGTCGAGTCGAACGAAATCGGCCGACTATCGGAAAAAGTCGAAGGTCCGACTGAAACTCGAACCGAACCCTAATGCAAGTCAATGGGGAAGAAAAGACGGCAGTCAGTGGAGGACAGTAAACACACCTACAGTGCCCATTTCAATGCCAACGACATCAATTCTTATTACTTAAGCTTGTCAACCTTAATTTACTTTATAATAATAGTTACGCATTGAAAATGGGGGTTATTTGGCTAAAGTTGTGGGGGGGGCAGGGTTGGCTCCAGGTTTTCGTGGGCCCCGGGTGAAAGAGTGTCAGTGGGCCCCTTTAACACATACCACAATTCATGATACTCCGATACGGCAGAGAAATATAGGTATAGTACAATGCCAAATACTTCACTTCTTACATTACATGAGTGATATCTATTGTAAATTCTACAATAGCTCAAAAACCGGACAGTATATTCCTCCATACAGTATTATGGCCACCACATAGTGCGCCATACAGAATAATGAGCCCCATATATTGCTCCATACAGAATAATGAGTCCCATATATGATGCTCCATACAGAATAATAGGCCCAATATAAAGCTTCATACAGTATAATGAGCCACATATATTGCTCCATACATAATTGGTCCCATATAATGATCCATACAGTATATGATGAGCTCCACATAACGCTCCAGTATATGATGGTCCCCATATAATGTGCCATACAGTATAGGACAGTCCCCATAGAGTATAATGAGCCCCACATATTGCTCCATACAGTATAATGAGTCGCATATAAAGCTCCATACAGTATATGATGGGCCCCATATATTGCTCCATACAGAATGGGCTCGATATAATGCTACATACAGAATAGGCCCCATATGTGCTCCATATATAAAGGGCCCTATATGATGCCCATAAATAATGAACCCCATATGATGCTCTAGTATATGATGGGCACCATATATGAAACTCCAGTGTATGATGAGCCCCATATAATGCCCCAAATTTAATGGCATTCCCATATATAATGGGCCCCATATGATGCTCCAGTATATGATGGGCCCCATGGATGATACTACAGTGTATTATGGGCCTATAATAATAATAATAATAATCTTTATTTATATAGCGCCAACATATTCCGCAGCGCTTTACAGTTTAACAGTTTAAAAACACAAGTCATAAGTAACAACGTTAACAATACAATAATTAAAGCAAAATAAGACGACCCTGCTCGGATTCTAGAGATGTTCTTTAGGTGTAAGCAGCAAGAGCGGGCAAGAGATTGTATATGGGCAGCGAAGGAGAGATTGGCATCAAACATAACACCCAGACAGCGAGCCTGCTGCCGGGGTGTTATTATGGTGCCGCCCACGGAGAGGGAAATGTCAAATTTAGGGAGGTTAGTAGACGGCGGGAGCAGAAGAAGTTCAGTTTTGATGAGGTTGATAGAGAGCGGATATGATGTTGGAGACTGCGGACAGACAGTCGGTGGCGTTCTGTAGTACAGCGGGGGTAAGGTCGTGGGATGACGTGTATAGTTGTGTGTCATCAGCATAAAGATGGTACTGAAAGCCAAATCTGCTGATCGTCTGTCCAATTGGGGCCGTGTAGAGAGAGAAGAGAAGGGGGCCAAGGACTGAGCCTTGGGGTACACCGACAGTGAGAGGAAGAGGAGATGACGTAGAGCCAGAGAATGAAACACTGAAGGAGTGGTCAGAAAGATAGGAAGAGAACCAGGAGAGAACAGTGTCCTTAATACCTAGTGACTGGAGCCTAGACAGTAGGAGATGGTGGTCAACTGTGTCGAAAGCTGCAGAAAGGTCGAGAAGAATGAGCAGAGAGCGGTCACTGTTACGTTTTACTGTCAGAAGGTCATTGGTCACTTTGATGAGTGCAGTTTCATTCAAATGTAGGTGGCGGAAGCCGGACTGTGAAGGGTCTAGAAGGGAGTGAGTGGAGAGGTAACGGGTAAGGCGGGAGCAGACTAGACGTTCCAAGAGTTTAGAGATGAAGGGAGATTGGAGACCGGTCTGTAGTTGTTTGTGCAGGAAGGGTCGAGAGTGGGTTTTTTTTAGTAATGGAGTGATGAGGGAGTTTTTGAAGGAGGATGGGAAAATGCCAGAGGAGAGTGAGAGATTAAAGATTGTAGTTAGGTGAGTTGTGACAACTGGAGAGAGAGACTGGAGAAGAAGTGAGGGAATGGGGTCAGTAGTGCATGTAGTCGGACGAGAGGAAGAGAGGAGTCTGGAGACTTCTTCTTCTGTGATGGGATCAAATGTGGAAAGTGAGCCAGGGGGAATGCAGGGAGGGATGGGAGTCACAGCACTTGGTGGTTGAGAGCAGATTTCCTGACGGATAGTATCTATTTTTTCTATAAAGTGGGAGGCCAGGTCATCAGCACAAATGTCTGCGATAGGCGCCTGTGCTTTTGGCCTGAGGAGGGAGTGAAAAGTGTCAAAAAGTTTCTTGGGGTTGTTGGCTTGAGATCAGGGTGGTGAAGTAGGTCTGTTTGGCGAGGTGAAGGGCAGCATTATAAGTTCTTAACATGAATTTAAAGTGGATGAAGTCTTCTGGCGTGCGGGTTTTTCTCCAAAGGCGTTCAGCACTAGTAGAGCATCGCTGAAGAAGTTCAGTTTGCAATGTGAGCCAGGCCTGTTTTACTGTGTGTTTGGAAGTTCTGAGGGTGAGTGGTGCTACTTGGTCAAGGGTGCTTCTAAGAGTGTCATAGTAGTGATGAACAGCCAGATTAGGACAAGAAAAAGAGGAGATTGGGGACAGCGATGAGTGTAGGGAGTCTGAAAGTGTCTAAGGGTTAATGGCTTGTAGATTTCTGAATGTGTGGTAGGTAGGAGTGCACTGGGGTGGTCGAGGATTTGTGAGGGTGAAGGAGAGAATGTTGTGGTCAGAGAGTGGAAGCGGTGAGTTATTTAGATGGGAGATAGAACAGAGGCGGACAAAGACCAGGTCAAGGGTGTTACCATCCTTGTGTGTCTCAGAGATTGAAAGCTGTGAGAGGCCTAGAGAAGTGGTTAGTGATAGAAGCTGAGATGCAGATGTGGAAGTAGGGCTGTTAATGGGGATGTTGAAGTCTCCAAGGATAAGGGTTGGTATTTCTGAGGACATGAAGTGCGTCAGCCAGGCTGAGAAGTGGTCAAGGAACTGGGTGGGCGAGCCTGGGGGCCAATATATAACCGCTACTGTGAGGGAGAGGGGACGGAAAAGCCTGATGGTGTGGACCTCAAAAGAAGGGAATGAGAGTGATGGAATTGGGGGGATTACCTGGAAAGTGCATTGTGGGGACAGGAGTATGCCAACTCCACCACCATGTCTGTTTGCGGGTCTTGGGGAATGGGAGAACTGTAAGCCACCATAGGAAATGGCAGCAGGGGAGACAGTGTCAGAATCCGGAATCCAGGTTTCAGTGAGGGCCAACAGATGAAGAGAGTTGTTCAGAAAGTAGTTGCGCAGGAAGGATAGCTTGTTTCATGCAGACCGTGGATTCCAGAGGGCACAATTAAAAGAAGGAGATGAGGGAGTGCAAGTAATATTAATAAGATTATTATGGTTTCGATATGAGGTAGGGTAGGGATTGAGATTGGGGGATGGTGGACCAGGGTTGGGGGAGATGTCCCCTGATATCAGTAGGAGTAGGAAGATAAAGAGCAGGTAGTTGTTGGAGTTGTAAGTAGGTATTTTCTGTGATGTGTTTGGGAAAGATGGGCTGAGGTTTTTCAAGAAGATAAGAAGTGCATGGGAGCTGTACATGGGAGAGGGAAGTATAGAGGGGCTGATGTGTATGGGCCATGATGGAGGGGGATGGGGCGGTGAATGTGGATGGCAAGGGAACACAGGAGGATAGAGATAAAGTACATAATTGTTAAATATTAATTATTGGTTATGGATTTATTCTACACTCAATTCTGTACTGAGTACATTGACTTTCAGCTGACATTACAGATGCTATTTTTTGTATGGTAAAGTGTCATCCCCATATATAGAGATCACATGATCTAAGGGACGTATATATAATGACTACACGAAGGGAGGGGGGGCTCTTGCTCTCTCGCTCTCTCTACAGACACTTTACTCTGACACTACAATGAATGAACAGCTGCGATGTAACCACGTGTTGTTTCTCTGAGACGCTGCTGACAAGGCCAGAATGTCATTTTACCATTCAGGACACCAAGGAAGAAGTGTATAAGCTTTGCTATGGACAAATGGACAATCTCTTCGTAACTATTTCACTCATTTTATGTTTTCCTGCAATGATGTTTTTTTGATGAACAATCCAATAAACCGCTACATTTTTTTATAAGAAACATTTTGACATTTTCTTTAGAGTATCGCATCTGGTAACAAGTCCTGGAAAAATATACTTAAAATAAGTATTTTTAACATTTTGGAGAGCCAGCCAGTCACACTTGATTTTTAGAGTGTGAATTTTTGAAAACTTGCAAGGGGAGGAATAGAAGCAAAAGAACGTCAGATGTGCAAGTCGTCAAAGAAATCACACTAGATATTTCAGGATCAGAAAAGAACCTATGAATGAGGACTAAGAGTTGCCTACAGGAATCAGACGTGCTGATGACAAGAAAGAAAGGAGCTACAAGCTGAGATATTTCAAGGTAAGAAACATGGATGTCATTACTTCTTTTTCTAAGCAAAGTAGACTGAAATTTATGTCTGTAGATCAGTCTAATTTAGAAGTTTTATGGCTCAGCTTATATGCAGAATGTGAAAGGAAAATCTAAAGCTAGAATCTAAGCTGGTGTCCTTTAATAGAGAAAGAGAGAAATTGAAATATATTTTACAGTTGGTTGACATATTTCACCAGTTTGTATCAAAGAAATCCAAAAATGACTGTGTAGAAATAGTGTCAGATGATACCAGTGATGTTCCCGAGATTGACTGTAATGAGGAAATTGAGCAAGATGTGGGACATGTGTCTGTAATGGCTACTCAAGGTGACCTTGTCTCTGATGTAAAAAAAGATGGTGGAATTGTGGGAGGAGACTTCAAAACTAATGTAGGAGGGAACATGGGAGGAGACTTCAGAACTGATGCAGATGACGTACGAGAGACGGATGTTCAAAGGCCACCAAAAATAGAAAACAATTCAGAGGCCCTTAAAGTTAGGAAAAATTTGTTAAAATTATGCAAAATCATTCCTGCATATGATAACAAAATCCATGTGTGCAGAAATTCTGAAATCTTCGAAAGCTTTATTGATAAGCTTGATTTAAGTAATGCTGAAAAAAATCAATTATTTAAATTGTGGCTTCCTGCAACCTTTTCCAGACGTTTAACATTAAAGTTGTCTTGTGATAATGACTTACATGGAGATCTAGATGATAAAGACAGACTGAAAATTCTGATTTTCTGTGCATTAAATGAAAATTGTCCAGATATTGATATTCTTCAAAAATTAAGGATTGGTCGGAAAGAATGTACTTTTACATTCATGTCCATATTTGAAAGGTTGTACAAAACTCTAATTACCAATGTCAAAACACAATCAATGATAAAGTATTTTGTGGATAAATTCTGTATCTCGTGTTATTGCGTCACAAAAAGATACTTTATTTGAATGTGCGCAATCCCTTGATTTTGCTAGAAAACATGAGAATCGTGATAGAGTAAGATCTTTTCAAAAGCCAGTGTCAAAATCTCCTAAACTGAGTCATCCCTGTAATCAAATCTATGACATACGAAGAAAATTACATATTTGTTATAAACCTTACAAAATGATCCAAGGATCCACTTTGCAAAAATAGTTGAAAATTCAAAGTTCAGACCACTCTGTAAAGAGACAAATGGCGGACACTGACAGACAGAAACAGGTGATTTCTCAAAATGATTTAATTGAGTCTTCAGTTTACAGCTCATTATTGGAGCTGCTCAAACAATCATTAAAAAAGGAATGTTGAAAAAAGCTTTTCAGGACATCTTTGACAAAGAAATAAGATTTGGTTTAGGAATTGACTGAAAATGAAAATATATATTGTGTAAAAGTGATATACAATATATTATTCAGTTATTTGTAATTATTTTATAATATAATTCTGTAGTTCTACAGTTTTTGTAGATATATATATATATTCATACAGTATATATAGTATACTTGTATAAGTAGAGATTGTATAACTGTATATCTATATCTATAGTGATATAATTAAAATAAACTACAGTAATAATATTTAGAATTACATTAAAGCCAATACATATATATGTATAAGACATTGCAATTGTTTTGTTTCCGTATATGATATTTAACCTTATCTCTTATTTATCCTTAGAATTTTCACTTCAAAGTAGGACTTAATCGGGAAAAATTCTCTTACATGGATTTATTCCTTTATTTACACAGGAATTTGTAATAACTGCATGTTTTTATATATTTAACACTTAAAAGGAAATAATATATAACTAACTGAATCTAAATTTAGTTTTTGTGTGTTGCAAACATTTTGAAGTTATTTATTTGCATGGCAATATGTCTTTACTACTGCATGACAGTCACACATGTGACATTTAAACTGTTCTAATAATAAGGCTACCATATACCCCTATTTCAGTGGTTGCAACTTAAAGCTCTCGTGAAAAGAATTTTTTAGAGCTCAGCCTTTACAAGTCAAAGAATTTTTTTTTTAGGCCTCTTAAGTTCCAGGGTTCAATTACAGTTTGCAAACCCTTGCACCAAGTATATACAGCTCATACCTAATTTTCTTATGAGTCCTTCTATCTATAAATGGTTCACAAAGTTTGTTATGTGTATTTGGGGAATATTCAAAGAAAATTAAAATATTAAATTTAATAGTTTACAATGCGCATTGATAATTAGGATACAATTATTTGGGTTAATATATATGTATTCCTACCTTTTGAATGAGGAATCTGTGGTGTAAACTTATATGTTGCACAGTCTGAGTGACAGATGACAGATGTGTGTATGAGCAGCTGCTAAGAGTGAATATAACCTAAGAGTATGTGATGTATGAAAGGAGAGGTATCACAATTCATGGTATGCGAGAAAACAAAAAAAACCTTGTTTTTAAGAGAAATAATACAAATCAGTTCAATTATTAGAATATTAAGATACATAATGAATATTATCTACTCAACATATATTCCTTTAGTACCGTATATACTCATGTATAAGCCGACCCGTGTATAAGCCGACCCCCCTAATTTTGCCACAAAAAACTGGAAAACTTATTGACTCGCGTATAAGTCTAGGGTGAAAAATGATTATGCCCCCATATGATGCTCCACAGATTATGCCCCCATATGCTGCACAGATTATGCCCAATATGCTCCACAGATTATGCCCCCATATGCTCCAGAATATGCTCCCATATGTTCCACAGCTTATGCCCCCATATGTTCCACAGCTTATGCCCCATATGCTCCATATTATGCCCCCATATGCTCCAGATTATGCCCCCATATGCTCCAGATTATGCCCATATGCTCCAGATTATGCCCCCATATGCTCCAGATTATGCCCCCATATGCTCCAGATTATGCCCCCATATGTTCCACAGCTTATACCCCCATATGCTCCATATTATGCCCCCATATGCTCCATATTATGCCCCCATATGTTCCACAGCTTATGGCCCCATATGCTCCATATTATGCCCCCATATGCTCCATATTATGCCCCATATGTTCCACAGCTTATGCCCCCATATGCTCCATATTATGCCCCCATATGCTCCATATGCCCCATATGCTCCATATTATGCCCTCATATGCTCCAGATTATGCCCCATATGATCCAGATTATGCCCCATATGTTCCACAGCTTATACCCCATATGCTCCATATTATGCCCCATATGCTCCAGATTATGCCCCCATATGCTCCATATTATGCCCTCATATGTTCCACAGCTTATGCCCCCATATGCTCCATATTATGCCCCCATATGCTCCATATTATGCCCCCATATGTTCCACAGCTTATGCCCCCATATGCTCCATATTATGCCTCCATATGCTCCATATGCCCCCATATTCTCCATATTATGCCCCATATGCTCCATATTATGCCCCCATATGTTCCAGATTATGCCCCATATGCTGCTGCAAAAAAAAAAAAAAATGACATACTCACCTCTCGTCGCTGGGGGCCAGGTGCCGGTGTCCTGAGCAGGCAGTGACACTGGCGCGCTATGGGGGACAGGTGCCGGTGTCACCGCTCGCTCAGGACCCCGGCACCTGAGACATTTACCGGTCCTCTCTGCACCGCAGCGCTGCGTCCTCTTCCTGGTCCTCGGCAGTGAATGATCAGGCAGGGGGCGCGGTGCTCACTAATGACGTCATCGCGTCCTCTGCTGATCATTCACAGCCAGAGGTGTCAGAAGAGGACGCAGCCTGCAGCGTGGAACGGGACAGGTAAGTATCGCTATACTCACCCCTCCACCGCGCGTCCCTGCAGCCTCTCCTCTTCTCCCAGCGCTCTCCGCAGCGCTTCCTTCAGCGGTCACATGGTACCGCTCATTAAAGTCATTAATATGTGCATATTCATGACTTTAATGAGCGGTGCCATGTGACCGCTGCAGGAAGGAGCCGGAGATCGTGGGAGAAGCAGAGGGGGCTGCAGAGACCGCGACCCCCGTATATGACCCGCGTATAAGCCGAGAGGGGGACTTTCAGCCCTAAAAATGGGCTGAAAATCTCAGCTTATACACGAGTATATACGGTAATTATTTTTTTAGTTAATTGTGGATAAGTGTAATCACACATCAAAATGGTTTATCAAGAAAATCTACATTTAGATTATTATTTTTTATTTTTCCCCAAAGGATAATTTTATGATATTTAATGTTATTTTTATTTTTAATGGTTACATAGATGGTACACATCTTCAGACAAATATATGGTATAAAGCTAAAATAGAAGTTACATAAATAATTTATAAAACAATTTTTTTTTTCATTTTGGTTTTGATAAATGAATTATTTCATAAAAGAATATTTTTTTTGGTAATAAGGGGGAAATGTGTTTGTGATCCTGAATACATCATCACATTTCATCAACACCTCTTCTTCACACATTTTAAAGAATATAAAAAGGTACAATGGTATAACTACTAGAGATAATCACATTAAGTATTATAAAGAGTCATTTACTTACAATAAGAAGGCGATTACATGCAAAGTTGCATAATATGAATATTTTGGTAACACAAGGTCATGACAAATATGAAATCATCCAGATAATGGAAATATTAAGGGTATGTATTACTGGGAACATAACTGCTCAACATTTGTCATAAACATATAAAGGCCTTATTTTTATTTTTATTCTTATTTTCATTTTTATTCTTATTTTTCATTTTTCATTTTTATTCTTCCTTTAGCTCTATTTTTGATTCTTAATTTTTATTTTTTATCTCAATCAAGAAACATCAATATTTAATAAAGTAATGTCTAGTACGAGAATATTGCTTCATTAAATATAGTGAAGATATCGGTTCATTAAAAGAAAATGTTCTAATTCTGAGTAAATACAATAATTCATTCATTCATTCATTCATTCATTCATTCACTCATATTCACATTTTGGTTCATGGCTATACATTCTTACCTATTATTGGTCTAATAAATATATTCCATTAATAAAGTTTTAGTAATAAAGATGGAAACACTTGTTACATGAAAAACACACAGACTCCTATGGGTTGAAAAGGTAATTACACCAATGACATAAAAATGTTCTATCTCATGAAGAATATGGTTAATAATGCATTATCATTTATGATTGTTTTACTACACAAACATGAATTCCATATTACTATTCTGATAATAATTCTATGGATATTACTGATTGCTATGGTACGCTGTGATATTATAGGTTAGGAAAATTACCAGATTTGGTATAGAATAGGGAATGAAGACTTCAAGCAAGATATTGGAATTACGTTAATAAGACTTTTCATATTTCTAAATTCAAGTAAATTTAAAAAGTTACAAGAAGAAAAAGCCGAAGTTCCAGAAGGTAACAAGGCTCTATGATGTCTGAGTAATAATAGACTGTGTCAATTACAATTCATTTCATCACTGACAACCACAACTGCAGTATCCACCACTGACAACAACAACTGCAGTATTCACCGCTGACAGCCACAACTGCAGTATTCACCGCTGACAGCCACGACTGCAGTATTCACCACTGACAGCCACAACTGCAGTATCCACCACTGACAGCCACAACTGCAGTATCCACCACTGACAGTCACAACTGCAATATTCACCACTGACAACAACTGCAGTATTCACCACTGACAGCCACGATCGCAGTATCTAAACTGACAGACACAATGGCACAGGACGATGATCCTATGATGCTGATATGAACTGTGTTTTCACGCTTTTATCACGTTCAGTGGTTTCCTATCACCTATGAAGCTTCAATGAAAGCTGGTGAACAATAAGTTGTCAGGAAACTACAACCCTGACATGAGTCCTGTGCATTAGGACTAAGGACTGGTTATGGTGCTATCTTTAGCAAGGAAGAGTCATTTTAACCCTTGCTTTGCTGACCAAAGACGTCACACCTGTTCCAAGACCATTGCGGATGGCATGGAGGATCCCAGAAATATCCAAGGCGAGCCAATGTAAGTCCAGGTCTTTAAAGGTGACACTGTTCAGATATTAAAGCTTCATTTCATCAATGGACTTTGTTTTCTTATCAACATTTGAATTTATGGACTTTGATTGACACATGACACACGGTCTCTACAATATCTACATATTATTTCAAGGAATTATCATATAAAGACTGTGTTTTAAAAGAATCAAGAACAAGGCGTCAACATGAAGACCAGATGACATCAGATGATGATGACTGGACCCGAGATGCTTCAATTTAGGTTTAGGAAAGTAATACACATATTTTATATGAATATTAGTCACGACTTACCATAACATGAATTCACATAACTATGTTATTGAGTGCATATAACAATAATCTGATATTATTATGATTAGTGTTATTATGGAAATTAAATTATTTTTTCCAAAAAGAAGAAAAGAAGAAAAGATCTGATTATCCTAAAGATGAACTTCTCTACTTTGAGGGTTCCAATTGATGTCTGTCACCCTCAAAAGGGGAAATTGTTAAATATTAATTATTGGTTATGGATTTATTCTACACTCAATTCTGTACTGAGTACATTGACTTTCAGCTGACTTTACAGATGTTATTTCTGTATGGTAAAGTGTCATCCCCATATACAGAGATCACATGATCTAAGGGACGTATATATAATGACTACACGAAGGGAGGGGGGCTCTTGCTCTCTCGCTCTCTCTACAGACACTTTACTCTGACACTACAATGAATGAACAGCTGCGATGTAACCACGTGTTGTTTCTCTGAGACGCTGCTGACAAGGCCAGAATGTCATTTTACCATTCAGGACACCAAGGAAGAAGTGTATAAGCTTTGCTATGGACAAATGGACAATCTCTTCGTAACTATTTCACTCATTTTATGTTTTCCTGCAATGATGTTTTTTTGATGAACAATCCAATAAACCGCTACATTTTTTTATAAGAAACATTTTGACATTTTCTTTAGAGTATCGCATCTGGTAACAAGTCCTGGCAAAATATACTTAAAATAAGCATTTTTAACAATAATTAAAAAGAAAGCAAAGTGTGGGGTAAACTGCGTGCTCCCCTTAGACTACTCCTAAATATATAGCCCACACTACAGGGTCAGGAGAGTGGGATTGTGGGAACTGGTTTGGGATAATTTGGCAGCTGGGGCCCACACACCAGGGGGTAGTTAGATCATCAAAGGCACTAAACCAGGCTATATCTATATGCTTTAGCACCTTCCACCTGATAAGATCTAGAGAGTCCCCAGTCACACGGATATAAATCAGTAAGTATTAAACAGTGCAAAAAATGAATTATACCAAAGCTTTACCAGGCACATTAAACTATGTTGCAAGATGGTAAAGCAGTGGTTGGCAGCAAGCAGAAGTATGGAGCGCATACCATTAGTATATATTGCAGCATACAAGACAGATAGCAGAGATGGGGATTGTATCATTCAGCTGTTTGCTTCCAATGAATGCAGTGCATACCATTAGTATATATGGCAGCATACAAGACAGATAGCAGAGGTGGGGATTGTATCATTCAGCTGTTTGCTACCAATGAATGCTGTGCATACCATTAGTATATATTGCAGTATACAAGACAGATAGCAGAGGTGGGAATTGTATCATTCAGCTGTTTGCTATATAATGCTCCATATATATATGGGCCCCATATGATGCTCCAGTGTATGATGGGCCCCATTTATAATGCTCCAGTGTATGATGTGCCCCATATATAATGCTCAAGTGTATAATGGGCCCTATTTATGATACTCAAGTGTGTGATGGGCCCCATATATAATTCTCCAGTGTATAATGCTCCCCATATATTGCTCCAAACACTAAAAAAGTGAAATACCTCTCCTCGCTGGGCACTGCTCTACTCTGGAATCCTCAGCGTCGCCATCTTCCAGCTCTCTGCACTGTGACTGTTCAGGCAGAGGGCGCACAGACGTGACATCATCGCGCTCTCTGACCTGAATGTCACTGTCAGGAAACGCTGAAGACGTCACAGCGGTGGAGCAGGGAGAGGTAAGTATTGCAAGTACTGAGGCCCTGAGCAAGCAGGGGGGGCCCACTCATGGGCGCCAACACTGGCACAGGGCCCCTCATAGTACGCCAATGTCTCTGACAGCGAGTGGGCCCCCCACCTGCTCAGGGCCCCAGCACTTGTCCGGGTGCGCCTGGTGCTGACGCCGGCCCTGGAGGGGGGGTACAGCCCAGCTAGGGAGGTGTAAAAACTGGCATATGTTGAGGTGTAGGCTGGACGTTCAGCAGCTGCAAATGGAGGATTGAGGAAGTCAGAGGAAAAGGAGGACAAAGCGAGCCATTTTACTGGCAACCTATGCATCATCAGGGGAAGGTGGTACAAAATCCTTTGAAACCCAGGCATGGTTCATTTTAATGAAGGTGAGATCATCAACATTTTGGGTCGACAGCGGGTCCTTCTTTTTGTCAGGATTGATCCAGCAGCACTGAAGACTCTTTCTGATAGCACACTACCAGCAGGGCAAGCGAGCTCCTGTAAGGCATATTGTGCCAATTCAGGCCAGGTGTCCAGTTTACAGGCCCAGTAGTCAAAGGGAAATGTGTTATGTTTAGGTAGCTGAGGAGAAAAAGCAAAAACGGTAATACACCAGAGAGGTTGGAACCTATTGGATTGCAGTAACCTGAACTAACCACACAACTAGAGGTAGCCGTGGAGCGTTCCTACGTTGATCCTAGACGCCTCTTCACAACCTGAGAGATAACTACACCTAAAGGCAGAAAGATGAAAGCGATCTGCCCCTGAGCAGATCCCCAAAGAAAATAGGAAGCCCCCAAACATATAATGGCAGTTAGACAAGAAGATAGCACGGACACAGACAGAAAATAGAATGAGAAAACGTTGGGGCCCAATCTGTCTAGACAGAAAAGTACAGGAAAGAATTCTGACTGCAATCCAACAAAAACCCTAAAAAATACCAGCATTTCTCTACCACCTAAATCAGATCTCTGGTGTAACAAAACAAAGCTGCAGCCACTGAAAAAACAGGAAAAAGCAAATGAACAAATAACAGTGGCTACAGATAAATTGAGAGGAGCACAGGCCCCAGGAGGGCCCCGGCTGACCTCCACAAAAGTGCAGAAAACTATGAAAAAAGCAAGCACAAAAAGAAAAGCAGAAAATATCTTATCTGAAAGCAGCAGGTGCAAGCAAGACTCCAGCAACTTCCAAATGAACCAGGAACCACAATTGAGACAAGAACAATTGATCACCGGCAACCATCATGGGAGGGAACCTCCCTTATATCAGTCCAGTCCGTGATCCCAGATTCCATTCCTCGCTGAAAGGTTCAGTACTGTCTGTAACTACCAGAGGGAGCCTCTGCTCAGAAACCATCTCTAGCACATTCACAACAGTACCCCCCCTTGAGGAGGGGTCACCGAACCCTTTCTTGTGCAACCAGGCCGATCAGGATGAGCTCGGTGATAGGCACGGATCAGTCTCCTAGCATGGATGTTCGAAGCAAACACCCAAGAATTGTCCTCCTGACCATAACCTCTCCACTTAACCAAATACTGGAGTTTCCGTCTAGAAAAACGAGAATCCAATATTTTCTCGACCACATACTCCAGATTGCCCTCAACCAAAACAGGGTCAGGAGGCGCAGCCATAGGATCCGCTGGCTCGACAAACCTCTTCAATAAGGACTTGTGGAACAAGTTATGGATCTTAAATGTCCCTGGAAGAAGCAAACGGAACGAAACCGGATTAAGAATCTCCATGATCTTATAAGGTCCAATGAACCTGGGCTTAAACTTTGGAGATGCAACCCTCATAGGGATATTTTTTGAGGATAACCAAACCAAGTCCGCCCACTTTAAACCGAGGACCATCAGTCCTATGCCGGTTGGCAAACCGCTGGGCCCTCTCTTGAGAGAGAGACAACCTCTCCACTACCTGGTCCCAAATCTGCTGCATACGCTCCACAACAGAGTCAACACCCGGACAGACAGAAGCCTCCGCCTGTCCCGAAGAAAATCGAGGGTGAAACCCAGAATTGCAGAAAAATGGTGACATCAAGGTGGCAGAGCTAGCCCTATTATTAAGAGCAAACTCAGCCAAAGGCAGAAAAGAGACCCAGTCATCTTGATCAGCATACACAAAACATCTCAAATAAGTCTCCAAGGTCTGGTTTGTTCTCTTGGTTTGTCCATTGGTCTGAGGATACAATGCAGAGGAGAAAGATAATTGAACACCAAGTTTAGAACAAAATGTCTTCCAAAATCTGGAAACAAACTGGACACCTCTGTCAGACACAATGTTCTCCGGAATGCCATGCAACCGAACCACGTGCTGAAGGAACAAAGGCACCAACTCGGAGGAGGAAGGCAACTTAGGTAATGGCACAAGATGTATCATCTTGGAAAACCTATCACAGATTACCCAGATAATGGTCATTCTCTGAGAGACAGGGAAGTCGGAAATGAAATCCATAGAGATATGGGTCCATGGCCTCTTGGGCACAGGTAATGGCATCAACAAACCACTAGAGCGAGAGCTAGGCTTGGAACGAGAGCAAGTCCCACAGGACTGCACAAAGTCCCTGACGTCATGAGACAAAGTAGGCCACCAAAAGGACCGACTCACCAAGTCTCTGGTACCAAAAATCCCGGGATGACCAGCCAACGCGGAACAATGAATCTCAGACATCACACTATTCTTCCACTGGTCTGGGACAAACAATTTCCCAACAGGGCAGCACTCAGGTTTATCCTCCTGACACCCCTCCAGAGCCAGTCTCAAATTGGGCGAGATGTCAGAAAGTACTACACCCTCTTTCAAAATAACAGCAGGATCAGATAACTCAGGAGAATCCACAAAGAAACTCCTTGAGAGGGCATCCGCCTTAACATTCTTAGTGCCAGGAAGAAAAGAAACCACAAAATTAAAACGTGTGAAAACAAGGCCCACCTGCCTGTTAGGATTAAGTCGTTTGGGCTGATTCATAGAATCATAGAATCATAGAATGTAGAGTTGGAAGGGACCTCCTGGGCTCTGGTCCAACCCTGCTCAAAGCAGGATTCTCTAAATCATCCCAGACAGATGTCTGTCCACCTCTGTTTGAAGATTCCATGAAGGAGAACTCACCACTCTCTGGCAGCCTGTTCCACTCATTGATCACCTAACTGTCAAAAAGTTTTTCTAATATCTAATCGTGTCCTCCATTCAGTTTCATCCATTGCTTCTAGTCTTTCCTTGTGCAAATGAGAATAAAAAACCAGATAAACCAGGTTCTTATGGTCCGTGAGGACCACCACCTGATGTTGGCACCTTCCAGCCAATGTCTCCACTCTCAAAGGCCCACTTCATGGCCAATAACTCCCGATTACCCACGTCATAATTACGTTCAGTTGGAGAAAACTTTCGAGAGAAAAAGGCACAAGGGTTACTCTTAGAGGTCTCTGGATCCCTTTGGGACAAAACGGCACCTGGCCCAATCTCAGAGGCATCAACCTCCACCTGAAACGGCAGAGAAACATCAGGCTGCCGTAGAACAGGAGCAGAAATGAATCTCTGCTTAAGTTCCTGAAATGCAGAAACTGCCTCAGGAGGCCAATTCACCACATCAGAACCCTTTTTGGTCAGATCAGTCAATGGTTTAACAATACCAGAGAAATTACCAATAAATTTACAATAAAAATTGGCAAAACCCAAAAATCTCTGAAGAGCCTTCGATGAAGTAGGTTGAACTCAATCACAGATGGCCTGAACCTTGACCGGGTCCATTTCAATAACAGACGGAGACAAAATGAATCCCAGAAATGAGACCTTCTGTACGCCAAAAAGACACTTTGATCCCTTCACATACAGTGCATTCTCTCTCAAAATCTGGAAAACAGTCCGAACATGTTTAACATGAGAGTCCCAGTCATTGGAAAAAATCAAGATATCATTCAAATAAACAATCAGAAATTTATCCACAAAATCCCTGAAAATATCATTCATGAAGGATTGGAAGACGGAAGGAGCATTAGTGAGCCCAAAGGGCATCACTAGGTACTCAAAATGCCCCTCTGGGGTATTAAACGCCGTCTTCCATTCATCCCCGTGCTTAATACGAATAAGGTTATACGCCCCCCTGAGGTCAAGCTTGGTAAACCAACTAGCACTTTTCACTCTGGAAAACAGGTCAGAGATCAAGGGTAACGGATATTGATATTTCACATTGATCTAATTCAGGAGGCGATCATCAATACACGGCCTCAATGAACCATCCTTTTTGGCCACAAAGAAAAAACCGGCGCCCAAGGGTGAAGAGGATGGTCTGATATGACCCTTCTCCAATGACTCCTTGATATAAGATCGCATGGCATCGTGTTCAGGTACAGATAAGTTAAAAAGGCGACCCTTAGGAAATTTACCACCAGGCACTAACTCAATAGCGCAATCGTAGTTTCTGTGAGGAGGTAAGGACACAGACTTACTTTCACTAAACACATCAGAAAAATCAGTCAAAAAGTCAGGAACATCCTGAGACTGGGGAAAGCCAGAAAAAATAGGAGTGCCGGCATTAACACATTGGCAGCCCCAACTGGTCACAGACACAGATTTCCAATCCAAAACAGGATTATGAATCTGCAACCAAGGGAAACCCAGAACAATAATGTCATGCAGATTATGCAACACCAGAAATTTGCAACTCTCCTGATGATCTGGTTCAACCCTCATTATCACCTGAGTAGAAAATTGGGGTTTATTCTCCGCCAAAGGGGTAGAATCAATGCCCAATAGGGGAATAGACTTCCGCAGGGGTATCATGGGAAAGCCACAACGTTTGGCAAAGTCGAAATCCATCAGGTTAATAGCTGCTCCTGAATAAACAAAAGCCTGAGCCGAAAATGTGGACATGGAGCAAATCAGGGTAACAGTCAACAGAAATTTAGTCTGAACACTACCCAAGACAACTGAGCGCGCAAAACGTCTTCCCCGCTTAGGGCAGATGGAAATAGCATGAGAGGCGTCACCACAGTAGAAACATAACCCATTGCGCTTTCGAAATTCATGACGCTGTGCCCCAGAAGTCACTCCATCACACTGCATGGGCTCATTAGCTGGCCCACAAGGCAACACCATCTCACGCACACCTCTGCGCTCACGCAAACGTCTGTCAATTTGAATAGCCAAAGACATAGAATAATTGAGACCAGAGGGTACAGGGAATCCCACCATAACGTCCTTTACATTCTCTGACAGACCCTTCCGAAAAAGGGCTGCCAAAGCATCATCATTCCATTTGGTCAGGACTGCCCACTTTCAAAATTTCTGACAGTACAGTTCAGCGGCTTCACAGCCCTGACTTAATGCCAACAAGGTCTTCTCAGCCTGATCAGTGACATTAGGTTCATCGTACAACAACAACAGAGCCTGAAAAAATACATCAATATCATTCAAAACAGGATCCCCAGTGTCAGGGAAAAAGCCCAATCCTGAGGGTCGCTGCGCAGGAGAGAGATGACAATTTGAAACTGCTGTTCTGAGTTCCCTGAGGACTTGGGTTTCAAGGCAAAAAACAACTTACAGTTATTTTTGAAATTCAGAAATTTAGCCCCATCCCCCAAAAACAAATCTGGCATGGGGATCCTAGGTTCCACAACCGGCAACCCAGCAAGATAGGAAGCAATACTCCGAACCTCAGTGGCAAGCTGATCCACACGGCCATTGAGAGACAAAAAAAAATCCTCCTCAGCACCCAGAGAGAAAGAGGGAAAAAATGCCAAACATAAAGAAAAAAATCTCTGACAACTCTGACAACTTTTTTCTTTCCACACTATTTTTCCCTTCTGTGAGTACCATATAATTTTAGTTTTTGGCCGGTGATACTGTTATGTTTAGGTAGCTGAGGAGAAAAAGCAAAAACGGTAATACACCAGAGAGGCTGGAACCTATTGGATTGCAGTAACCTGAACTAACCATACAACTAGAGGTAGCCGTGGAGCGTTCCTACATTGATCCTAGACGCCTCGTCACAGTCTGAGAGATAACTACACCTAAAGGCAGAAAGATGAAAGCGATCTGCCCCTGAGCAGATCCCCAAAGAAAATAGGAAGCCCCCAAACATATAATGGCGGTTAAACAAGAAGATAGCATGGACACAGACAGAAAATAGAATGAGCAAACTTTTTTGAAAAAAAGCAAGCACAAAAAGAAAAGCAGAAAATATCTTATCTGAAAGCAGCAGGTGCAGGCAAGACTCCAGCAACTTCCAAATGAACCAGGAACCACAATTGAGACAAGAACAATTGATCACCGGCGACCATCATGGGAGGGAACCTCCCTTATATCAGTCCAGTCCGTGATCCCAGATTGCCATTCCTCGCTGAAAGGTTCAGTACTGTCTGTAACCACCAGAGGGAGCCTCTGCTCAGAAACCATCTCTAGCACATTCACAACAGAAATTAACTGTTAGGGTGAACATCGATGAGGGAGGAGAGGTAATTTTGAACCATAGTTGACAACTGCTGTCTCCTGTCTGTTGCAATTGATTCAGTATTACCAGTCGTGTGAGCAGTACTCGAGAAATCAGTCCACAACATGGTCATGAAACCCCTGTCTCCAACACCACTTCGGCTGTGTGCACCACGAACACCTCTTCCATGTTGCCCAGTATGGCTCATGGTAGAACCTGCTCCACTGCTGTGTGCTGGGAATGCCTCTAACAAACGGTTTACCAGAGTTGCTTGTTTGTTCGCCAATATTAGCTCTAGGTTCTCCTGTGGCATGATGTTCTGTAATTTGCCTTTATAGCGTGGATCGAGGATGCTGGCCAACCAGTAGTCGTCATCCTTCATAATTTTGGCAATGCGGGGTCCCTTTTTAGGATCCGCAAGACATAATCACACATATGGGCCAATGTTCCAGGTGTCAATGATGCACTACCAGAGGTGGGTGGAGGAGCACTTTCTGCCAAATCCACATCCTTCCAGTCACGTACAAACCCTGTATCTGACCTTTGCAAGCCAACATTTTCTCTTGCCCCGAGAAGCATCCTCCTCCCCAAAATAATCATCCCTCTCATCCTCCTCCTCTTCCTGTTCTTCCTCCACCTTGTCCAGGACAGTTCCCTGAGCAGACAATGGCAGACTGTCATCAAGGCTTCCCTCCTCCTCCTCCTCTTCCTCCGCTGCAGACACCTGATCCTTAATGTGCGTTAAAGTTTGCAAGAACAGACGCATAAGTGGGATGCTCATGCTTATGATGGCGTCGTCTGCGCTTAGCAGCCGTGTGCATTCCTCAAAACACTGAAGGACTTTACAGAGGTCTTTCAGCTTTGACCACTGCACACCTGATAACTCGATGTCTGCCCTCAAACTGCCTGCCTGTGTATCCTCCCGCAAATGCATTACAGCCTGCCTCTTCGCACAGCCTCTCAACCATGTGCATGGTGGAGTTCCACCTTGTTGCAATGTCTATGATTAGGCGGTGCTTGGGGAGGTGGAGCGATCGCTGCAGCCTCTGCATACGACTGGAGTCTACGGGCGAGCGACGGATGTGCGAGCAGTTTTCGCACCTTATGTAGCAGAACTGGTAACTCCGGATAATTATTTATGAAGCACTACACCACCAGGTTCAAGGCCGCTATGATTGACTACCTTGCCTGGCTCTGGCTCAAGATGTAGACTGCCCAGCCATGACTAAGTTTCTCGCTGCAAGTAGTCGGCCAGTACCTCCATGGTGTATCTGTTGTCGCCCAAAGACATCATCTTTAAAACAGCTGACGCTTACCACTAGCTGTTCGATAGTGGGACACCTTGTGTGCATCACTGGCAGCTGCGGATGGAGTGCTCGTGCAACTGCGCTCTAGAGGAGGAGGAGGAGGGTCGAATGCCTACAGTCAACTGTTACCTATACCGTGGGCTAGGCAGCACTGTCTCACCGCCGCTGTCCTCTGTGGACCCTGCATCCACATTAACCCAGTGCGCAGTGATGGACACGTAATGGCCCTGGCTATGCCTACTGGCCCATGCATCTGTTGTTAGTTGCACCTTTCCACTCACCGATTGGTTGAGTGCATGGACAATGGGGTCTTTCACATGCAGGTGGAGGTCAGGCATGGCCGGCGTCAGCACCCGGCACACCCGGGCAAGTGCCGGGGCCCTGAGCAGGCGGAGGGGCCCACTCGCCGTTGGGCATTCCGGCGCCCGTTAGTGGTGTCAGCGCCGCCACTGGGCCCCCCCGCTTGCTCAGGGCCCCAACAGCAGCCAGCGCAATACGTACCGCTCCCCGTGCCTCCGCTGCCGCAGCTCCGGGCTCCAGGGGGCGCCTGCACCGGCGCTTCCTCTCTCACAGCAGCGCCGCTGAATGACGTCATCATTCAGTGGCCGGCTGTGGCAGAGAGCGCGCGGACGCCGGACAGGTGAGATGTGGATGTGTGTGTGAGTGTGTGTGTGTGCCTGCCTGTGTGTATGTGAGAGAGTGCATGTGTGATAGTGGTGGGGGAGGCAGGCAGTGATGGTGGTGAGGAGGCGATTATGATGATGATCGGGAGGCAATGATAATGGGAAGGCAATGATGATGATGATATTAATGGGGAGGCAATAATAATGATGATGATGGGGAGGCAATGATAATGGGAAGGCAATGATGATGATGATATTAATGGGAAGGCAATGATGATGATGATATTAATGGGGATGCAATGATAATGATGATGATGGGGAGGCAATGATAATGGGAAAACTGAAATCTCTGTATATATTTCCGGAGTCACACACAGACGCTCACTCAGTATGGATTTGACCGTAATACAAAAGGCAGAAAAACGGTACCGTCTCAGAAGCGTACAGCTGTATACAGAGTAGGGGAAAATTTAAATCTCCGTATATATTTCCGGAGTCACACACAGACGCTCACTCAGTATGGATTTGACCGAAATACAAAAGGCAGAAAAACGGTACTGTCTCAGAAGCGTACAGCTGTATACAGAGTAGGGGAAAATTTAAATCTCCGTATATATTTCTGGAGTCACACACAGACGCTCGCTCAGTATGGATAAGACTGGAATACAAAAAGCAGAAAAACGGTACTGTATCAGAAGCGTACAGCTGTATACAGTGTAGGGGAAAATTGAAATCTCCGTATATATTTCCGGAGTCACACACACATGCTCACTCAGTATGGATTAGACTAGAATACAAAAAGCAGAAAAACGGTACTGTCTCAGAAGCGTACAGCTGTATACAGCGAGGGGAAAATTGAAATCTCCATATATATTTCCAGAGTCACACACAGACGCTCATTCAGTATGGATTTGACCAGAATACAAAAAGCAGAAAAACGGTACTGTCTCAGACGCGTACAGCTGTATACAGAGTAGGGGAATATTTAAATCTCTGTATATATTTCCGGAGTCACACACACATGCTCACTCAGTATGGATTAGACTAGAATACAAAAAGCAGAAAAAAGGTACTGTCTCAGAAGCGTACAGCTGTATACAGCATAGGGGAAAATTGAAATCTCCGTATATATTTCCGGAGTCACACACAGACGCTCACTCAGTATGGATTTGACCGTAATACAAAAAGCAAAAAAACGGTACTGTATCAGAAGCGTACAGCTGTATACAGCGTAGTGGAAAATTGAAATCTCCGTATATATTTCCGGAGTCACACACAGTCAGCAATGCATGTATTTGTCCGTGATACCAGCCAGTACACGGTAGTGTGTGAGGAGCGTACAGCTCTATACGGTGTGGGAAAAAATGAGCGGTCTGCAAGTGTGCAGAAAAAAAGAATAAAGGTATTAGTGCTGTGTAAAAGCAGTCTGCACAGCAGTGTACACACAGCAATACAGCTATCAGGCAGCCTAATAACCAGCTGCTGCACACAAGAAAATCCTCATCTGTCACTGCAATCTAACTGTACAGCACCATTGCTATTAGCACAAGCACGTAAGAACTTCTCTTTCCTGCCTAACTCTCTCCCTACTGATAAACAGCATCAGCAACTTTTCCCTACTGTTAAGATTAGCAGAAGTAAAATGGAGGTCGGCGTTCAGGGCTTTTATAGACATTATGACGCCCCCCAAAGCAAGCCAATCACTGCAATGCCCTTCTCTAAGATGGTGGTGGACGCTGCCCATGTCATCTCGTTGCCCACAGTGTAAGTCCTTGCTCATTGGCTGAAAAAATGCGCCTGCAAGCATTATGGGAAAACCGATTTTGGCGCTCGTTTTGCCGAACGCATGGCCGACTTCACGCTATGGTTGGGTTTCGCTCTGTGAAACCCTACTTTGGCGAAAGTTGGCGACTTATGAATCTGACCGACCTGTTTCACTCAACTCTAATACCAACATGTAACATGACTGCTGGGCAAGGACGGACATACAACTGGTGCAACCTGTGCTGCCGCACAGAGGCTCATGAGGTAAGGGGCCCATTTCTAGCTCCAAAGCAGGTGCATTTTTAGGAGCTCTTGGGCTGCAAAGGGCCCAAATATTCTTTTTGTACAGGGGCCCTTTTTTGTCTGTGTCTGCCAGTGCTGCTGGATTTTCACCAGCCCCACCCAGCAATCTGTCTATCCAATGCAGAATATGCTGAACCTAAGCACCCGGCAGACAACACACTGTTTCACATTCACGGTCTTAGAGGCAGATGATCCTGTCTGTCCGCCTTACTGTAGAATCCCCTATCACCAACATCTGTTTGGCCTTTGCTGCACTCCTATTTTGCTCCATCCTACAGCAGTCATTTTCCTGGTTGCTAGGCTCAACATCCTGCTGTGGTGATCCTAGACTTAATATCAGCCAAACAGGCATATTTACTGAGTTGTGCCAGATCAGGACTAGGTTTTTCTGACACTTTTCCCAATATCCTTTCTTCTAACTGTTACCCAGCTACCTACTTCTAGGTCCTGATCTTCCCCAAGTCCACCTTCTTCCGTATCACTGGCCCCAGCCAGCGCATGCTCAGAGAGCTCAAAACTCCTCCCCAGGTTTGCCATGCTCCTGAATGTTGCCTGGTGCATATTTAGATCTGTTACCGGGGCTTCCAAATATGTAACTCACTGACATTGGGTGCAGATATATTCACCCTCAAACAGCTGTTCAAATTATATAGTGGGGAAAATAAGTATTTGATATGCTGCCGATTTTGCAAGATTTCCCACCTACAAAGAAGGGAGAGGTCTGTAATTTTTATCGTAGGTACACTTCACCTGTGAGAGACAAAACCTTTAAAAAATCCAGAAAATCACTTTGTATGATTTTTATATAATTAATTTGCATTTTATTGAATGAAATAAGTATTTGATACAATAGAAAAACAGATCTTATGGTAATATTGCTGGTTAGTGGGTGATCAAATAGTTATTTCATGCAATAAAATGCAATTTAATTATGTATAAATCATACAATGTCATTTTCTGTTTCTTTATTTTTAGATTCTGTCTCTCACAGTTGAAGTGTACCTTCTCCATTCTTGGTAGGTGGGAAAACTTGCAATATCAGCAGTGTATAAAATACTTATTTTCCTCACTGTACATATGTAATGTGGTAAGGGGCATTATCCGTGGGCGAGGTGCCCGTCTTTCACGCTCAGGCATGCTAAAATTAGGGTCCATGCTGTGGGTGTGGGCTATATCTACTGGGACACTAAGCCATTGCAGGCCTCGTGATGCTGGTGATTTTGACTGGCCAGGACCAGGTCTTACAAAATTCAATGTGGGAGACCACCACTTAAAAAGAAACTGTCTTTTACTGAACAATAACTTGGTAGGAATTATATACAACAGATAGCGAGTGCATAACTTCATGAATGATTCACTTAAACATGGAGCATCTTCATACACATTTTCTCTTTCCTTCCTTATTTAGTCATCTGTTGTCACCACCACCAGCACAGTACTTCAGAAACTTCCCTCATCCCCAACAATGGTACTAGTCAGTAATAGAGAGTCCTGTACTTCAACCTGCATCCTTTTCCCCTTAGGGGAGTTGCTTGGCCACTATGGCCATTACTTGGCTTCTCTGCTGACTGACACTTTGGAACTACCGCCTGGGGCACTCTCTTTGTCTCACGTTTCCTTACCTTCTGGATGTGCAAACTTGGTACTGCATTGTTAGGCTTTCTGCCCAAGGTCCCGTCTCCAGATAATTACTCAAACTTTCTGTCGCTTTCTCTTGTCTCTTTCCTGGATCTCAGTCTCCACTCACTTCAGGGACACTTGCGTCATGAGACTCTGTTTACTTATCATACCGTAGGTCTACTTCTGCTGCAGGCTGGGCCCTATCTGACTTCCTGTCAGCAATCTGTCTCTGTCCCTTCACTTTAGCCCCTCCTACTCTGGGCTAGTACCAATCTTTAATCCTTATTCTCCCTACTATCGGTCAAACTGCAATGCCACCACTAATAATGCATGTTACAGTACACAATACAACATATGTTGATATGGAAATTTAATTAGGATAAAAAATATCCTGTGTTTGCTGCTTGCCATGTCCAAATCTCTATATAATGTCTTTTTGAGCGCTCAGAACGAAATGAGGACTGTCCACACGAAAGTGTCAGTATAACAGTTCGTCAAAGACATACATTTATTATTCATTCAAGGTTTTATACGTTTTCAAAAAGGGGCTGGTTAGTCAATTAACATACAATTAAAAGCTGCTAGATTATTGGCTGTTCTAGTGTAAATATGATAATTATGATAATCATGATTAAAAGAGCTGAAGTTGCAGAATTATTGTTTATATTCTTGTGACCTAGTTGCCTTGCATAACTATAATGTAAACAACAGATATCTAATAGGACATTTTGTACTTCATGCATTTGTTCCTTTACGAAGGTCTTATGAAGGCCAATTTCTTTAAAACGACTGATTATATCTGGCCTAGAAATATGTGAGCACAAGGTTTTTTTAGCAAGTGAGATCTTTCTAACTGTGAACTGTGAATACATATATGTGAATATACTTTGAATATATATGGAAGACATATATATTTCCATGACAGTCCCCCCTTAGATACCACTTGCCCTAAAAACCTGCTCCTGGCCCAAAGCGCTGCAACTCTTTTGTGCTGCCGGTGAGTTGAGACACCCCTAGTACATGCCTCCCCCACCGAATACAGACTTTTTCGCAAATGGGCGGTCAGGAGGACTGTCCCTGTCGGGGGTTTATGTGTTTGCAATCATAATCTCATAGTTGATATGATGTTTCATCAAGGATGTGTATTCTCAGTCTGGAGGTAGTTCGGAGATCTGGTCAAGCCAGGCAGTTCCATCCGGACTGGTGCGAGGTCCAAGATGGTGAGTGGCATCAAATTGGTTGTCTCCTGAACAGTTTTTTTCCATTATCCTGCGGATACAAGGAATAACACAGCAACCAGTAATTAATGCAAAAATGAGAACCCCCATAATGGCTGTCCCAACCTGTGCCAACATTTTCTGCCACCCACTCATCCACCCAAAGTATCGATCCCATGGGTCAGTGACACCTGAGTTCTGTTTCAGTTCCTCTGATAACTCATTAAGTTTCTGTATTGCCATTGTGACTTTACCATTTGGGCCAGTGTTGTCTGGGATGTAGGTGCAACAGGTGTCTTTGATCATTTTGTAGACACCTCCTTTCTCAGCTAGAATCATATCCAAAGCCATTCTATTCTGGAATGCCATAATGGAAGTGGGGCCTAACTGTGCTGCCAAACCTTTTACAGCATCTATGGTGAAGTTAACAAATCTCTGCTGGTTATAATAGATGTAATTTATCCAATCAACATTTTTGTTTATAGTGACTCAAATCCTGCTTTAACTTGGTCTCTGGCCTTGAACTCATCAGGTAGGTCATCTGGTCATCTGTCTGGTCAGTCAGAGCATCCACGACATCCTTCATGGCTTAGGTGTCTCTCCTGGTACGGGAGCTTCCTTGCAATGCGATATGTGGATCCAAACAGGCTTTCCTTCCAGTTACACAGAGGTTGATGTCATCTGGGGCTCTTGGACAGGATCATCAAATCTGGCAGTGAGGAGAAAAACTCGAGAATGGACATTAGTTTTTGACCAATTCAATTACATAAGTGTTATGATTTGGTAGCTGAGGAGAGCAGGCAAAAGAAGTAATACACCAGAGAGGTTGGAATCTATGGGATTGCAGTACCCTGACTAACCACCACAACTAAAGGCAGCCGTGGAGCGTTCCTACGTTGGTCCTAGACGCCTCGTCACAGCCTGAGAAGCTAACTACACCTAAAGATAGAAAAAGGAAAGCTATCTGCCCCGGAGCAGATCCCCAAAGAACATAGGAAGCCCCCAAACATGTAATGGCGGTTAGACAAGAGGAAATACAGACACAGACAGAAAATAGAATGAGCAAACGCTGGGGCCCAATCTGTCTAGATAGAAGAGGATAGGAAAGGCACTTACTGCAACCCCAAAAAACCCTGAAAAGTACCAACTCTACTAATTACAAAAACACCTGAGATCACACGACCTCTACCACCTAAATTAGTTCTCTGGTGTAACAAAAACTAAACAGCAACCACTGAAAAAAACTGGAAAAGGCAAATGAACAAACAGTGGCTGAACTAAACTGAGAGGAGCATAAGCCCCCCGAAGGGGACCCGGCAGACCCCCACAGAAGTGCAGGACAAAATGCAGGCACCAAAAAACTAAAAGAAGAAAATGTCTTATCTGTTAGCGGAAGATGCAGGCACGAAACAGCTTTTCTGGGTCTCTGGGAGTGTGCCTTACGCTAAACAGTGCAATAGGGAGTGTGTCATGCCATGGTTTGCGTGTCTCTTGGGCAATTTTTCAGCATTCTATTCTTAAGTGTTTCATTCAGTTTTTTCTACCTTCCTGCTGCTCTGGGGGTGGTAAGGAGTGTGTAGGCCTAAATCTGACCCTACTGCTAATCGGGTCTTGTGTGTCAGATTTGCTGTGAATGCGGGTCCCTGATCACTTTCTATCATTTCTGGAACCCCGTATCTGCACACTATTTTCCGAAAGTAGCTTCGTTGCAGTAGTCTTTGCTGACTTGGAAGGCTTCTGTTCATCTTGAAAATACTTCTTTTGACCACAATGGCGTATTTGAATCCTTCACTTGGCGATATCTGGATGTGGTCTATCTGGATCCTTTGAAGCTGGTAGAGTGGTCTTTCCAGATGAGGTGAGGGGGTCTTTCTTCCATACGTCCAGGCTTGAATTTGCCGCAGGTCAGACAGCTGCTGGTGAATTTGGCTGTTAGGGTGGAGATCCCTGAAGTGAAAACAGTAAGCACCAATCAGATCATTCATTTGTGTCTTTGATATGTGGATGTGGGTCCATGTACCCATTGGACCACCATAGGGTGCATACTTTGTGGTAGGCAGAGTTTGAAGTCTATTATTGATAGCCTTCCTTCTTCACGTGTTGCTTTTTTCGCATTCAGCTCTTTTCCTTTTGGAGCTTGGTCTTGTAACTTCTTGAGCAGATCCCAGGACGTCTTTTTGTCAGGTTTCTTGTCTTCAGTCGTCATGTAGTAGCCGTTCGGCTCTACGACCTCTCCCACTTCTCCATGTTGTCTTCCTTTGGCTGCTTCTTTGGCTGCCATGTCCGCCATGTTATTGCCTCATGCCTCTTCTGTTTTCAGTTTTCCATGCACTTTGATTTTTCAAATTGCCACCATTTTGGAAGTTGGAGTATACCCAGTAGGTCCCTGAAGGCTCCATGATGCTTCACGGTTGTCCCGTTTGCTGTGATGAAGTCCCTTGTAGCCCAGATGGGTCCAAAGTCATGTGCTATGCCATGCGAGTACCTGTAGTCCGTGTAGATGTTTGCAGTCTTGCCTTCTGCCATCTGGCAGGCCTTCGTCAGCGCTATCAATTCTGCTTCCTGGGCTGACAGGCTAGGTGACAGACTTCTGGACCACAGGATCTCTTGATTGCTGGTCACTACACTTCCTGTGTTGAAACTTCTTCTGGAGCCATCCAAGTATCCCCCCTTGGGAGTGGGAGTAGAGTGGCCGGGCTGAGGACTGTAGGTCTGGAGACAGTGACATTATGAGACAAAGGCAATAGAGGCGCCACAAAGATGCCTGGCGGTGGAGAGATTACTGTTGGTTGAGCTTGATTGAAGATTGCCAAGATGTCATGTGGAGTGAGAGTTTCCAGTGGCTGTCCAAGAGTGATTTCAGCAACCTTGTCCAGGAGGGTGTGTGCTGCAGATACTGCCATCAGGCAGGAGGGTGCTCTTCTTGCAACTGGATCCAAGCGGGCTGAGAGGCAGCCTAAAAGTCTCTGTTTTCCCCCATGAATCCGTGCCAGGACTCCAGTAGCATGATCTTCTTTCTTCCATCAGGTAGACGGAAAGACTTTTCATAGTCAGGTAGGCCTGGTATTGGCGCTGAGACTGTGGAGTTCTTCCAATCTCCTGAATGGGTTGAAGGCTGCGTCTGATAGAAGGAGCGGGGTTGCGTTGATGCAAGCGCACAGAGGCTGCATTAGGACTGAGGCATCAGGGATCCAGATTCTGCAATATGACACTAGACCAGGGAAGTCCTGCAGCATTCTTGGAGTTGTTGGGGGAGCCATCTTCTCCACAGTGGTCTTCCAGTCTTTTGACATGTGTTTCGTCTGGTGGGCAATACAGTGTCCCAGGGATGTAACTTGCTTCTGGCATCACTGGACTTTGTTCTTCCAGACCTTGCGTTGCTGTTCTTCCAGGTAGAGAAGGAGAGACAAGGAATAGACTGTGCAGGTGTCGATGTCAACCACACAAAAGAGGAAGTCATCCACGTGTTGTAGAAGAGTGACTCTTGCATATTCTGCAATCCAGTTGATGAGGATGGAGGACATTGTCTTGGTGAAACTTAAAGGGCTTGTTTTGAGCACCTTGAGGCAACATTGTCCATATGCACTGCACTGGTGCATGAAAGCAGGCCTCCAGGTGGAGGGGAAACACTGAAGAAGGTACTGGCCAGGTTGATCACCGTGAATACCGTTGCGTGACTGGGACTCTTGAGAGCAGAGTGTGATGGTTCAGCACTGTTGGGGTTTCAAATACCGTAGCCTCTTTCGCGGACTCCAGGCCTTGCACCATTCTGAACTCAGTGGGGTTTACAGTCTTTTTCTTCACTGTGGAAAGCTGGGATTGATTCCGATGGGCGAGGCAGCCCAGTTTGGCCTTGTCCTTCAGTATGCGGCAGGGGACTCCCATCTGCTGGTGCAGAGCTGGCGGGAAAACAAGCCGTCTACTAGGGTCCACATCATGAGAGATGACGACCAGCTGGCTTTCTTGTTCTCTACCAAGACAGTTACTGTGTTAGCACCTGTTCTGGTCACAGGGGGTCTTCTTGTTGGACGTCTCCTTAAACGGCTGCTTTTTTCTCAGCACGGGCCATCAGTAGTTTCTTTTTCTCCAGCTCGGTCTCAGGTCAGTATTTGTGCACAAGTTTGAAGAGCTGAGTGGCCTTTTTCCGGTCTAGGGCCTGGGTGAACTGGTTGATTGCAAGGGGCACCTCCTGGTGCTTGCAAAAGATGAACCTCTGGCGTTAGAGCTGGATGAGGTGTTGCCATTCCATGAAGCGAGTAGAGTCCTTCTTGAGTTGAATATCCTGGCCAATGCCAAAATTCTCAGGCCGTCTTCTTAAGCGAGTTCACTTAGACCTTCAGTTGGTCAGAGACATCTTGACCCTGGGTGATGGAGTGGCTTTTCTGGTACTATATCCAGCACCTCCTGTGATAGGTCTGCAGTGTGGTTGTTTGAGGTTCCTGTTTCTTCTTGGGTCAGGGGTGAAGAAAGTGTCATGGTCCCATCTTCCTGGAACACTCTGGTCGCTTTCAGCTTCTGCAGTAGGTCCACTCCCAATAGGTTGAGGGTGCAGGTTTTTTACACAACAAACTGGGACATGATGGAGTGTTCTGGCTGAGTCCACACGCTCAGGGGCTTCATAATCTGGAAATATCTGACTTGACCATCAATTCCCATGCAGGAAGCAGAAGATTCTGATAGGTAGGTGAGGTTGCGGAGTTCCACAAGAAAAGATATGACTACGCCATCCACTCTCAGGATATTGGTCCCACTGGTGGGGTTCCTTGTGGACTTGGTGTGCTCTTGTCCTATGGACGGGGTTCTTCACTGCTTTCTGTGTTTCTTCCTTGGCTTGCTTCTCTAGACAAAGTGGTGGGTCGTAGGGTTCTCTGCAGCGGTTCCGGTAATGGCCAAGCTTGCCACAGTTGTAACACTTGACATTCCTTCTGTCCCGGCGGGACTCAATCCTTTTTGCTACTGTGAGCAGGGTGTCCATTGCTATTGACGTGTACTCAGGCCTGGCTGCTACCAGTGGTTTCCTGATTGGTTCTCTCAGTCCATGCACAAAAGCCTGTGTCAACATCCGTCTGTGTGTCTGATCATGGGTAATGAGGCCCAACTCTTGAAACACTTGCATTACTCTGTCATGGAACTTCTCCACAGACTCTGTCTTGTCTTGACTCGTGACATGTAGGCTGAGAGTTTGTCCTGTCAGTCTGCTTTTGGCCCATTCTCTGAGTTGCTCAATTAGCTTTGGTCCTGTCTCCCAGGCATACGCATCTAACTCTGTTGGAAGCTTGAAGTGTTCTCTCATAATTGACCAGAATGCATCACCTGCTTTTATTTCCATTTCGGTCCAGAGATCAATCCAGGCTACTGTATACGTTTGCTGGATCTGCTGCATTTTTTGGCAAAATAGCATGGGGTGTATTCCTGGGTCTGGCAGCATACTGATCACCTGGCTTGGGATGAAGGGCTCATAGGATGGTGCCTCTACCTGTCCCTGCTCTATTGGTGCTTGTGTGTTTTCTTCCCTAGTATTGGGCAGCATGTGTGACGTTGCATCTTCATCTTCATCAGATAAGAAGTGACATGGTGTACTTGGTGCATACACTGGGTGAGATTTGGGCTTTAAAGTTGTCTTGCTGCATGGGGATTTCCCACTTCCTTGCTGAGGCTGCGGTGGATCAGTGTCATGGTTCCATGCTAGCAGCCCTGTAGCTATACCACCCCCCTGTGAAGAACTAGCTGTGGACTGTTGTGTCTGGGGGCTACATGTAGCGTTTTGTGTAGGGAGATCTGTACTTTCTTCTCCTGATATAATGACTGGCAATGTTTGTACTGTGCTTGGGATAGACAAGGTGCCCTGTGCTGGAGACACTGAATACAGGAACACCACATTGCTTGGACTGGGCGTTGACCCAGTTGATGACGAAGTAGAAAAAAGAGGAAGAGAAGGGAGGTGTGAGGGAGGAGCGAGAGAAAGAGGAGGGGAGGGAGAGAAGCGTGAAAGGGGGAAAAGAGAGAAAGATAGAGAGAGAGAGAGAAGAAAGATGGAGGGGGAGAAGTAGAAGAAGATGAAGAAGAAGATTTGAGAGTTGGAGAGGAAGAGATAGAAGAAGAGGAAGATGAAGAAAATGGATGTGTCAGAGATGTGATGGAGGGAAAAGAAGGAATGAGAGGGATGGCAGCGAGGAAAGAGGAGAAAAGTCTGAAGAAGAAGGAGAAAGGGACTGAGAGAAGAAAAAGGAGAGGGTGTCCCCCCTGTGACTCTTGAGAGGGGATGGTTGAAACAAAAATGCCTTCTCCCTGTGGAGAGAGGCGGGGAGCGTTTTTCCCTGTACAAGGCTCCTTACTCAATGAGAGCAGCCTACACCTGTCCCGTGTCTCCACATGATGGACATGTGATGTGTGTGACTCTGAATTCTGCTCTTGTGACATGTCAGTGATCTTTTTCTCACAGATGATTTAACACCTTTTCAAACTTATTCACATAAAAAAAAAAAAAAAAAATTTCCTCGCCGAATGCCCGACGGGAGGGGCTACTCAGACCACTGCGTAGTTTGTGTCTGCTCTCTCCCACAGCCTGTAATTCTCCTTATCTATGTGACCTTGTTCTAAGGCAAGCTTGTGGAAAAAAAAAATGGCTGGAGAAATAAAGCTCTAAAATAAATTGCCTAGAGAAAAAAAAAAAAAAATCTCTCCAAAATCATTTAAAAATGTACTTAAAAGAAAAATTTTAAAAACAAAAGTTAGATTTAGTAAAAAACTCTAGAAAAAGTAAACATAAAAAAAATAAATTCACCAAAAAGGGGAGAAAGAAAAACTGTATTAATCATAAAACTCTGAAAAACAACCCTTGTTACTAAAACAGCTAATTAAAAATCTCTCGAATGTCAGCTGGCTGCTTCCCCCCTCCCTTCCTTATATCTCTGCTTGCTGTCTCTATAGCCACTGAAATCACGTATCAAAAAAAAAAAAAAAATTATTATTATTCCTCAGAATAGCAAAAAATGAATATAGTTCAGTCTGAATGCCTGAGAATTTTCACGTTAAAACCTGTAGCCAAAAAACTAGCTTAAAAAAATAAAAATCAAAGCCAAGAAACAGAATGCCTGATAACGTGATTAGCAGAGGAGGGGGGGTCAAAGGGTTTTCTCGCTGCTGCAGCCAGCACACTGCTCTGAATGAGTTACTGACAGAGCGCACGGAGATGTGATTTAAAGCGACAGTACCTGATACAGACAATGAGACAGACACCCGGGAGAATACGAATCCCTCTTTTGATGATCTGTGACACATACAAGCTGCTCTGGTAACTGATAACTCACCAATTGCACTGAGCGCGGTGAAGCTCAAGGTTCTATCGCTCTGTATCGTACGCCCTGGCTGGTGCGCCGGTCACAGTAATCTGCAATAGCCTTCATCAAAATTCTCACTATCCACGTCTGATTTGACTGGGATGGCCTCCCGGTGCGTGGACAATTATTGTGAGAACTTATCCAAACAAAGCTTCTGCCCTTCACATCTGATTTGACTGGGATGGCCTCCCAGTGCGTGAAAGTTTACTGCAGAAACTTAACCGAACAAAGCCCTCGCTTCCACAACTGGATTTTTTGGGATAACCTCCCTCCAATATGTGAAGAATATCTGCGTGGACTTATCCAAAACAAAGCTCCCGCCCCCACGTCTGATTTGACTGGGATGGCCTCCCGGTGCGTGAAAGTTTACTGCGGGAACTTATGCAGCAATTGTCTTTTGCTATACAGCCCCCAGAAATTAGCAAGCAAAAACAGTCACCGTTCCAACTTTCTCCCGGTTCACATAAAACATGAAACATATACAGCACAGCAGCAACCAACTCGGCTTATATCCCAGGGCTTTTGGATAAGGGTATGGACTTTTTACACAACCTGGGAATGCGGTGATGACCACGTCCGACCGGCTGGAAGTGTAGGCTAGGACTAGGCACAGGGAACATTCAGGTAAGATGACAAAGTTTTCTTACCTTACTGATGGAGCTGCAGTCTCCGTCCCGTGTGCCAAGGCCAGGGCCAACACCCCCGTCTCTCCGGTCGGCCGAGTCCTCGTGCGTTTCGTCCAATGCCCCGCGTGCAGGCGCCAACTGATATGGAAATTTAATTAGGATAAAAAATATCCTGTGTTTGCTGCTTGCCATGTCCAAATCTCTATATAATGTCTTTTTGAGCGCTCAGAACGAAATGAGGACTGTCCACACGAAAGTGTCAGTATAACAGTTCGTCAAAGACATACATTTATTATTCATTCAAGGTTTTATACGTTTTCAAAAAGGGGCTGGTTAGTCAATTAACATACAATTAAAAGCTGCTAGATTATTGGCTGTTCTAGTGTAAATATGATAATTATGATAATCATGATTAAAAGAGCTGAAGTTGCAGAATTATTGTTTATATTCTTGTGACCTAGTTGCCTTGCATAACTATAATGTAAACAACAGATATCTAATAGGACATTTTGTACTTCATGCATTTGTTCCTTTACGAAGGTCTTATGAAGGCCAGATTTCTTTAAAACGACTGATTATATCTGGCCTAGAAATATGTGAGCACAAGGTTTTTTTAGCAAGTGAGATCTATCTAACTGTGAACTGTGAATACATATATGTGAATATACTTTGAATATATATGGAAGACATATATATTTCCATGACAATGTGTCTTCAAGGGGGAAAGTGGGCAGATTGAATGAAGCCTATCTCTAAATTTTCATCTAGGTATTCCTTTAGTACTTTCAATTCCGGTTCAGAAAGATTATACATTCGCCCAAACGGAATGGATGCTCCAGGATGTAATTCAATGTACCAGTCGTAAGAACAATGAGGAGGCAATTGATTGACTTTCTTCTTAGTGCAGACCTCACTGAACTGCTGGTGGTTTACTATAATTCTGATGAGGAATCTCAGATACTTGATTGTTTGTAAACAGATACATTAGCATGGGAATTGTTCATACATTACTCAGAGGAAAAGGTAATGGTCCTCGATTCAAAGTTGAATGACGAGTTATGGATTGAAAACCAGGGAATTCCTAGAATAACTGGAAGTTTTGGAGAGGAAATAAGATGGAAACTAACAGCTTCATGATTATTCGGTTCATTACAAATTTCAAGTTCAATTGTCTCCCCCCACAATAAAGGCATACAGTTTCTGTATGTCGCCTCTCCTTCTCTACACTCCCTGACAGAAGTTATGTCACTTATCCATGTTATGTAAATAAAAGCTTATAACCTGATGTTAAATTCATCCATTGGTTGTATAAATTATTCTTTTGAAAGCTGAAACCCTCCGAAATTTGGTTTAGGTTAAGAAAATAAATTGGCATCAATGCAGAAATATTGATCATTTAATGGACACAGAATGGTCAGATTTTGGCTAGGCAAAAGTTTTGTCGCCCACAGAAAGTAATGTGATATTCAAACAAATAATTAACTTAAAAATCAAATATATGTTGCATAACATTGGTGAATGAAGTTGTGCTGCTATTAGAGTCATATTTAATATTTTGTGTGACTTCCATGAGCTTGAAGGACTGCATCCATGCGGTTCAACAATGATTCATACATTTATTAATGAAGTCATCAGGCATAGCAAAGAATGCAGTCTTACTTGCTTTCCAGAGTTCATCTAGATTCTTTGGTTTTGTCTTCCAAGCTTCCTCTTTCATCCTACTCCAAACATGCTCAATGATGTTCATGTCTGGTGACTGGGCTGGCCAGTCATTGAGCACCTTGATCTTTTTTTGCCAAGAGGAACTTTGCTGTAGAGATGGATGTATGAGATGGAGCACCATCCTGCTGCAGAATTTGACCCCTTTTATGATTTGGAATATAAGAGGTAGCTAATATTTCTTGATATTTTAGGCTATTGATATTGCCTTCCACCTTGCAAATGTTTTGCACACCCCCATACTGAATGTAACCCCAGACCATGATCTTTCCACCACCAAATTTAACCATTTTCTGGGTGTATTTTGGATCCATACGGGCTCCAGTAGGTCTCCTGCAGTATTTGCGGCAGCTGTGGTGTAATTCTACTGAAGATTCATCAGAGAAATCCACCTTCTGCCACTTTTCCAGCGTCCATCTGTTTAGCAGGCTGTGAGACTTTGCAAATGCCACACAGTTTTTTATTTGCCTTTTTATTTAGTGCTGGCTTCTGGCACTGATTCGACCATGGAGGCCATTTCGAGACAGAATCCTACAAACTGTTCTAGTTGACGCAGGGACTTGAGGTGACCAGGCCTGTTGGAGCTCTCCTGCAGTGGAAGAGGGGCTTGCTTTGGATTTTCTAACCAACAAACGTTCCTCCTGAGCAGTTGTCTTGCGGGGTCTGCCGGACCTGGGCTTGTCAAACCCATCTCCAGTCTCTTCAAATCTTTTTTTAATTCTTTGTACTTGATGCTGAGACACATTAAAGGTGTCAGCCACCTCTGCAGTGAATCTGGTCTTCAGCCTCTTGATAATCCAGGCTTTGTTCGCAGGGTGGATTTTTGGCATGTTGTCAGAGCTCAAGTTGCAGTTCAAGTGAAGGCCTGGGGTGCTGGGTTTCTTTTTATACAAACCCACTAATTAACCGATCATATACTGAGCACAGGTGAGGATGCAAACTAGGATTGTGTTAGGGTTCGAGTTCCCGATGCTGCACAAGGGGAGTCTCGAACCAGTCCCTCTGCGGTCCCCCATTCATCTCCGGCCGCAGTGGAGCCTGCTCAGCAGAGACGTCGGTCCCAGCGTCTTGCCCATTCCAGTACTGTGCAGAGACTTGCTGCTGCCTCTCCTGGATCTGCTATTATAGCCAGTGCTGGAGCAGACGTCTTTGGGACGAAGTCCTGCGTTTCCCCTTCTGAGCATGCCCAGGGTAAGATCTCTCATTGGAGATCAGGGGTCACATGTTCCGGTACTGCAGCAGCTCCTATTGGTCCGCCAGAAAGGTCATGAAACTACATGTGTTTGGAACAGTTTCTCATTGGTCCTTGTTTCTGGCAGGTCCTGTAGCTGTTGCTATAAAAGGGTGGCATGGCTAGGCCGCCATGCGCTAATATCAATCATTATATGCTTAGTGCCAGTGTGGTCATGCGTGTGTGTGGTTAGGGCCTGGCTGAAATAAGCCCCTAGAATACCGACTTAATCGGTGAGGTGTTTGGTATGCTAGCTGGTCAGGGTCGGTGTCCTAGATGCCCTAGATTGCTGGCATAACCGGTGAGGAGTTTGATTGCCGTATTCAGGGCCTGGCGTTCAGACGCCATAGATTGCGGGTGACTCCTGCGAGGACATTAGCGCATGATCACGTTCTATGATTCTATGTTCGCTTAGCTGTTCACTGTGTACCTGGGTGCCTGACAGGACACAGAAGTTTGTCTCAGCGGCTCTGTGACGTAACAGGGTTCGCTTTCAACGCTAGACAGCGCCCTAGCGTGTTTATTTTGCGACTCAGTTGTGTTAAGTGAGTTCGCACACCTCGCCATATAGCGCTGCGGCACTCCTAGCGGCTCTGTGGATTAACAGAGTTCGCTTCTTGCGCCATTTTACTAGCAGCAGGCTCCGCCTGCACGGTGGACCCCGGGCTGCGAACACACCTCTCTACATCTTATATTTGGTGCGTTCCGCAGACCCTAACAGGATTGGGTGCATTATATGACCAGGCGACAAAACTTTTGTCTTGCCAAAATTTGACCATTCTGTGTCCATTAAATGATCAATATTTCTGCATTGATGCCAATTTATTTTCTTAACCTAAACCATATTTCGGAGGGTTTTAGCTTTCAGAAGAATAACTTATACAACCAATGGATGAATTTAACGTCAGGTTATAAGCTTTTATTTACATAACATGGATAAGCGACATAACTTCTGTCAGGGAGTGTACTGCTAAGAGAGGTTTACGGATTACATCAATTTGCATAGGTTCAGGCACACTTTCAATTTCCTGTTGGTGTTTTAAGGCTGATTGAATAAAGGAGTAGTTAGAGGTGTTTCCAAATACTTTCAGTCTTTCCTTTCTTCGTTCAGTGAGTCTCTGATCAATTCGGATGTATAGTTGAATAATGTCCTCTAAATTATCAGGGGTCTCAACCCTTGCAAGTTCATCCTTAATTAGCTCTTATAATCCTCATCGAAATTGACTCCTCTTCGCAGCTAAATTCCATGTAGTGTCTGCGACCCAGTGGCAGAATTCGTTGGTAAATTCAGCTACAGAGTGCCGCCCATGACGTATGGTTTCAGCTGTAGCACAATGATTCGGGTCATCAAACACTTTATCCACAGCTGTGATGAAATAAACTAAGTCATTTAGAAGGATAAAATTATTATCCACATAAGGTGAAGCCCATGCAAGAGCTTCATCAGTCAGGGGATTAATGATGAAAAGAACCTTTTTCCTATCAATGGTAAACGGAGAAGGTTGCATCTGAAAACAGATACGACATTGATTAAGGAATCCACTATAATGATAACGATCCCCACTGAACTTTGGAGGCAGTGGCATGCATGCATTTGATTCCAAGCCTGAGTTGCGCAAATCCAGATGTTGCCTCTGCAACTCAATTTCCTTTTGCTGACCCAATACCTGTGTTTGCAACTTAGAAATTTTTTCTTGATATGTGGCACCAAAATTCTGAATTTGAGCAACTTGTTGCCTCAGTTGGGGTGCAACAGACTCCATTTTGTGTTCAAGATTATTCTGTTATGGACTGACCTGAGTTGGAGTAGTGATATTGCAACCACTAGGGTCAAAACTGGCAGGTAGCATCATCAGGATATAGCCATATCCTACACTGAGCAGCAGTAGGATCTTGAGGATAAGCAGCAGGTGGGAAAAAGGAGGGACTCTTAAAGTGACTGAGCCTATTTTTACAGGGGCATCAGGTAGCATTAATCCGCTTAAGAGGCCACTATTAAACAGTGGGTCTCCTAAACTTTTATAGCCTATTCTGTGAGTGGATGGGCTGCCAAGAATTACGACGCACCCCAATATCCCTTTCACAAGATGTCCAGTAGGGCTTCCATAAAAAATGTTGCATTGATTGTAAGGCCTGCCCTGCTACCAAGTCATATGCACCCCAATAAGCCTTTGAACCCAGGGACTTGATGGCCCAAGAAAATCCACTTCACATTATTCATTTTGTCCTCCCATTCTGTTTTTAATTTTCATTGACTGCAAGGCCTGCCCTGCTACCAAGTTATATGCACCCCAATAACCCCAATCCCTCCTTGGAAGAAACATGGAGGAGGGCCTCATCAAAAAATTTCCCATTAAAAAGGAGCAGGTCTCCTAGACTTGGAATGCTCACACACTAAGTGTGTTGGCTGGCAAATATTTTCCTCTGTGGGGTACACCTCAACCTTTTCCATACCAAGTATTTAACAGCCAGCAAAAACACCCACCCTTGTTAGGATTTTGACACTGGCTGTAGCAGCATGGAACACGTTAACCCTGGTGATCTAGTGGCGGTGGATGATGAGACGTGGAGGAGGCCTGATTAAAAACTAGCCCCAATTTAAAGGAGTTGGTCTCCTAGACTTGGAATGCCCATACACTAAGTGTATGGGCTGGCAAACATTTCCCCTTGGGTGTGTACATATTTTTTGTATTTTGGTGACGGGCATCATAACACCCATGCCAAAATATAGAGTGGCCGGAGCATGACTGAATACGTTCACCCTGGTGTAAAAGTGGTGGTGGACGGTGAGGATGAGGCGAAAGAGGAGGAGGAGGACACCAACTAGCCAAAATCAAGAATCGTATATCCATGTTTGGTTGTGAAGAGGTGCATGGGAATACACCTCCCAAAAAACCACTACATTGGAGATTAGGCTTCGCTATCACCATTTGGTGGTGTCGAGAAGTCAGGCCCAACCCAACCCTTGTTCGTTTTTTAAGAGTCAGCATGTCTGCATTTTCCGTAGAAAGGTGAATGCGCTTATCTGTGATAATGCCACCAGCAGCACTAAAAACCCACTCGGACAAAACACTAGCAGCAGGGCAGGCAAGGACCTCCAAGGCATAGAAAGCCAGCTCATGCCACTGTCCAGCTTGGATATCCAATAATTAAAAGGCACAGACGAATCACAGAAGACGTTGGTACGGTCAGTAAGGTACTCCCTCAGCATCTTAGAGAAGATTGAATTCCTTGTCAGATTACGCCTCGCCTCAGTGCATGGGCGATGGAAGGGTCTTAGAAAACTGTCCCAGAACTTTGCCAATGTTCCCCTGCCTCTGCTGGAGTGGACTTGTGTCTGTCTCGCCTGTCCTGCTTGGTTGGCCAATGAACTGTTATCTCTGCCGCCAGCGTTTTGAGATGGGATTTTTTTTAATAATTCTGCAACAATAGCCCTATGATACTACACCATTTTGGTACACCTGTCTGCCTCTGGAACAAGAGATTGAAAGTTATCCTTGTACCGTGGGTCTAAAAGTGTCACTTGCCAGTAATGACTGGTACTCAATATTTTTACAATACGAGAGTCATGGGAAAGGCAGCGCAACATAAAGTCAGCCATGCGTGCCAGACTGGTAACAAGCAAGACTTCCGTGTCCTCACCAACAGGACGACTGACCAAGGTGTCCTCCTCCTCTTCCTCTTCTTCCCTGTCCTCAGGTCATCCACACTAAACAGACGGTATGACAGTTGGGGTTGTAGTCCCGTCTTTAGCACATGAAAGTAGCTCCTGTTCTTCCTCCTCTTCCTCATTGTCAACCAATCCACGTTGGGATGACACGAGGCTGGGCTGCGTGTAATCACCCTGTATGGTTACTTAAGCCATGTCCTCGTGCTCCGCCTGCAATGCCTCCTCTTTCATTGTGAGCAGAGAGAATTTCAGAATGCAGATGAGCGGGACTAATTATGGCATCATCGCCACTCACCATCTTGATGGACTCCTCAAAGTTTTGGAGGAAGCTACATATGTCTGACATCCATGTCCACCCCTGAGGTCTTATGTGTGGAATCAAACCTGACAAACGACGGCCTTGTTGATGCTGGTATTCAACAATTGCCCGCTTATGCTCACAAATCCTTTCAAACATATGCAGTGTAGAGTTCCAACGCATGGGGACAGCACATCACACATCAGTCGGTGAGCCGGAATCTGCAATCACTGCTGAAGCACCGCAAGGCCAGCTGAAGCTGTAGCTGACTTTCTAAAATGTGCACACAGGTGGCGTACTTTAGCCAGCAGATCCGGCAGCTCCGGATAGCTTTTTAGAAAATGTTGAACAACGAGGTTCAGCAAATGGGCCAGGCATGGTACGTGAGTCAGTTCGCCTCGCCTCAAAGTTGCCACCAGGTTCCTGCCATTGTCACACACAACCATGCCTGGCTGGAGATTTACCGGTGTCAGTCACACATCTGCCTGCTCTTTCAGAGCTGTCAACAACTCTTCAGCATTGTGTGGTTTGTCACCTAAGCAAATTAGCTTCAGCACAGCCTCTTGCCGCTTGCTTTGGCAGTGCTACAGTGCTTCCAGCTTGTGACTGATGTGCTCATTTCTGCCTTGGAGGCTGAAGAGGAGGAGGTGCAGGAGCTTTACTCAGTGGGGGTAACCCTGATTGACTTAGAGCCTGCAATCATTGGTGTCGAGAGGACGTGTTCCATCCCAAGGTCTGACAGAGTACCGGCTTCCACTATGTTAACCCAGTGTGCCGTCAGCGAGATGTACCATCCCTGGCTACAAGCACTTGTCCACATGTCCGTGGTTAGGTGTACTTTCCCAGCAACTGCATTGTTGAGGGCACGGGTAATGTTGTGAAACATGTGCTTGTGTAATGCCGGGACAGCACAGCTGGAAAAATAGTGGCGGCTAAGGATAGAGTACCTTGGGACGGCCACCGCCATCAGGTTGCGGAAAGCTTCCGTCTCCACGAGCCTTAAAGGCAACATTTCGATCGCAAGCAGACGAGAAATATGAGAATTGAGTACTGTGGCCTGTGGGGCGTTGGCTGCGTATTTCTGCTTATGTTCCAATGACTGGGGTATGGGTGTGGACAACTGAAGGTATGGGGTATGGACAAGGACGTGGACGTGATTGATGATGGTGCTATTTGACTGTGGTCAACGGCAGGTGCAGGGCAGGTGGCATCTTCCCATGCACCATGGACAGGGGATTGGCTTGCACGAAACAACAGTGGAAGAGGCAGTGGTGTCACCCGCAGACACTGTTCCTGGAGCCTGGGGTGGGGCCCACAAAGTCGGGTGCTTTGCTGCCATGTGCCTTCTGGAGGTGGTAAGGCTGGTAGTTTTGCTACCTCTGTTGATGCTGGAATGACAGGTGTTGCAAATGGCCGTTTTTGGGTTATCGGCAGTGTCTTTAAAAATTAACAGACTCGGGAAGATCTAACATTTGGACTGGCAACTTCCGTCAGGTTGGTGTTACGGGGAACGGTTGCCTGCCTTCTGTCGGTGGCCACCACATTGCTTCTTCCTGCCTGAAGTGGTGCGACTCCTACCTCACCCTGTGTGCTGTTGTCCTCGCTCTGCATGTCATCCTGCCAGGTTGGGTCTGTTACTACATCATCCATCACCTCTTCTTCCACTTCCCCATCCTGGTCCTCCTCCTGACTTTCCAGCAATTGTGTCTCATCGTCCACCTCTTGTAACAGTGGTTGCTCAAAGATTTGTGCATCGCTACATGGAATATCATCTTGCCCCGCTTCTAGTGGAGCGGGCGAGAGGCACGAATCTCCAAATGGAAAACTGAACAGCTCTTCGGAGTGTCCTAGTGTGGGATCAGTTGTCTCAGGGCACTCAGCATGGTGGGAGGAAGGAGGATCAGGGTAAGGAATATGCGGTCCAGATTCACGGCTACTGTGACTTGACCGAGTTGAAAACAGGGTGCTGGTGGTGCTGGATAAGTAACTGGAAGAATTATCCACTATCCAACCAACAACCTTTTCACAATGATCTGGCTTCAATAGTGCTGTCTTGCCGCGGTCCCCTAGGTCTTCGGACACTATGGTCCAGCGAGAAGATGTGGGTGTTTTCCGTGGGCCAATTTCAGCTTGCCCAGGACCTCGGCCTGCATCATCACCATCACGTCCACTTCCTCGTTCCTTGCCATGCGCCCATTGTAAATGGAATAGAATATTATACACATTCTCTACAAAAGGGTGATTTGGGAGGCAACTTGTATGTGATACGTGTGCTTGAAAACCACTTTTTACCTATCTGGACTTTAGGTAAAAATGTTTCTGGCCTTATAAGATTTAATAATTACGTTAACAGACTGCAAAAAAACAATACAATGTTTTGGCCTAAACTGGCCAAACTTTGAGCACGCACAGATATGAGCTGCCACGGAGATACCACTGCGACAAATGTGTGTCCTGTTTTTTTTTGTTTGTTTTTTGGGCTAACTAGTGCTGTATATCAGGACTGTGACACCCAGGACAAAAAAGGAAAACTGGCCTACACTGCCCAAACTTTGAGCACACACAGATATAAGCTGCCACGGAGATACCAGTACGACAAATTTGTGGCCTGTATTTTTTTTATTTTTTGTGAAATACTACTGTTTATAAGGACAGTTGTGGCGCCCTGAGGGTCCAGTTGCCACACAGATGTTGCATCTCACCCAGAGGTGTGACACCTGACTCTCAGGTAAGGAAGGAGCACTCTTAGGACTCCACACCTGCAACCCACACACACCATGCCAGCTGAGCGTTCAGACGGACCCTTAGGGAGGATGGTCTGTCTCAGCCTGGTTAGGAAAGGGTGTATAGCTGGGTGGGTGGAGCTTAGGCAGCACTTAGGCTGTGTGTGAGAGAGAGCAGACAGACAGTCTGTAGCCAGTCTTGGACTGTGGCTTGTCCTGAGCAGATCTCGGGAAGCAGCTGTCAAAGAAGCGAAGGGGTCCTGGGCAGAGACGGCCTTACCAACCATAGCCCATTCCAGAATAGGACCAGGCCGACATGGGGGACGGTCCCTAGATTAGCGAGAAAGTTCAGGCTCTGCTGGTAAAGCCGACGGCGGTGGTCACTTCATGGGCCATTGCCACTAGCCATCAGCATCCCTACCAGAAGGCAGCATCAGAGTCAAGTACGTGCAGACACCGGATTGATCTGTTAACTGAAAGAACCCATAGCTCCTTTGTCTGAGGGCTCTGTGGTGGCGTGGTGCGTGGAAGTAAGGAGATTTAGCACTGTGAGAGAAAAGGCCGGAAAGGAACACACTGAACGGGAGTCTTTGGAAGTGCGACTAACTTACCTGAGGGTTGCTGGACCACTCACTTGGAGGACACAGTGCCAGGCGGGCATCTGTATGTACACAACAGACTATGAGTAAAACCCTGAAACTGCACTTGAACTGTTTCACTGAATTATTCCAGCGACGCACACTCCCCTCAAGCACCATACCTGCACTACATCATCTATCTGCCCTGGAAGGACACAGCCTCACCTGTAGGAGGCTGATATGGAAATTTAATTAGGATAAAAATATCCTGTGTTTGCTGCTTGCCATGTCCAAATCTCTATATAATGTCTTTTTGAGCGCTCAGAACGAAATGAGGACTGTCCACACGAAAGTGTCAGTATAACAGTTCGTCAAAGACACACATTTATTATTCATTCAAGGTTTTATACGTTTACAAAAAGGGGCTGGTTAGTCAATTAACATACAATTAAAAGCTGCTAGATTATTGGCTGTTCTAGTGTAAATATGATAATTATGATAATCATGATTAAAAGAGCTGAAGTTGCAGAATTATTGTTTATATTCTTGTGACCTAGTTGCCTTGCATAACTATAATGTAAACAACAGATATCTAATAGGACATTTTGTACTTCATGCATTTGTTCCTTTACGAAGGCCTCTTATGAAGGCCAGATTTCTTTAAAACGACTGATTATAGCTGGCCTAGAAATATGTGAGCACAGGGTTTTTTAGCAAGTGAGATCTATCTAACTGTGAACTGTGAATACATATATGTGAATATACTTTGAATATATGGAAAACATATATATTTCCATGACAGTCCCCCCTTAGATACCACTTGCCCTAAAAAACCTGCTCCTGGCCCAAGCGCTGCAACTCTTTTGTTCTGCCGGCGAGTTGAGACACCCCTAGCGCATGTCTCCCCCACCGAATATAGACTTTTCGCAAATGGGCGGTCAGGAGGACTGTCCCTGTCGGGGGTTTATGTGTTTGCAATCATAGTCTCTTTATTTGATAGGATGTTTCATCAAGGATGTGTATTCTCAGTCTGGAGGTAGTTCGGAGATCTGGTCAAGCCAGGCAGTTCTATCCGGACTGGTGCGAGGTCCAAGATGGTGAGTGGCATCAAATTGGTTGTCTCCTGAACAGTTTTTTCCATTATCCTGCGGATACAAGGAATTACACAGCAACCAGTAATTAATGCAAAAATGAGAACCCCCATAATGGCTGTCCCAACCTGTGCCAACATTTTCTGCCACCCACTCATCCACCCAAAGTATCGATCCCATGGGTCAGTGACACCTGAGTTCTGTTACAGTTCCTCTGATAACTCAGTAAGTTTCTGTATTGCCATTGTGACTTTACCATTTGGGCCAGTGTTGTCTGGGATGTAGGTGCAACAGGTGTCTTTGATCATTTTGTAAACACCTCCTTTCTCAGCTAGAATCATATCCAAAGCCATTCTATTCTGGAATGCCATAATGGAAGTGGGGCCTAACTGTGCTGCCAAACCTTTTACAGCATCTATGGTGAAGTTAACAAATCTCTGCTGGTTATAATAGATGTAATTTATCCAATCAACATTTTTGTTTATAGTTACTAGTGGCAATAGTGACTCAAATCCTGCTTTAACTTGGTCTCTGGCCTTGAACTCATCAGGTAGGTCATCTGGTCATCTGTCTGGTCAGTCAGAGCATCCACGACATCCTTCATGTGTGTTGACCCGCACCACAATTGTGGGTTACCAGGGCTATGGGGTACTCGGAGCCGAGCCTGTAGATTTCTATAGGGGATGTCACTGGTAGCGTGGCTCGTTCCGTGTCCCTGGCGGTCAGGCGTTAAAGGGGGTTTATTTACAGGGATTTAGTAGATAACAGTTCGTGACGCCACCTGTAGTTGTCTGATCACTAAGACCAGCGCTGCAGTAGATCTCTGAGGGGATGTTGTGGCAGCTAGATGACGGGTCCCCCACAGGTGGGACTGGTCCCTCAAAGTCTATGGTATTAATGATGTAGGGTGCAGATAAATGAATCAGTCTCACACCATCCAGTGTCTTTCCATACCTTTTACTTGTCAGATGTTTAGGCAGGTCCCGGGAAGCTGTTGGGGTGGATGGAGGATGCGTTTTGAGGTAACGGCTGAGCAGGTTGGAGGCCTCCTTTACTTTCCAATATGATGAGTCCAACTAGCATAGAGCCAAGTTAACTCCGAATACTCCAGTTAACTCCGTAGCTGCACTGCCCGGTCAGCACTGTGGTCGGAGCCTTCCATATAATGTGAGAGAGCTGAGTTCCTACTGTTGTCCTGCATCGACTCAAGGTTCCCACTCCCCCTGACTCCAGTTACGTACCGACACTCCAAGGGCTGCTTTCTGCGACCTAAGGTCCAGTAAGACTCTGGTTTTCCTGTCACCACGCCTGAAGCTGTAGCGACACTTCGGTCCCCAGTGACCGGTTAATTTGTGCAGGTATCCTATACCTAAGGCACTTCTCTGTTTCTTCCACTGCGCCTTTCGCCCTGCTCGCGCTTTTAATGTCAGCACTGACTAGACTAGGATAATATTCGGTTATCCGTACTAGCCTCCACTTTTGTACCGTCTCTCTGTATTGACAGGAATCTCGGCTCTCCAACAGGCACCAGTCCTGACTCCCTCCACACTCAGGAGAAACTTTCAGACTCCACTGTGCTACAGGACACTCCCCTATACACCCCTGCTGGGTGTGTCTGAAGTGTATGTGAATCATGTCAAGCCTTAACCGTTACCTCTCCACTCATCCTCCTGGTATTGTGTGCCTTACATACCAGGGCTACACATTCCCCTTTGGTAAAATACAGCACTCCCGGGCTGTGAAATATAAAAAGAAAGACATTTCGTTCTGAATTAACAATAACATGAAACTCTTCCCATCCGGGAGGTACGAAATTCTTAAAACGTTGCATTATGTACAATTGACATAGAAAAATACAAAAACATACTTTCAATAAATATGTCATATCAAACAGTATTCTTGTGAAGGACCCGCACCAAACCTTCAACGTGGGTCCTGGGTGGGCTGCAGGACATCTGGCTGCAGACCTCGCTCAGTGCCACACCACACGGGTTTTATGTTCAGAGGTAATTGTTACAGTTTGATATAGAACCACGAAAATGCATAAAGTGCAACTATATACATTATCAGTTCTGGGGCTGACATAGTCCACAGCCTCGAAGTCCATTATTTCTCCTATTTAGTAATGCACAATACCATAACAATACTTTTTACAATATTCACATAAGGTAACCTTTTTCTGGGTTAAATTACATTATTTTGCTAGAATTACTGTTGATATCGAATAGGTATCTTCCCTTTCGTGGTTCGCTCTGATCTACGTGGAGTAGTTTCAGGTATATTGGTCTGTGATCTACCTGCTCTGCGTAACGGCAAACTATAGAACTGTCTCAATCTTTCTATGGATCTGGCAAGTGTACTGATGGCTGGGCGGTGTGAGTCAGCTTCACCATGGGATCCCATAGCATGGGGCGCTGCTTCTGATGGTCCTTCTTGAGATTCTGTAGGCTGAGGTGTTACTGGAATAGGTAACTCCTGAACTGGCTCAACTGGCACCATGGGCACAATTGGAGGTAGAACTTCCTCTTGTGGCTGATAAAACTGCAACACCGGAATGATTACAGCATCTCCCAGTCTGGGCCAATCCGCAGAATCTCCCGATCTGTGTATGACCTCTTCTTTTCTTTCTTCTCGATTGACGACAGGGTTCTCTTCACAAAGCTTTAAGGGTTCTGGACACAATTTCAAATGGTCTCTGGACACAGTGGATATTGTTCTTCCTCCGTCCTTACTGATGATACAAACTTTTCTGTTGTCATATTTGGAATCTTGTACGACGTAGGGTTCTTGTTCCCACTGGTTGTCCAATTTGTGCATCTTCCTTTTTCTTTTCAATACCACTTCTCCAGGCATCAAAGGTTTGGCAGGAGCATTCCTGTTGTAAATATCTTCCTGTTTTTTCCCGTGCCTTGTTGAGACTTTCTTCTACACAGACTTGCACTCGTCTGTATTGCTCTTGCCGATTGATGTCCCAGTTTTCAACGGCGTCATCTGCCTCCGGTTCTACCACTCCAAGTTCTAAATCCATTGGTAGTCTTCCGGGCCTTGCTCTCATAAGATAGGCTGAGTGCAGTTAGTGGAACTTACAGGTATATGGTTATACAAGTCAACCAAATCAGGTAGTAAGTCCGGCCACCGATTTCTGTCTTCCAACGGTATAGACTTCAACAAATCAAGAACAATGTGGTTCATTTTCTCGCAAAGGCCGTTGGTTTGAGGATGGTATGGTGTTGTTCTAATTTTCTTACACCCATACATGTGACAGAATTCCTTGAATAGGTCAGCCTCAAAAGCAGGTCCTTGATCATTATACCTGCTCCGGATACCCATGCGGTCTGCAGAAGCTTGCTTGAAAGGTTCTTGCTGCCGTCACTGCTGTCTGATCCTTAACTGGAACAACCACCAGAAATCTAGAGTAATGGTCCACCATGGTCAAGGCGTAGGAGTATCCAGATCTACTTGGCGCCAATTGACGTGGTCCAAGGCCACAATCTCCAAGGGACGAGTCGTCCGGATAGGCTGCAGAGGTGCCTTCTGACTACCGTAGTCCTTTCTTCTGAGACCACAGGGTCCACAGTTCCGACACCACCTCTCGATGGAGCTGCGCATCCCTACCCAGTAGAATCGGCACCTCAACAGGGTCTCCAGCTTTCTCCAGCCAAAGTGTCCTGCTTGATCGTGGTATGCTTCCAACACCATTTGAACGTCTGCCTTGGGAACCACTATCTGCCAGACCATCTCATGGGTCCTGGGGTTGACGTATCTCCTGCACAACTTCTCACGGTATAGGAACAACCGGCTTCTCTCGTTCCACAGGAGCTTTGCTGACATAGGTGCATCTTTTTCCAAGGAGGAACCTTCCTGTCGTAACAACTCCTTGATACGGCTGACCACTGGATCGCTGTCCTGAGTCTCTTTCCAGCTATGATGGGGTAAGGGATTTAACATTGCACCATGCTGCTTTCTGTAGACTCGCTGCTCGTGACTATCCCATTTCGATGGAACGCAGGTAGCTCAATTTCTTCCAGGTCGTCCGATTCTTCTTCCGTGTCAGATTCATGCGGCATTCGGGACAATGCGTCAGCATTAGCATTCTTTCGGCCTGCCCGGTACTTGATGGTAAACTGGTAATTGGACAACCGAGCCATCCAACGCTGCTCCATGGCGCCCAGCTTGGCGGTTTCCAGATGCGTTAAGGGGTTGTTGTCTGTAAACGCAGTGAACTGGTTGGAGGCCAGATAGTGCTTAAATCTTTCAGTAATGGCCCAGACCAGCGCCAGGAACTCCAGCTTGAAGCTGCTATAATTTTCCGGATTCCTCTCAGTTGGCCTGAGTTTTCTGCTGGCATATGCGATGACTTTTTCTTGGCCATTCTGCTTCTGACTGAGAACTGCTCCTAAACCTTCATTACTTGCATCGGTGTACAGCAGGAACGGTTGACTGTAATCAGGGTAGGTCAAGATCTCATCACCTGTAAGAATCTCTTTCATCTTTTGGAATGCTTCAGCCTGTTCCTTACCCCAATTAAAGGGAGGGTTTCTGCTCTTTAGGGATTGTCCTACTAGGAGGTCCTGTAAAGGGGCTGCCTTCTTCGTGTAATCTTTCACGAACCTTCTGTAGTAACCCGTGAGTCCCAGGAACTGTCGCACTTCTTTGAGGTTCTTCGGCTCCGGCCACTTCTGGATGGCAGTGACTTTCTCTGGGTCCGGCGCTACTCCTTCCGAACTGACGATGTGCCCCAAGTATTGTACCTTCTGTTTGAGTAGATGGCATTTTGAGGGTTTCAACTTCATCCCGTACCTGGACAGGGACTCAAATACTTCTGCCAGGTGCTTCAGATGGTCCTCATATGTCTTGGAGTACACAATGACGTCGTCTAGGTATAGCAGCACGGTTTCAAAATTGAGATGTCCCAGGCAGTTCTCCATCACTCTCTGAAATGTTCCTGGGGCACTGCTGAGCCCAAACGGCATTCTGTCGAACTCACAGAGCCCCATTGGGGTGGTGAAAGCCGTTTTCTCACGATCCTCCTCAGCCACAGCCACTTGCCAGTACCCACTAGTCAGATCGAGGGTAGAAAAGTAGTTAGCCGTTTTCAGAGCAGCTAATGATTCCTCTATACGTGGTAACGGGTATGCATCTTTATGTGTTATGCGGTTCACCTGCCTGTAATCCACACACATTCTCAAGCTACCATCTTTTTTTCTAACCAGGACTAGAGGTGCTGCCAGGGACTACAACTATCCCTGATTACTCCGGCTTCTTTCATATCTCGCAACATTTCTTTAGCTTTCTGATAATGGGCTGGGGGTATAGGCCTGTACCGCTCTTTGATGGGAGGATGACTGCCTGTAGGGATATGATGTTGTACTCCCTTAATTATCCCAAAATCAAGTGGATGCTTGCTAAACACTTGAGCGTACTCTTGTACCACCCGTAATACCCCTTGCTTCTGATGAGCGGGAGTGGTGTCCGTCCCAACATGGAGTTGCTGACACCATTCCGCCACCTGGGTTGCCGGGTCATTGTCCTCCGCTATTTGGCGGGAGTCTAAGGACTCAGCCGGGAGAATAGAATTATTGTCGACAGCATGTAGTTTAGCAATGTTGCATACCGGGGTAAGTTTACCTCATCATCTCCCCAGTGAGGAGCCGTACCGGTACTCTTCC
>JARQOD010000003.1:294735484-294852068 GCA_033576555.1 Oophaga sylvatica | reverse complement strand
AACCGCCATTACATGTTTGGGGGCTTTCTATTATCTTTGGGGTTCTGCTCCGGGGCAGATAGCTTTCCTATTTCTATCTTTAGGTGTAGTTAGTTTCTCAGGCTGTGACGAGGCGTCTAGGACCATCGTAGGAACGCTCCACGGCTGCCTCTAGTTGCGGTGGTTAGTCAGGGTACTGCAATCTCATAGATTCCAACTGCTCTGGTGTATTGCCTTTTTTACCTGCACTCCTCAGCTACCGTAACATAACAGTATCACCGGCCCTAAAAATTGTATGGTACTCACAGAAGGGAAAAAATATTTTGAAGGAAGAAAAGTTGTCAGAGATATTTTTCTGTTTGTTGCATTTTTTCAGGCTTTGGGGTTATTGTACGATGAGCCTAATGTCACTGATCAAGCTGAAAAAGCCTTGTTGGCATTAAATCAGGGGCTTGATGACGCTGAGTTATACTGTCAGAGATTCCGTAGGTGGGCAGTCCTGACCAAATGGAATGACGACGCTTTGGCGGCCCTTTTCCGGAAGGGTCTGTCGGATAATGTAAAGGATGTTATGGTGGGATTCCCTGTCCCCTCTGGTCTCAATGATTCTATGTCATTAGCGATTCAAATTGACAGACGTTTGCGTGAGCGGAGAAGTATGCGTGGAGTGGTGTTGCCTTGTGAGCCAGCTGCTGAGCCCATGCAGTGTGATGGAGTGGTGTCTGGGGCACAGCGTCATGAGTTTCGAAAGCGCAATGGGTTATGTTTCTACTGTGGTGATGCCTCTCATGCTATTTCAGTCTGCCCTAAGCGGGGAAGACGTTTTGCACGCTCAGTTGTCTTGGGTAGTGTTCAGACTAAGTTTTTATTAACTGTCACTCTGATATGCTCTCTGTCCTCATTTTCTGCTCAGGCTTTCGTTGATTCTGGAGCAGCTATTAACCTGATGGATTATGATTTTGCTAAACGTTGTGGATTTCCCTTGATACCCCTACAGAAGTCTATTCCCCTACTGGGGATCGATTCTACCCCTTTGGCTGAGAATAAACCCCAGTTTTCTACTCAGGTGATAATGAGGGTTGAACCTGATCACCAGGAGTGCTGCAAATTTTTGGTTCTATATAATCTGCATGACATTATCGTGCTGGGTTTCCCTTGGTTACAGTCTCATAATCCTGTTTTGGATTGGAAATCTGTGTCTGTAACCAGTTGGGGCTGCCAATGTGTTAATACCAACACTCCTGTTTTTTCTGCCTCCCCCCAGGCTGAGGATGTTCCTGACTTTTTGTTTGATTTTTCTGATGTGTTTAGCGAAAGTAAATCTGCATCCTTACCTCCCCATAGGAGCTATGACTGCGCTATTGAATTAGTGCCAGGTAGTAAATTCCCTAAGGGTCGCCTTTTTAACTTGTCTGTACCTGAACATGACGCTATGCGGTCTTATATCAAGGAATCATTGGAGAAGGGTCATATCAGACCATCCTCTTCACCCTTAGTGCCGGTTTTTTCTTTGTGGCCAAAAAAGATGGTTCATTAAGGCCGTGTATTGATTATCGTCTCTTGAACAATATTACTGTGAAATATCAATACCCGTTACCCTTGATTTCTGACCTGTTTTCCAGGGTGAAAAACGCTACTTGGTTTACCAAGCTTGACCTCAGGGGGGCGTATAACCTTATTCGCATTAAGCACGGGGATGAATGGAAGACGGCATTTAACACCCCTGAAGGGCATTTTGAGTACCTTGTGATGCCCTTTGGGCTCACTAATGCTCCTTCCGTCTTCCAGTCCTTCATGAATGACATTTTCAGGGATTTTGTGGACAAGTTTCTGATTGTTTATTTGGATGATATCTTGATTTTTTCTAATGACTGGGACTCTCATGTGAAACATGTTCGAACTGTATTCCAGATTTTGAGAGAGAATGCTCTGTATGTGAAGGGATCAAAGTGTCTTTTTGGCGTACAGAAGATCTCATTTCTGGGATTCATTTTGTCCCCATCTGTTATTGAAATGGACCCGGTCAAGGTTCAGGCCATCTGTGATTGGGTCCAACCTACTTCATTAAAGGCTCTTCAGAGATTTTTGGGTTTTGCCAATTTTTATCGTAAATTTATTGGTAATTTCTCTGTTATTGTTAAACCATTAACTGATTTGACCAGAAAGGGTTCTGATGTGGTGAATTGGCCTCCTGAGGCAGTCTCTGCGTTTCAGGAACTTAAGCAGAGATTCACTTCTGCTCCTGTTCTACGGCAGCCTGATGTTTCTCTGCCATTTCAGGTGGAGGTTGATGCCTCTGAAATTGGGGCAGGTGCCGTTTTGTCCCAAAAAGATCCAGAGACCTCTAAAAGTAACCCTTGTGCCTTTTTCTCTCGAAAATTTTCTCCTACTGAACGTAATTATGACGTGGGTAATCGGGAGTTATTGGCCATGAAGTGGGCTTTTGAAGAGTGGAGACATTGGCTGGAGGGAGCCAAACATCAGGTGGTGGTCCTTACGGACCATAAGAATCTGGTCTATCTGGAATCTGCCAAGCGACTCAATCCTAGACAGGCCAGGTGGGCCTTGTTTTTCACACGTTTTAATTTTGTGGTTTCCTTTCTTCCTGGCACTAAGAATGTTAAGGCGGATGCCCTCTCGAGGAGTTTCCTTGCGGACTCTCCTGAGCTATCTGATCCCTCTGTTATTTTGAAGGAGGGTGTAGTTCTTTCCGCCATCTCGCCTAATTTGAGACTTGCTCTGGAGGGGTGTCAGGAGGATAGGCCCGAGCGCTGCCCTGTTGGAAAATTGTTTGTCCCGGACCAATGGAAAAAGAGTGTGATGTCTGAGATTCATTGTTCCGCATTGGCTGGGCATCCCGGAATTTTTGGTACCAGAGACTTGGTTAGTCGGTCCTTTTGGTGGCCTACCTTGTCTCGCGATGTCAGGGAATTTGTGCAGTCCTGCGGGACTTGCTCTCGCTCCAAGCCTTGCTCTCGCTCTAGTGGTTTGTTGATGCCATTGCCTGTGCCCAAGAGACCATGGACCCATATCTCTATGGATTTCATTTCCGATCTTCCTGTTTCTCAGAGAATGACCACCATCTGGGTAATTTGTGATAGGTTTTCCAAAATGATACATCTTGTGCCATTACCTAAGTTGCCTTCCTCCTCTGAATTGGTGCCGTTGTTCCTTCAGCACGTGGTTCGTTTACACGGCATTCCTGAGAACATTGTGTCTGACAGAGGAGTCCAGTTTGTTTCCAGATTTTGGAGGACTTTTTGTTCTAAACTGGGTGTTCAATTGTCTTTCTCCTCGGCATTTCATCCTCAGACCAATGGTCAAACTGAGAGAACAAACCAGACATTGGAGACTTATCTAAGATGCTTTGTGTCTGCTGATCAGGATGACTGGGTCTCTTTTTTGCCTTTGGCTGAGTTTGCTCTTAATAATAGGGCTAGCTCTGCCACTTTGATGTCTCCGTTTTTCTGTAATTCTGGGTTTCACCCTCGATTTTCTTCAGGACAGACGGAGGCTTCTGTCTGTCCAGGTGTTGACTCTGTTGTTGAGCGTATGCAGCAGATTTGGGACCAGGTAGTGGAGAGGTTGTCCCTCTCTCAGGAGAAGGCCCAGCGGTTTGCTAACCGGCATAGGACTGATGGTCCTCGGTTTAAAGTGGGGACTTGGTCTGGTTGTCCTCAAAGAATATTCCTATGAGAGTAGCATCTCCTAAATTTAAGCCTAGGTTCATTGGACCTTATAAGATCATGGAGATTATTAATCCTGTTTCTTTTCGTTTGCTTCTTCCAGGGACATTTAAGATCCATAACGTGTTCCACAAGTCCTTGTTGAAGAGGTTTGTTGAGCCAGTGGTTCCTGCTGCTGTGCCTCCTGACCCTGTTTTGGTTGAGGGCAATCTGGAGTATGTGGTTGAGAAAATATTGGATTCTCGTTTTTCTAGACGAAGACTCCAGTATTTGGTTAAATGGAGAGGTTATGGTCAGGAAGATAATTCTTGGGTGTTTGCTTCGGACATCCATGCTAGGAGACTTATCCGTGCGTATCATAGAACTCATCCTGACCGACCTGGTTGCTCAAATGAGGGTTCGGTGACCCCTCCTCAAGGGGGGGGTACTGTTGTGAATGGGTTTGAGATGAGTTCTGAGCAGAGGCTCCCTCTGGTGGTTACAAGCGGTACTAGTGAGGATTGGGAATCAGGTGTTACTGATTGGTCTTATTTAAGGGAATCATTTTCCCATCAGGGTTGCCGGTGATCAATTGTTCTGGTCTGAATCCTTCTTTCCAGTTTCCCTTGTAGCCTGCTGTGTCGTGTCTGCATCTCCTGCTATCAGATAAGACAATTTCTTATTTTGTGTTTTTGCTATATTTTTGCATTTTGTCCTGCACTTCTGTGGGGGCCTTCTGGGTCCCCTCCGGGGGCTTTTGCCCTCTCAGTTTAGTCCAGCCACTGTGTTTTGTACTTTTGCTTTTTGCAGTTTTTTCAGTGGCTGCTGTTTTTGTTACACCAGAGAACTAATTTAGGTGGTAGAGGTCGTGTGATCTCAGGTGATTTTGAAATTAGTAAGTTGGTGTTTTTCAGGGTTTTCTGGGATTGCAGTAAGTACCCTTCCTATCCTTTTCTATTTAGATAGTTTGGGCCCCAGTGTTTGCTCATACTATTTTCTTTCTGTGTCAGTATTTCCTCTTGTCTAACCGCCATTACATGTTTGGGGGCTTTCTATTATCTTTGGGGTTCTGCTCCGGGGCAGATAGCTTTCCTATTTCTATCTTTAGGTGTAGTTAGTTTCTCAGGCTGTGACGAGGCGTCTAGGACCATCGTAGGAACGCTCCACGGCTGCCTCTAGTTGCGGTGGTTAGTCAGGGTACTGCAATCTCATAGATTCCAACTGCTCTGGTGTATTGCCTTTTTTACCTGCACTCCTCAGCTACCGTAACATAACAGTCGCCCACCCACATACCTGCGGTTCCAGTCTAGGGGGCCTGACGGATCTCCTCCTGGGTGTTGGCCCTCGGACCCAGGTTCTGCCCGTTTAAAGGACACTGTGGAGACATATGACCTTTCCGGTTGCAACGGTAACAGGTGATCTCCCGACGAGGAGGATGTTGATCAGAGGTCGCTCCTGGGGGTGGCGTTGTCCTCTTCCGGGGGGGCGACGTCTTCCTTCTTCTCCTGTTCATCCACGGGACGTCTTCTGGGCAGTCAGCTAATAAGATCTTTCCTTCTTCCTCTTTCCGCAGCTGCAGGGCACTCATCACAGCAGCCAGATTTTTAGTCAGCTGGCGCACCTCTGAGCGCAGACAGTCCAATTCACTAGGGGGTGTCACCTGCGTTTTGGCTTCTGCCACTAGCGGGGAAAAGGGGGGTGCCGCCGGTTCCAGAGTGACTTCACCCTGGTGATGTTGGGTTGACACCTCAGGTTTGCCCAGGGGTCGCAGCCCTTTTATTGCCATGTCCTTTAGGGCATCAAAGGTAGCATCAGGATGATCTAAGGACCACCAGTTTACAGTTCTGCGCTCCTCTTGGGATCTCAATCCCTGTACAAATTGCTCTTTCAGCATCTTATTTTCGTCGATAGCATTTATATTATTAATCTGCTTAAGGGCTCTCAGGGCTCCTTGTAGTCGGCAAGCGTAGTCCCTGATGCTGTCACCTGGCTGCTGCAAACAGTGGTAGAAGGCCATCCGGAGATCCGTTTCTGTGCGGTCTTCAAATATGGCATGTAGCTTAAAGAGGATCGCAGGTACCGACTCCTGATCAACGGTATCCCAAGTCTCCACTTCCCTCTCAGCAGCGCCAGTTAGCTGCCCTATCAGCACAGCAGCTTTTTGTCTCTCAGGCATGGAGTACATTTCTAGGATGCTGCATAACTTCCGCTTGAAGCCTGCTAAAGTGCCTGGCTCACCGCTGTACTGGGGAAGCCATTTCGCCCCAGGCATATATGGGAGCGTTAGTGGCATGAGCGGGACTACCGGACTGGGTGCTGGGCCTGCGCCCCCATCTGGCGCTACAACGCCACGCGGTGCGGGGTCGGGGCCTCCGGCTGGGGCCGCACTGTCGGCCGGTTGTTGTGACATATTAGCACCCCCTTGGTTAAACGGAGCCTACCGGTTTCAGAAGCTGCTATTCCACAAGCGCAGCGATGGGGACAGGACCTTCGTCGCAGGCGCTCTGATGTCAGAGCGTCCACTTCCTGTCGCAGGACCTGCCGCTGAGTCAGAGCCGGGGGCGTGTCCAAGACTTTGCGCGCTCTTTCAGGTACGCCCACCTTCTTCTCCAGCGCCTTAGGGCGCGAATATGGCGGCAAATATGGCGGTATTTGGCGCCAAACAACAGCAACAGTCTTTTTCACCAAAACACTCCACAGGCACACAGGGCTCGCAATTCTGCAAGTTTCGGATCCTGTTCGTGACGCCAAGTTGTGTTGACCCGCACCACAATTGTGGGTTACCAGGGCTATGGGGTACTCGGAGCCGAGCCTGTAGATTTCTATAGGGGATGTCACTGGTAGCGTGGCTCCTTCCGTGTCCCTGGCGGTCAGGCGTTAAAGGGGGGTTTATTTACAGGGGATTTAGTAGATAACAGTTCGTGACGCCACCTGTAGTTGTCTGATCACTAAGACCAGCGCTGCAGTAGATCTCTGAGGGGATGTTGTGGCAGCTAGATGACGGGTCCCCCACAGGTGGGACTGGTCCCTCAAAGTCTATGGTATTAATGATGTAGGGTGCAGATAAATGAATCAGTCTCACACCATCCAGTGTCTTTCCATACCTTTTACTTGTCAGATGTTTAGGCAGGTCCCGGGAAGCTGTTGGGGTGGATGGAGGATGCGTTTTGAGGTAACGGCTGAGCAGGTTGGAGGCCTCCTTTACTTTCCAATATGATGAGTCCAACTAGCATAGAGCCAAGTTAACTCCGAATACTCCAGTTAACTCCATAGCTGCACTGCCCGGTCAGCACTGTGGTCGGAGCCTTCCATATAATGTGAGAGAGCTGAGTTCCTACTGTTGTCCTGCATCGACTCAAGGTTCCCACTCCCCCTGACTCCAGTTACGTACCGACACTCCAAGGGCTGCTTTCTGCGACCTAAGGTCCAGTAAGACTCTGGTTTTCCTGTCACCACGCCTGAAGCTGTAGCGACACTTCGGTCCCCAGTGACCGGTTAATTTGTGCAGGTATCCTATACCTAAGGCACTTCTCTGTTTCTTCCACTGCGCCTTTCGCCCTGCTCGCGCTTTTAATGTCAGCACTGACTAGACTAGGATAATATTCGGTTATCCGTACTAGCCTCCACTTTTGTACCGTCTCTCTGTATTGACAGGAATCTCGGCTCTCCAACAGGCACCAGTCCTGACTCCCTCCACACTCAGGAGAAACTTTCAGACTCCACTGTGCTACAGGACACTCCCCTATACACCCCTGCTGGGTGTGTCTGAAGTGTATGTGAATCATGTCAAGCCTTAACCGTTACCTCTCCACTCATCCTCCTGGTATTGTGTGCCTTACATACCAGGGCTACACACATGGCTTAGGTGTCTCTCCTGGTATGGGAGCTTCCTTGCAATGCGATACGTGGATTCAAACAGACTTTCCCTCTAGTTACACAGAGGTTGATGTCATCTGGGGCTCTTGGACAGGATCATCAAATCTGGCAGTGAGGAGAAAAACTCGAGAATGGACATTAGTTTTTGACCAATTCAATTACATAAGTGTTATGATTTGGTAGCTGAGGAGAGCAGGCAAAAAAAGTAATACACCAGAGAGGTTGGAATCTATGGATTGCAGTACCCTGACTAACCACCACAACTAAAGGCAGCCGTGGAGCGTTCCTACGTTGGTCCTAGACGCCTCGTCACAGCCTGAGAAGCTAACTACACCTAAAGATAGAAAAAGGAAAGCTATCTGCCCCGGAGCAGATCCCCAAAGAACATAGGAAGCCCCCAAACATGTAATGGCGGTTAGACAAGAGGAAATACAGACACAGACAGAAAATAGTATGAGCAAACGTTGGGGCCTGTCGTCGCTGTTATCTTGTTAACCCTTTCCTCCTCGGAATGTGGTACCAGAGAGAATAAGACACAAACCAAAGGGTGCGTCAATATACTCTACTCTTTATTGCTAATGAAGGGGCTTATATACACCCCTGAAGCAGGAAGCGGAATTACCATATATGGCAGTTAATACAATCTTATCATTGAAACACGTAACATACTGTTTTCTAACCAAACTTTCCATCTTTGCCTTTAGCCCCTGATTTTCGCCCTCCTAGTCACAGAGTATCTCCTTTATGTCAGGGGGTTAGTGTTATCAATGAAGGAACATTCCTTTCTTATCTTCCCTTCCTGCTATTGCCTCATGCTTCCCAAGGCCTTGAGAAGAAATTACTGATTATATTAACTCTAACATTCCCTCCATTTTGGTTCCGATTCATTTAGTATTACAATTACAACATCTTCATACCTCCTCTGTGTCCTAGTACATCGTTTAATACACATCAAACAAATTTTAAAAACTAAATAGATAGCAAGACATATCAATAAAACCTGTAGGCCAGCTTGTATTATCCCAGTCAGCCATCCCCCTATGCCTTTGAACCAATTTGCGGGTTAAGAAAGGAGAAAGTATTTGCCCACCATGAATCTTGATTCTTCAGATTTGCCTCATCATATAGTTTCCTTAACTTTATGACATCCTCTAGCTTATGTTTAAGGGTTAAAACACTAGAATTATCAATATAATGGCAACATGCAGGTCCAATAATCTGGCACATCCCTCCTTGAGCTGCAGTTAGGTAATCTAACACGAGGGTATGTTGGTTAGTAACAATAATTAGCTGATTCTGTACTGCAAGGGACCCATTGAGGATATCTAATATATCCCATATTTATCATCTAGGTAATCTGTGGATTCTACCAACTTATCCCACGTCTGAGTTATCATAGGGTAGATAAATAATGCACTGAAAAATTTATTTGCTATTCCCATCTCCACTATATGTGGTCTCCCATTTGGGCGAGGTCTATTGTCTGCAGATCGTTTATGTAATATACGAATCCAACAGTTTGCAACAGTTTGGTTTTGTTCTTTCAGTCCATCCACTAAAACTAAGTGGTGTCTAATGAACCTGTTATCATCACCATCTACTCGGCTAAGTCTGTTCCAAGCATCCGTTACTGCAAGGATGCAAGCAAATGTCATTAGTAGCATCATTCCTCTTCTGGAGGCTCTCCAAGGATCTTCTTACAATGCGATGCGTGGATCCAAGTTTCTTTGCCTTGTAGCTTGACTGCGGTACTTGTCGTCAGTAGAACTTGAAAAGGTCCATCAAATCTCGGATCCAGACTCTTTCTCACATGTCTTTTAATGACTACCCAGTCTCCGGGCTGCAAGCTGTGACTCCCAGGATCCTGGTTCGGATCTGGAAGAGAACTGAAGACATTATCATGTACTTTTTTGAGTCTTTTATGCAAATCCCTTACATATGAGCTACTCATCTCCAGTGCTTGGGGAAAGAAACATCCTAAGCTAGGCACTTTGCCAAATAGTACTTCATACGGAGAAAGTCCAGTTTTTCTATTTGGAGTGTACCTTACTGAGTATAGGGCTAATGGTAAACATTCAGGCCAAGATTTCCCTGTTTCAGCCATGGCCTTTTGGATTTTTAACTTCAATGTCCCATTTAGTCTTTCTACTTTTCCACTGCTTTGTGGATGATATAGGGTATGAAAAGCTTGTTGAATTCCCAGAGCTGTCAAGACTTCATTCATTATTTCACCTGTGAAATGTGTACCTCTGTCACTTTCGATCACCTCTGGTACTCCATACCTGCACACCACCTCCGCAAGCAGCTTCTTTGCGGTTGCCGCAGCCGTAGCCTTGGCAATTGGGAAAGCCTCCGGCCAACCTGAGAATAAATCAAAAACACACCAACACGTACTCCCATGACCCTGATTTTTGGCAGCTGAATATAATCAATCTGCAGTCTCTGGAAAGAATAGAAGGGCCGAGGGGCGTGTTTGGGTGGTGTCTTGACTACCCTTCCCTGATTATGTGTAGCACATACCATGCATCCCTGGATCAAACCTTCTATACAGGTGGAAAAGCCTGGTGCTACCCAATGCTTCTGCATCACGCTCATTACAGCAGTTTTGGACTGGTGGGTTGGCCCATGTAACATCTGGGCGACCGCAGGGTACAACGCCCTTGGAAGGCATCGGCGCATCCCTCTTCCCCATACCCCAGTTGCTGCATTCAGACATGCACCTTCTTTTTCCCACTTTTCTACTTCCTCCTGGCGCACCTGAGCCTGCATCTGGGATAAGGCATCCTCCGACACAAAGGGATTTTTGGGAGCGCTTACCTGGTGCATCGTTACCCCTTGGAGTGGTCTACTGGCTGCTGTTTTTGCTGCTGCATCGGCCATTGCGTTTCCTTTACTCACCTGATCAGTGCGTCTGGTATGTGCTTTAACTTTTATGACAGCTACCTCTTTTGGTAATTGTAATGCATCAATTAACTGCTGGACTGCGTCAGCATTTTTAATGGGATGTCCTGCTGCCGTCAGGAATCCTCTAGATTTCCAAATTGGACCCAAATCATGAGCTATACCGAATGCGTATCTAGAATCTGTGTAGATGTTAACAATTCTACCTTCAGCTATCTTACAGGCCTCGGTCAGAGCCTTAAATTCAGCCTCCTGGGCCGACTGATATGGGAGCATTGGTTCTGCTTTGATCACTGCATTCAGGGAGACGATGGCATACCCGGTGTGGAAGGTACCTGAGTCATCTTGGTGGCGAGATCCATCTACAAAAGATTCAAAATCAGCATTAAGTCTTTCAGTTTTAAACACTGTGGGTAGACCTGCTGTTTCTTGTGCCATAAGCTGAACACAGTCATGAGGAATCTCCTCTCTTGGATCTTCTTTGTACAATACCTGACCTGACCCCTCCTTTAGATCCGAGAGAGGTAACAACGTGGCAGGATTAAGTGTGGTACATCTCTGCAAAGAAACATTTGGAGGCATTAAAAGTGCACATTGCAATCGAAGGTGACGTGCAGCTGAAAGGTGTGCCGGTTGCACCTGGTTCAGGTATGGTGTATACATCATGAGGTGTAAGTACTGTCAGTGGATGATCAAGCACGATGTCTGACGATTTGTGGAACAATAGCCCTACAGCATGTACTGCCCGTACACAGGACGGGCACCTCTAGCCACTGCATCTAGTCTTACACTGAAATAGGCTACAGGCCTTTGATTGTCACCATGTAACTGAGTCAATACCCCTGCCGCGTGTCCCTGCTGTTCGTGGAGATACAGGGTGAATGGTAGTTCATAGTTGGGGGTTCCTAGCGCTGGAGCTGCCACAATCCTGTTTTTGAGAGAATAAAAACAGTCTATACCTTCAGGAGTTAGTTTAAAAGGCACAATGGTGATACAGTCATAGAGAGGCTGCATGAGGATTGATACAGCATGAATCCACTGCCTGCAGTAGGAAACCAGTCCAAGAAATGTCCTAAGAGCGGCAACATTAACAGGAATAGGAAAATTCTGTACAGCTTCTTTGCGAGCGCTGGTCAGATGTCGCGCCCCCGTGTGTAATGCAATGTCCCAAAAAGATAACTGAAGATTTACAGAATTGCAGTTTATCCTTTGACGCTTTACATCCAGCTTGGTACAAAAACAACATAAGTGATATTGTTGCAATACAACACTGTTTCCTGGAGGGGGCACAAATCAGTAAGTCATCAACATATTATAAAAATAACATTGGCAAAATCAATAACTGTGAACCAAGCAGCTTCCTGAGATATCTGGAACAAAAGTGTATATATTGTACCAGCCAATACATAGAGAGTTAAATCTCGTAGTTGAAGGGGGAAGCTGGAGTTTTTTTTTCTGTTAAGGCTACTGATAAGAACCTAGCTGCAGGCCTGCTGCCGAAGGTGGGGGCTAGGTTTTAACATCACTTGCTACCAGTTTCTGTAATCTGCTGACTGGCTGCACCCTTAATCTGCCCACATCTGTTTTATCTGAAGCCCAGAAATCATGCGGTATCACACCTTCCAACATTGAAGGAAATTCATTTGTGTCCTCTATACTAGCAACGTCTAGCGACATGATTTTACAAAGAGTGCTCGGCTTCAATCCTGGTGTCATAGTGACAGTTCCATCAAGATGATACTCAATATGTGCTTGCAATTGTGACAACACATCACTTCCTAAAAGATTACATTGACCCCGTGGTAATACCATTAACTGTGTGTGTGTACAGTGGTTCCTTGAATTTGCAGAGGAATCTTATTAGTGACGGGGAGCAGGATAGATGGAGAGTTATAAGGAGTCGCTATAACATGGTGGGAGAAATCACTTTTCCCAAATGGCCAGTCCTCTTCTGTAATTACTGAATTGTCTGCCCCCGTGTCCACTTGGAACTCAACCTCATGTCCCCCTGGTGTTCACCTGCACTGTGCATTTAGGAGTGGGGGGTAGGGAGACAAGGGGGTTCATGTGCAAGCTACCTCTTTTTGCCTGCGCTAAATCATGTTGTGCCCCCTGTGCTATTCTCGCTAGATCCTCTGCTTTAACTGATCTCCAATCTGGTCTACTTACTTTCTCTGCCTGTCTATCTTTCTTCTCACGTACTCTGACCTTCGATTCTTACATACTGTGTCTATTCTAAAAACATATTCAACAAAATCTAAAAACTGTTGCACTCTTTCCTGTGCATCCTCACGAATACCCGATGGGAGGGGCTGGTCAAACCTCAGCCTGCAGTTTCCTTATCTGTAGAATGACCTTGGTCTAAAGGAAAATGCCATCTCGCTGCTGCCAGCACTTATCTCTGCTTGCTGTCACTGACTTCTGTATTGTCAGGTGTGGTCCTACACACATAGCACTTGTATGTCTCATCTATCAGTCTATCGTATCTAGCTTCATCTGCCAATTTCCCTTTTATAAGTGTTTCTAGATCCTGTCTAGTTGCTTATTAGAGCCAACTGCTCTGTAGGGCTCCATGGTCTGTATAACACTACTGTCCGGGGGAGGGAGGCAGACAGGAGGGTAAATCAGTCATCCCTGTTTTTGTCAGTCTGTAACGTCCGTCTCCTAATTCTTCAGTCTTTTCTTCTAAGTAATCACACGCACTCATCCACAGGTTCACTGTTTTCAACAGTCCTTTGTCTCTCAACCATCCATGATGTGAGTCAAAGAACCTTTTTCCATTTATCACTGTTCAATTCTCCGTTTTCATTCATGCCTGCTTTTCACAATCTCTGCGCACAACTAAATCTTTAGCAGAAATGCCTTCCTTGGCATTTTTTTGGTTCCCCATTTTTTTTATATCTCCTCACCTAGAAGAGATTCTCTTGTCACCAAGACAAGTTTGTCACCAAGACAATTGCGTCACCAAGACTCTGTCACCAAGACAGTTGCGTCACTTAGACAATGGGCCACAAAGGTTTCTGAACCATTTCACTGCTCGCTCTTCAATATTTGTACGCCAACCAAATGAACAATCCAATCACACAGACACCAAGACAAAACCACAACACAATCATTGGATCCATACTGTCATTATTCAAAGGAGGAAAGGCAGGACTGACAATTAATCTGAGGGTCTACTGGTTCAAAGGGACCTGAGCCAGGAATACCTGTGAATTACCTGGAAAGCCGACCGCTCGGGGAGGAGGGAGTCCACTATACAGTGATATAGATTTTGGGTAGAATATAATAAGTATTCTTACCCCAGCGCTGTATGTATATCACCAACAGAAGGCTCCGCTCATCCCACGTCTCCGGACCGGTCGGGCTCCCGCAGAGTAGAATAACTCAGGTCCCTGTTCGGGCGCCAGTACACCTAAAGATAGAAAAAGGAAAGCTATCTGCCCGGAGCAGATCCCCAAAGAACATAGGAAGCCCCCAAACATGTAATGGCGGTTAGACAAGAGGAAATACAGACACAGACAGAAAATAGTATGAGCAAACGTTGGGGCCCAAACTTCCAAAATAGAAAAGGATAGGAAAGGCACTTACTGCAACCCCAAAAAAACCCTGAAAAATACCAACTCTACTAATTACAAAAACACCTGAGATCACACGACCTCTACCACCTAAATTAGTTCTCTGGTGTAACAAAAACTAAACAGCAACTTCTGAAAAAACTGGAAATGGCAAATGAACAAACAGTGGCTGAACTAAACTGAGAGGAGCATAAGCCCCCCGAAGGGGACCCGGCAGACCCCCACAGAAGTGCAGGACAAAATGCAGGCACCAAAAAACTAAAAGAAGAAAATGTCTTATCTGTTAGCAGAAGATGCAGGCACGAAACAGCTTTTCTGGGTCTCTGGGAGTGTGCCTTATGCTAAACAGTGCAATAGGGAGTGTGTCATGCCATGGTTTGCGTGTCTCTTGGGCAATTTTTCAGCATTCTATTCTTAAGTGTTTCGTTCAGTTTTTCTACCTTCCTGCTGCTCTGGGGGTGGTAAGGAGTGTGTAGGCCTAAATCTGACCCTACTGCTAATCGGGTCTTGTGTGTCAGATTTGCTGTGAATCCGGGTCCCTGATCACTTTCTATCATTTCTGGAACCCCGTATCTGCACACTATTTTCCGAAAGTAGCTTCGTTGCAGTAGTCTTTGCTGACTTGGAAGGCTTCTGTTCATCTTGAAAATACTTCTTTTGACCACAATGGCGTATTTGAATCCTTCACTTGGTGATATCTGGATGTGGTCTATCTGGATCCTTTGAAGCTGGTAGAGTGGTCTTTCCAGATGAGGTGAGGGGGTCTTTCTTCCATACGTCCAGGCTTGCATTTGCCGCAGGTCAGACAGCTGCTGGTGAATTTGGCTGTTAGGGTGGAGATCCCTGAAGCGAAACAGTAAGCACCAATCAGATCATTCATCTGTGTCTTTGATATGTGGATGTGGGTCCATGTACCCATTGGACCACCATAGGGTGCATACTTTGTGGTAGGCAGAGTTTGAAGTCTATTATTGATAGCCTTCTTTCTTCACGTGTTGCTTTTTTCGCATTCAGCTCTTCTTCTCCTTTTGGAGCTTGGTCTTGTAACTTCTTGAGCAGATTCCAGGACGTCTCTTTGTCAGGTTTCTTGTCTTCAGTCGTCATGTAGTAGCCGTCCGGCTCTACGACCTCTCCCACTTCTCCATGTTCTCTTCCTTTGGCTGCTTCTTTGGCTGCCATGTCCGCCATGTTATTGCCTCACGCCTCTTCTGTTCTCAGTTTTCCATGCACTTTGATTTTTCAAATTGCCACCATTTTGGAAGTTGGAGTATACCCAGTAGGTCCCTGAAGGCTCCATGATGCTTCACGGTTGTCCCGTTTGCTGTGATGAAGTCCCTTGTAGCCCAGATGGGTCTGAAGTCGTGTGCTATGCCATGCGAGTACCTGTAGTCCGTGTAGATGTTTGCAGTCTTGCCTTCTGCCATCTGGCAGGCCTTCGTCAGCGCTATCAATTCTGCTTCCTGGGCTGACAGGCTAGGTGACAGACTTCTGGACCACAGGATTTCTTGATTGCTGGTCACTGCACTTCCTGTGTTGAAACTTCTTCATCATCTGCAAATCTGGAGCCATCCAAGTATCCCCCCTTGGGAGTGGGAGTAGAGTGGCCGGGCTGAGGACTGTAGGTCTGGAGACGGTGACATTATGAGACAAAGGCAATAGAGGCGCCACAAAGATGCCTGGCGGTGGGGAGATTACTGTTGGTTGAGCTTGATTGAAGATTGCCAAGATGTCATGCGGAGTGAGAGTTTCCAGTGGCTGTCCAAGAGTGATGTCAGCAACCTTGTCCAGGAGGGTGTGTGCTGCGGATACTGCCATCAGGCAGGAGGGTGCTCTTCTTGCAACTGGATCCAAGCGGGCTGAGAGGCAGCCTAAAAGTCTCTGTTTTCCCCCGTGAATCCGTGCCAGGACTCCAGTAGCATGACCTTCTTTCTTCCATCAGGTAGACGGAAAGACTTTTCATAGTCAGGTAGGCCTGGTATTGGCGCTGAGACTGTGGAGTTCTTCCAATCTCCTGAATGGGTTGAAGGCTGCGTCTGATAGAAGGAGCGGGGTTGCGTTGATGCAAGCGCACAGAGGCTGCATTAGGACTGAGGCATCAGGGATCCAGGTTCTGCAATACGACACTAGACCAGGGAAGGCCTGTAGCATTCTTGGAGTTGTTGGGGGAGCCATCTTCTCCACAGTGGTCTTCCAGTCTTTTGACATGTGTTTCGTCTTGTGGGCAATACAGTGTCCCAGGGATGTAACTTGCTTCTGGCATCACTGGACTTTGTTCTTCCAGACCTTGCGTTGCTGTTCTTCCAGGTAGAGTAGGAGAGATAAGGAATAGGCTGTGCAGGTGTCGATGTCAACCACACAAAAGAGAAAGTCATCCACGTGTTGTAGAAGAGTGACTCTTGCATATTCTGCAATCCAGTTGACAAAGATGGAGGACATTGTCTTGGTGAAACTTAAAGGGCTTGTTTTGAGCACCTTGAGGCAACATTGTCCATATGCACTGCACTGGTGCGTGAAAGCAGGCCTCCAGGTGGAGGGGAAACACTGAAGAAGGTACTGGCCAGGTTGATCACCGTGAATACCGTTGCGGTGACTGGGACTCTTGAGAGCAGAGTGTGATGGTTCAGCACTGTTGGGGTTTCAAATACCGTAGCCTCTTTCGCGGCCTCCAGGCCTTGCACCATTCTGAACTCAGTGGGGTTTACAGTCTTTTTCTTCACTGTGGAAAGCTGGGATTGATTCCGATGGGCGAGGCAGCCCAGTTTGGCCTTGTCCTTCAGTATGCGGCAGGGGACTCCCATCTGCTGGTGCAGAGCTGGCGGGAAAACAAGCCGTCTACTAGGATCCACATCATGAGAGATGACGACCAGCTGGCTTTCTTGTTCTCCACCAAGACAGTCACTGTGTTAGCACCTGCTCTGGTCACAGGGGGTCTTCTTGTTGGGACGTCTCCTTAAACGGCTGCTTTTTTCTCAGCACGGGCCATCAGTAGTTTATTTTTCTCCAGCTCGGTCTCAGGTCAGTATTTGTGCACAAGTTTGAAGAGCTGAGTGGCCTTTTTCCGGTCTAGGGCCTGGGTGAACTGGTTGATTGCAGGGGGCACCTCCTGGTGCTTGCAAAAGATGAACCTCTGGCGTTAGAGCTGGATGAGGTGTTGCCATTCCATGAAGCGAGTAGAGTCCTTCTTGAGTTGAATATTCTGGCCAATGTCAAAGTTCTCAGGCCGTCTTCTTAGGCGAGTTCACTTAGACCTTCAGTTGGTCAGAGACATCTTGACTCTGGGTGATGGAGTGGCTTTTCTGGTACTATGTCCAGCACCTCCTGTGATAGGTCTGCAGTGTGGTTGTTTGAGGTTCCTGTTTCTTCTTGGGTCAGGGGTGAAGAAAGTGTCATGGTCCCATCTTCCTGGAACACTCTGGTCGCTTTCAGCTTCTGCAGTAGGTCCACTCCCAATAGGTTGAGGGTGCAGGTTTTTGACACAACAAACTGGGACATGATGGAGTGTTCTGGCTGAGTCCACACGCTCAGGGGCTTCATAATCTGGAAATATCTGACTTGACCATCAATTCCCATGCAGGAAGCAGAAGATTCTGATAGGTAGGTGAGGTTGAGGAGTTCCACAAGAAAAGATATGACTACGCCATCCACTCTCAGGATATTGGTCCCACTGGTGGGGTTCCTTGTGGACTTGGTGTGCTCTTGTCCTATGGACGGGGTTCTTCACTGCTTTCTGTGTTTCTTCCTTGGCTTGCTTCTCTAGACAAAGTGGTGGGTCGTAGGGGTTCTCTGCAGCGGTTCCGGTAATGGCCAAGCTTGCCACAGTTGTAACACTTGACATTCCTTCTGTCCCGGGGGACTCAATCCTTTTTGCTACTGTGAGCAGGGTGTCCATTGCTATTGACGTGTACTCAGGCCTGGCTGCTACCAGTGGTTTCCTGATTGGTTCTCTCAGTCCATGCACAAAAGCCTGTGCCAACATCCGTCTGTGTGTCTGATCATGGGTAATGAGGCCCAAAACTTGAAACACTTGCATCACTCTGTCATGGAACTTCTCCACAGACTCTGTCATGTCTTGACTCGTGACATGTAGGCTGAGAGTTTGTCCTGTCAGTCTGCTTTTGGCCCATTCTCTGAGTTGCTCAATTAGCTTTGGTCCTGTCCCCCAGGCATACGTATCTAACTCTGCTGGATGCTTGAAGTGTTCTCTCATAATTGACCAGAATGCATCACCTGCTTTTATTTCCATTTCGGTCCAGAGATCAATCCAGGCTGCTGTATACGTTTGCTGGATCTGCTGCATTTTTTGGCAAAATAGCATGGGGTGTATCCCTGGGTCTGGCAGCATACTGATCACCTGGCTTGGGATGAAGGGCTCATAGGATGGTGCCTCTACCTGTCCCTGCTCTATTGGTGCTTGTGTGTTTTCTTCCCTAGTATTGGGCAGCATGTGTGACGTTGCATCTTCATCTTCATCAGATAAGAAGTGACATGGTGTACTTGGTGCATACACTGGGTGAGATTTGGGCTTTAAAGTTGTCTTGCTGCATGAGGATTTCCCACTTCCTTGCTGAGGCTGCGGTGGATCAGTGTCATGGTTCCATGCTAGCAGCCCTGTAGCTATACCACCCCCCTGTGAAGAACTAGCTGTGGACTGTTGTGTCTGGGGGCTACATGTAGCGTTTTGTGTAGGGAGATTTGCACTTTCTTCTCCTGATATAATGACTAGGGAGAGGTGGGGGGCACCGCATGCTACACAAGTGTCCCTGTACCATGGATTCTGTTGAGAACAGACTGAACATGTCCAATATTTCCCTTCACCATATGGGGGTGGTGATGGCTTAGCATCTTTCTCTATCTTGTACACATAAAAATCATATCCTGGCTTGTTCACATATCTTTCTGAACTTCCTAAACGATGCAAGTTTACTGCCACTTTGTGCCATGCATTTGCATCAGTCAGCAACTTTGAATCTACTAGCTTCCCTTTTCTATTTTTCAATACATCCTGCCATTCCGCAGCTTGGAGTCTGCCCTTCTTATGGATTTCACACACTTTCATGAGCTGTCTGTAATTTTTTACATACTTTACTCCTTCTTGTTCAGCTACCAGCTGGGGGGCAGTTTTCTCTCCAGGGAGCATAAGACTCTCCTGCTTGCCCATCTTGTTCCCCATTTTTAAAAAAAAAAAAAAAATTATTTCCTCGCCGAATGCCCGACGGGAGGGGCTACTCAGACCACTGCGTAGTTTGTGTCTGCTCTCTCCCTCAGCCTGTAATTCTCCTTATCTATGTGACCTTGTTCTAAGGCAAGCTTGTAGAAAAAAAAATGGCTGGAGAAATAAAGCTCTAAAATAAATTGCTTAGAGAAGAAAAAAAAAAAATCTCTCCAAAATCATTTAAAAATGTACTTAAAAGAAAAATTTTTTTTTAAAAAACAAAAGTTAGATTTAGTAAAAAAAAACTGTAGAAAAAGAAAACAAAAAAAAAATAAATTCACCAAAAAGGGAGAAAAGAGAAAAAAAAAAAAAAAAAACGTATTAATCATAAAACTCTGAAAAACAACCCTTGTTACTAAAACAGCTAATTAAAAATCTCTGGAATGTCAGCTGGCTGCTTCCCCCCTCCCTTCCTTATATCTCTGCTTGCTGTCTCTATAGGCACTGAAATCACGTAAAAAAAAAAAAAAAAAAATTATTATTCCTCAGAATAGCAAAAAATGAATATAGTTCAGTCTGAATGCCTGATAATTCTCACGTTAAAACCTGTAGCCAAAAAACTAGCTTAAAAAAAATAAAAATCAAAGCCAAGAAACAGAATGCCTGATAACGTGATTAGCAGAGGAGGGGGGGGTCAAAGGGGTTTTCTCGCTGCTGCAGCCAGCACACTGCTCTGAATGAGTTACTGACAGACCGCACGGAGATGTGATTTAAAGCGAAAGTACCTGATACAGACAATGAGACAGACACCCGGGAGAATACGAATCCCTCTTTTGATGATCTGTGACACATACAAGCTGCTCTGGTAACTGATAACTCACCAATTGCACTGAGCGCGGTGAAGCTCAAGGTTCTATCGCTCTGTACGTACGCCCTGGCTGGTGCGCCGGTCACAGTAATCTGCAATAGCCTTCATCAAAATTCTCACTATCCACGTCTGATTTGACTGGGATGGCCTCCCGGTGCGTGGACAATTATTGTGAGAACTTATCCAAACAAAGCTTCTGCCCTTCACGTCTGATTTGACTGGGATGGCCTCCCAGTGCGTGAAAGTTTACTGCAGAAACTTAACCGAACAAAGCCCTCGCTTCCACAACTGGATTTTTTGGGATAACCTCCCTCCAATGTGTGAAGAATATCTGCGTGGACTTATCCAAAACAAAGCTCCCGCCCTCCACGTCTGATTTGACTGGGATGGCCTCCCGATGCGTGAAAGTTTACTGCGGGAACTTATGCAGCAATTGTCTTTTGCTATACAGCCCCCAGAGATCAGCAAGCAAAAACACAGTCACCGTTCCAACTTTCTCCCGGTTCACATAAAACATGAAACATATACAGCACAGCAGCAACCAACTCGGCTTATATCCCAGGGCTTTTGGATAAGGGTATGGACTTTTTACACAACCTGGGAATGCGGTGATGACCACGTCCGACCGGCTGGAAGTGTAGGCTAGGACTAGGCACAGGGAACATTCAGGTAAGATGACAAAGTTTTCTTACCTTACTGATGGAGCTGCAGTCTCCGTCCCGTGTGCCAAGGCCAGGGCCAACACCCCCGTCTCTCCGGTCGGCCGAGTCCTCGTGCGTTTCGTCCAATGCCCCGCGTGCAGGCGCCAACTGATATGGAAATTTAATTAGGATAAAAATATCCTGTGTTTGCTGCTTGCCATGTCCAAATCTCTATATAATGTCTTTTTGAGCGCTCAGAAGAAATGAGGACTGTCCACACGAAAGTGTCAGTATAACAGTTCGTCAAAGACACACATTTATTATTCATTCAAGGTTTTATACGTTTACAAAAAGGGGCTGGTTAGTCAATTAACATACAATTAAAAGCTGCTAGATTATTGGCTGTTCTAGTGTAAATATGATAATTATGATAATCATGATTAAAAGAGCTGAAGTTGCAAAATTATTGTTTATATTCTTGTGACCTAGTTGCCTTGCATAACTATAATGTAAACAACAGATATCTAATAGGACATTTTGTACTTCATGCATTTGTTCCTTTACGAAGGCCTCTTTGAAGGCCAGATTTCTTTAAAACGACTGATTATAGCTGGCCTAGAAATATGTGAGCACAGGGTTTTTTAGCAAGTGAGATCTATCTAACTGTGAACTGTGAATACATATATGTGAATATACTTTGAATATATGGAATACATATATATTTCCATGACAAGGCTTATCATCTAGCTGCACAACACCATCCCTTCCAGAGGACCTGCACAGCAGCGCTGGTCACCCTGACCAGGTACTACAGGTGGCATCACGAATTATCATACGAACACTAATCCCCTGTAAATATTCCCTTTTTGGTGAGCGCCAGGGCCACGGACCGAGCTGTAGCTACCGTGATATCCCCCATAGCAATCGACTGGCTCGGTGCCGAGTACCCCACGGCCCTGACGGGCGGCTCACAGTGACACCCAGGACAAAAAAAAGCCTGCCATAAACTGCCCAAACTTTGAGCACACACAGATATGAGCTGCCACGGAGATGCCACTACAATAAATGTGTGCCCTGTATTTTTTATTTTTGGGATAACTAGTGCTGTACATCAGGACTGTGACACCCATGACAAAAAAAATAAAACTGACGTAAACTGGGCAAACTTTGAGCACGCACAGATATGAGCTGGCACGGAGATACCACACTGAAAAATTTGTGGCCTATATTCCAATTACACCTGGGGCTAGCTTTATACAGTCATGGCCAAAAGTTTTGAGGATGACACAAATATTATATTTTCACATGATCTGCTGCCCTCTGGTTTTTATATGTGTTTTGACAGATGTTTTTATCACAGACAGAAATATAATTGCAAACATATGAGTAACAAAAGCTTATATTGACAGTTAGAATGAGTTAATGCAGCAAGTCAATATTTGCAGTGTTGACCCTTCTTCTTCAGGACCTCTGCAATTCTCCCTGGCATGCTCTCAATCAACTTCTGGACCAAATCCTGACTGATAGCAGTCCATTCTTGCACAATCAATGCTTTCATTTTGTCAGAATTTTTAGGTTTTTGTTTGTCCACCCGTCTCTTGATGATTGACCACAAGTTCTCAATGGGATTTAAGATCTGGGGAGTTTCCAGGCCATGGACCCAAAATCTCTATGTTTTGTTCCCTGAGCCATTTAGTTATCACCTTTGCTTTATGGCAAGGTGCTCCATCATGCTGGAAAAGGCATTGTTGATCGCCAAACTGCTCTTGGAGGGTTGGGAGAAGTTGCTCTTGGAGGACATTCTGGTACCATTCTTTATTCATGGCTGTGTTTTTAGGCAAGACTGTGAGAGAGCCATTCCCTTGGCTGAGAAGCAACCCCACACATGAATGGTTTCAGGATGCTTAACAGTTGGCATGAGACAAGACTGGTGGTAGCGCTCACCTTGTCTTCTCCGAATGAGGCGTTTTCTTGATGTCCCAAATAATCGAAAAGGGGATTCATCAGAGAAAATAACTTTACCCCAGTCCTCAGCAGTCCACTGCCTGTACCTTTTGCAGAATATCAGTCTGTCCATGATGTTTTTTCTGGAGAGAAGTGGCTTCTTTGCTGCCCTCCTTGAGACCAGGCCTTGCTCCAAGAGTCTCCGCCTCACAGTGCGTGCAGATGCACTCACACCTGCCTGCTGCCATTCCTGAGCAAGCTCTGCACTGCTGGTAGCCCGATCCCGCAGCTGAAACACTTTTAAGAGACGGTCCTGGCGCTTGCTGGTCTTTCTTGGGCGCCCTGGAGCCTTTTTGGCAACAATGGAACCTCTCTCCTTGAAGTTCTTGATGATGCAATAGATTGTTGACTGAGGTGCAATCTTTCTAGCTGCGATACTCTTCCCTGTTAGGCCATTTTTGTGCATTGCAATGATGACTGCACGTGTTTCTTTAGAGATAACCATGGTTAACAGAAGAGAAACAATGATGCCAAGCATCAGCCTCCTTTTAAAGTGTCCAGTGGTGTCATTCTTACTTAATAATGACAGATTGATCTCCAGCCATGTCCTCATCAACACCCACACCTGTGTTAATGGAGCAATCACTGAAAAGAGGTTAGCTGGTCCTTTTAAGGCAGGGCTGCAATGATGTTAAAATGTGTTTTGGGGGATAAAGTTCATTTTCTAGCCAAATATTGACTTTGCAAGTAATTGCTGTTAAGCTGATCACTCTTTATAACATTCTGGAGTATATGCAAATTGCCATTAGAAAAACTGAAGCAGTAGACTTTGTAAAAATTAATATTTGTGTCATTCTCAAAACTTTTGGCCATGACTGTACAGCCAATATATCATACAAGGTAGCAGCAGCAGCAGCACCAGAACACAGGAAGGGAATGGACCCTCTTGATCTATTCAATGATCTATATACACACATACAGTGCCTGCAGGCCTTGCACTGATGTGTATAGAGCGAAGTACACTCCCCTGCCTAGCTAACACTGGAACCTATATACTCCGGAATTAGTCCTTAGAAGGACTGTTGGTTTATCTGGATTTGAGTAGTTTAGGATGATAGACCCCAAACTGAATAAGGCTGGTTTCACATTGGCATTTTTTAGCGCAGCGCATCTTGCTCATCCGATCGCATGCGCCATGCGCCCCTATCTTTAACAGGGGGGCGCATGGTTTAGCATTAGCATGCAATCATCAGCATTTTCGTGCGCTTGCATTATTTTGTTGTGAGCGACTTGGCGTGCACAACGCAACATGTTGCATTTTTGGGTCCGCCCAAACTCATTAAAAAGACGCATGCGCTCGCATCGTGCACAGAAAGCTCCCAAACAACACATTACAGTCTATGTGATCGCTGACGTGTGCTGGGTAAGGCGCAGGTCAGCGTTCTACAACGCATGCGTTGTCAGAGATAAAACATGTCTAGACACTGGTTTAAACCACCCACTAAACAAAGAAACATTGTATGGGGCTAGTGTATAAAAAAATAAGGTGTTGTCACTTCTGTCCACTACTCTACAGCCAGCCTGACAGAGAGAGACGCTACAGCCAGAGAGACAGCAGCTACTCCATTTCAAAATCTTGCACAGGACAAACTTGGATAATGTGAGTATAAAACCTAATGTCTTTCTCTCCTTTTTTGTCAATTTATTATGTACTAATGTCTCTTTTTTTATTGCAGTATGTCTTCAGGAGAAGAATACGTGCCGGCCCCTGGTGAACTGGCCCAAGCAGAGGATGAAGTGAGTACCTTCCTTCCATACTGATTGGTAAGTGCTTGCTGTTGCATGGACACATGTGGCAATTTTTTTTTTTCTTTTTCAGTCCACATCGTCCACGGCAGCGGAGGAAGAACGGGAGCAGCTAGTCTGTGTGCAGGCGGGGAGGCGGCCTGTAAGTATAGACTGACAGATTGTACTCTTTTTTTGCCCCTGACTTTTTTTATTGCCTGTTTTTCCTATTCAATCTTGCTTCTATTCTCAATCTTTCTTCTATTCTGTCTTGTTTTCTATCTTTTTCATCTCCAAATCTTTACAAGATTAATGTTTTGCTTTCTTTTCTAGGCTTCACAACGGGATGAGGAACTCGCCCTGGATAATGACGCCTTGATCCAGTTGGTCCAAGAGCAAGTCACGTTGTGGGACAGCCGTGATCCAATGCACTGTGACGTGGTGATCCGGCAGCTCTGGAATGAGGTGGCTGCAGCGCTGATGGATGGCTGGGACAACGCCTCTGCCCGGGTCTGCAAGGAATTTCGTAAGTATTTCAATGGTGTGTGATGCTGCAGTGACCTTGGCCGGGATCGCACAACTGTGTGGGATGCTAGTAACTCCTGCGAGTTTCTAGCATCCCACACAGTTGTGTGATCCCGGCCTACAGTGCATTGTCTAAATTTTATTTTTTATTTTCCACAGTGAACAAGGTCAGAACCGTTGGCGCTCGATGAAGGACCGCTTCAACAGGGACCTGAGGCTGGAGAACCGGGTTGCCAGTGGTGCTGCGGCAAAGACCACAGGAAAGTATCGCTACCATCGGGCTTTGGCTTTCTTAAGACCGGTCCTTGCCACCAGAGCGTAAGTATTTTGTTATTGTATTGTGCTTACTCTGTTTTTTTTGCTATTCCACAGGAGTTGGTGTTTTTAAATGCATGATACTAATTATTGTTTTTTTTTTTTTCACAGCACCTGGAGCAGCACCTTGCAACTTGGTCCTGGAGCGGTCCTTCAGAGAGCTGCCTCGGACCAGTCCCAGTCATCCACCAGCCAAGAAACACCTTGTGGGTCATCAACACAGATAGCTGGAGATCAGGAAGCTGGTCCATCAGGTCTTCCCCTGTCACTCTGCCACAGGTTTTGCGGGTACTTCCCGCCCGTGGCAGAAGGCCTCTGACAGGAGTCTGATGCCCGAGTTCATACATTTGAGCACGGTTTTCCAAAATAGCCACAAGGCATTGGGCGGCAGAGTGGATAGCGGTTTTGCACTAGTGGAACAACGCCTCCATTCTGTCGAGCGTCGCCTTGACTATCTTGAAGCTGAGCTCAAAAGACCAGCGCACCATTTTTCCCAACAAATTGAACGGGCATGGCGGAACACCTAGGTCCTGATCTCCAGCTGACTGTGATGAATGCCTGCAACAATGCTTACACGCAGGCTATGCAGCAGAGTCGGTACGTGCAGCAGCAGCCAGTGGTGCCTTTCCCACCAGTGCCACCACTCACTCGCTTCACCGCACTACCAACTTCTGCTGCATACCACTGCACAGCCACCAGCATTCCAAGCCATGCTGGACCACACTTCACCACACACAGTCACAGTGCAGCTGGACACTCCCCCGCCATCACCATGCCAAGCGATGCTCCTGTGTGGACTTCCTCCACCCCTGCTTGGACCTCCACCCCTGCTTGGACCGCGTCTACTTCCAGGGCCGCCACCACCACCGAGCAGCAGCTGGGGGACCCTCATTCTGTCTTCAGGGCCTCGGACCCTGACAGGAGGTCCAGCAGCCCACAGAGGTCCCTCAGCACACGGTGGTCCCCAAGCAGTAGGAGCTCCGCAAGCCACAGGAGGTCCCCAATCCACACGAGGTCCCCAAGCCTCAGGAGGTCTCCAAGCACCAGGCCCCCAAGGCAAAGGAGGTCCCCAAGCATCAGGTCCCCAAGCCACAGGAGGTCCCCAAGCACCAGGTTCCCAAGCACCAGGTCCCTAAGCACCAGGACCTCCAAAAAGAAAACAAAGATGGGACGAAGAGTCCAGAAAAAGATTTTTGTCCTCCCTCCCTCCTCACCTCCCACTGTGTTTGACCCGCTGCCTTCCCCCACCACTTTCATCGCCCCTTCCCCTCGAACCCCTTCGTCACCCTCCCAAAGTCAATCCTCGTCGCTCCACACCCCCAAGTTACCCCCTTCTTCACACAAACGTCGTCCACATTAATTTTTTCTTGTGTCTTGTAAAAATAAATGTGCCCTTTTTTTCACCCAACTGTGTTTTAATTGTCTTTCGCCGCCTACACAAACTGCGCCGTACACACACTGCGTCTGCACTTTGTGATTTTGCCACCACATAGCTCCAGTACTGACACATGCTTCTTGTGTCAGTCCTGGATGTATGTGTTGTCAAAAACACAAATATATGATTTGTATTTTCACCACCAGTCTCTTCAGTCTAGAAATATTAGTAGATGTTGCTGAGTGCAAGGCATATCTATTCTCACCTTGCCAGGTATCATAAAGAGTGAATTGAGGATGGTATGTTTTGCCCATCAACATTTCACTCTTTGTAACACAAGGCCAGGGGATTGTAGATATACCTTGTACAGTCATGGCCAAAAGTTTTGAGAATGACACAAATATTATATTTTCACATGATCTGCTGCCCTCTGGTTTTTATGTGTGTTTGACAGATGTTTTTATCACAGACAGAAATATAATAATTGCAAACATATGAGTAACAAAAGCTTATATTAACAGTTAGAATGAGTTAATGCAGCAAGTCAATATTTGCAGTGTTGACCCTTCTTCTTCAGGACCTCTGCAATTCTCCCTGGCATGCTCTCAATCAACTTCTGGACCAAATCCTGACTGATAGCAGTCCATTCTTGCACAATCAATGCTTTCATTTTGTCAGAATTTTTAGGTTTTTGTTTGTCTACCCGTCTCTTGATGATTGACCACAAGTTCTCAATGGGATTAAGATCTGGGGAGTTTCCAGGCCATGGACCCAAAATCTCTATGTTTTGTTCCCTGAGCCATTTAGTTATCACCTTTGCTTTATGGCAAGGTGCTCCATCATGCTGGAAAAGGCATTGTTGATCGCCAAACTGCTCTTGGAGGGTTGGGAGAAGTTGCTCTTGGAGGACATTCTGGTACCATTTTTATTCATGGCTGTGTTTTTAGGCAAGACTGTGAGAGAGCCAATTCCCTTGGCTGAGAAGCAACCCCACACATGAATGGTTTCAGGATGCTTAACAGTTGGCATGAGACAAGACTGGTGGTAGCGCTCACCTTGTCTTCTCCGAATGAGGCGTTTTCCTGATGTCCCAAACAATCGAAAAGGGGATTCATCAGAGAAAATAACTTTACCCCAGTCCTCAGCAGTCCACTGCCTGTACCTTTTGCAGAATATCAGTCTGTCCATGATGTTTTTTTCTGGAGAGAAGTGGCTTCTTTGCTTCCCTCCTTGAGACCAGGCCTTGCTCCAAGAGTCTCCGCCTCACAGTGCGTGCAGATGCACTCACACCTGCCTGCTGCCATTCCTGAGCAAGCTTTGCACTGCTGGTAGCTTGATCCCGCAGCTGAAACACTTTTAAGAGACGGTCCTGGCGCTTGCTGGTCTTTCTTGGGCGCCATGAAGCCTTTTTGGCAACAATGGAACCTCTCTCCTTGAAGTTCTTGATGATGCGATAGATTGTTGACTGAGGTGCAATCTTTCTAGCTGCGATACTCTTCCCTGTTAGGCCATTTTTGTGCATTGCAATGATGACTGCACGTGTTTCTTTAGAGATAACCATGGTTAACAGAAGAGAAACAATGATGCCAAGCACCAGCCTCCTTTTAAAGAGGTTAGCTGGTCCTTTTAAGGCAGGGCTGCAATGATGTTAAAATGTGTTTTGGGGGATAAAGTTCATTTTCTAGCCAAATATTGACTTTGCAAGTAATTGCTGTTAAGCTGATCACTCTTTATAACATTCTGGAGTATATGCAAATTGCCATTAGAAAAAGTGAAGCAGTAGACTTTGTAAAAATTAATATTTGTGTCATTCTCAAAACTTTTGGCCATGACTGTAATTAACCACATCCTCTATTCAGTGTGTATTGAATAAACTGAAGAAATGATGGAGAAAATACACGCCATATCTACAATCCCCTGGCCTGGTATCATAACTATTTATCACACCTGGCCAGGTGACTATACCTATGAGTTGTCATCTGCAGCGTCGCTTCAGTCTGCATTATCTATTGCACGCAGACTGGAGAGATGCTGGTGGTTACTCATTTGTGTATTCAACTGCCCAGGTGTCATAAAATTCTGACTTCAGGATACTTTTTTTTGGCATCCTCACTTCAGCATGACACCAGGCCAGGGGCTTGTAGAAGTTGTATAAACTTTATCCTCTCTCCAGTGCGCGTGCATACTGAAGCCACAGTGGAGATACTATAAATAATATTTATACTCATATGGTCAGGTGTCATAAAGAGAGAAGGATGCTATTGCATCCCAAACTCACTATTTGTAACATCAGGCCAGGTGTATAATATTTGTTGTATCTCCACCGTCGCTGCAGATATCTCCACAGGCGCTGCAATATGTTTGAACACAGACTGGAGAGATGATGAAGGTCCTACAACTTTTCTCTGTAGACTCACCTGGTAGGAGTCCTATTAAAGTCACGATGCAGAAAACACAGCATCCTGACTTCTCTGGGACACCTGGGCAGGTGATTATTGTATTGGAGTGTATGAAAACAGAGTGCACTCAGTACAGCTATCAAAACAGGTTTTTTATTAGCATAAACACAAGAAAACAATTTTATTACACCATTTGATCTTGCCATTCCACACGTCCCAAATCAGATAGAAAGTAGGCCGTAAATTGGTCCCTCATTTGGCCAACTTCAACAGATAACCTGAGAGGATGCTGAGTGAATTCAGGCAATGGGTTGACAGGTGGTTCATCGAGTTCAAAGGTTGGGTGGTCTTTAGCCATCACAAAAATGTGAAGAACCACACAGGCTTTCACCACCTCATCCATAGTTTCAAGTTTCAGATTAATGGCTGTGCCTAGAATGCGCCATCTGGACACAATAATCCCAAAGGCACACTCGACAGTTCTTCTGGCCCTGGTCAGTCTGTAATTAAAGATTTTTCTGTTGTGGTCCAAGTCACGGCTGGAGTAGGGTTTCAACAGGTTTGTGCACATTTGAAAGGCCTCATCACCAACCATTACAAATGGCAGTGGCGGACCTCCGGTGTGGGGAAGAGGCCGTGACAGGGGGAAATGAAAATGGTTGCCATACAACCTACGTCCCATGTCCGAGTTCTTAAAGGTCTGGGAGTCATTGCCCCAGCCAAATGCCCCAATGTCCACCGCAATAAACCGGCAATCTGCATCGGCAATGGCCATGAGTACCGTAGAAAAGTACTTTTTATAATTAAAGTACTCAGAGCCACTTCTTGGGGGTTTTGTTATCCAGATGTGTTTCCCATCCACCGCTCCCAAACAGTTGGGGAAATTGCAGACTGTCCAGATTTTTCTGCAATATCCATCCACTTTTCCGCGGTGGGCAGGGGCATAAATTTCGGACATAGAACGTCCCACAAAGCCCAAAGGTGTCCGCAACTATTCCCGACAACGTGGAGTTTCCAAGCCGGTACTGGAACTGGAGTGAAGAGAAGGGTCTCGCCAGAAGCCAGGAATCTGCAAAACAGATGAAAATAAATTGTGATTGTCTAGGCTTTGGCTAAACACTGACATGAAAAATAAATCTGTACATGTCAGAACTATAATTCTGCAGGCTTTTAGTAAATGGCAGAACAAAAACAATACACGCATTTAAATACACATTTAATATTACGTACCGTAATGTGACGAGGAGCTGTTCCTCTGGAGGAATCGCACGACGGAGTTGTGTGTCCTGTCTCTGGATGGCTCCTTCAATACGAGCAAGTATATCACTGAAACTTTCTTGGGACATCCGTGTATAGTCCGAAAATTTAGCCGGGTTTGCCTGGAGCTCGCTGAAGAGGGTGTGGTATGCTCCACGTCTCTCCCGGACTTCAATAATGGGATGTCTCCAAAAACACAGCCGCTGCCGTCTTCACTGTCTCTCCCTTTGTTGCTGGCAAGCAAAAGCCAGAAACAGCGCGATGTCCATATCCAAGTTTATGCGAAAAGTCTCCCAACGCAGATCCATGGTGACACAGGAAACAGCAGCAAAATCTGTAGAATTCATCTGAACAGGGTCTATTTAAAGAAGTCCCATGACACTCACCCAAATCTGACCCTATCTCGGCAGCAGCTCTCCCTACACTATCTCAATCCGGAGCTGAATGGGGCGAGCAGGGTGGCGTCCAGTCTCTTACACCCCTGATGATGCTGTGCGGCCAGCCAATTACTGCACGACCACAACAAAGATGGCTGCGGCATTTCATTACCTGGCAGACAATCCCTGCATCGTCATTGGGTCTGTAAAGTCTGCTAAAAAAGCTAGGTGGAGACCCGAGTTCCCACCGAGTAATCCCGCAAATGCTCGGTGCTCGCGAGTACACCGAGTTCTGTGATACTCGGGCGAGTAACAAGTAGTGGTGAGCGCATTCGCTCATCACTAAAGACTATGCCAAGTGCAACATGACGCTGGGCAGTAGCCATGGGTGAGGCACTCATCTTTCATTCCTTGGCATGCTACATGAAAATAGGGGTCCTGGCTGGGTGTGTAGGCTTTGTCTACAGGGACGCTACGCCCTTGCAGGCCAAATGATGCCGGCGACTTCGGCAGGCCAAGGAAAGGTCTTACAAGGTTCAATGAGGGAGACCACCACTTAAATTGGAACTATCTTTTACTTAACAATAACTTGATGAGAATTATATACAACAGATATCAAGTGCATAACTGTATGAACGTTTCTCTTATTACATGGAGCATCTTCATACACATTTTCTCTTTATCTCCTTATTTAGTCCTCTGTCTTCGTCACCACCCAGCATGGTAGTTCAGGAATTTCCCTCGTCCCCAACAATAGTACTACAGACAGTGAGTCCTGTACTTCAACCCACGATTCCGCCTACTTTTCCCCTTAGAGAAGCTACTTGGCCACTATGGCTGTTATTTAGCTTCTCTCCTGACTTACGCCTCGGAAGTACCTCCCGGGTGCACTCTCTTCATCTCACGTTTCCTGCGCTGAACCGTTCCATTATCTCCTGGATATGCAAACTCAGTACTGCGTTACTAGGCTTTCTGCCCAGGTCCCATCTCCAGATAATAACTCACACCTTCTATCGTTTTCTCTTGCGTCTTTCCTGAAATTCGCTATCTGTTCCCTTGATCTCCACTCACTTCATGGACACACACGTCATGCGACTCTGCTTACTTAACAGAACGTAGGTCTGCTTCTGCTGCAGGTTGGACCCTTGACGTTGGTATTGTCAAGTTGTTTACCTGAGGGGAGAGTAAGCATCTTAACGACCGATAACACCCCTCTTCTACAAACCCCTTACGCCGCTCACCAAGACACGGAGACCAGTATTTCTTTTGGAATTTTATATGGCCACAGCAGCCTTTTATTAAATACAAACAACATTAAACATTGTATTAAATAACATAAAATACAATATCTTGAACACTGCGGGGGAGTCCTTGAAGCCACAAGATCATGGTGAATTATCCTGAAATGCTGTGAACAAAACTCCATCATCTTACTCCCAGCCGTTACCCCACCGGCTCGGGAGCACCAAAACACCGAGATATATTGTCCACTTAAGCTACTTGGGGATCCGCCCACTTTGTCGGAAACTCCCCGTCCACCTTTCACCAGATCACCACAAACATAACTTCATACAGAGGAGACCCTATAGATAGAGTCTCCAAACCAATTTTTAACAACTTCAAGGACTCCCCCACCCCCCGAACCGCCACAACGAGGACCGTTGAATACCTCAACGGCCCGAGACCCCCACAACCCCATGCTGTGGCCCTCTCTATGCCCTTTTGCCTGCTAACCTTTATCCTGGCCTTATTGACCTTCGCCAGAAATCTCATAAAACACCATTGCCTTGTGGGACAATTTCGGACCAAACAATAGTAACCCCGCAAACAATCCTGCTTGATGTCTTATCAGCTCCCGGAAAAACCGGACCGCCAAATCACGTCCCCCAACATGAAGAACAAGAGTATCCTGTGCACGGTCCAACCGGGAACAACAATGTATTTCGTGCAGTACCCTTCTCTATTCCATACCCCTGAAACCAAGCCACCGCACCACAGCCATAGTCTTGGGGAAGCCCAGCTGTCTGCCCTCATTCCAGACATCAGCTCTCAACCCTCCCCAATAAACGTAAGAATGGTCAAAAAACCATATCAACGAGGGCTCGACCTCTAAGACAATAAAGCAGAGCTAAACCTAAGAAAACATACCTGAATATCCGTAAACGCAGCATCCCCCCCATGCTCCCCGCGAACAGCGTATAGAAAAACACTGTATACAAAATTCTAGCCGAACAACAATGCGGACAAGACACGCAAAACCTTTTGCGCAAGACCGTACCTCAATCGCTCTCTGCCCTAACCGAGACACCAACATTCCATCCTGATCCTGCCCGGACCCAATGACCGAAACAGTAGTAAGAACTCCTCCCACTTCCACCATTCCATGCTTTTTGGGGCCAAGGAAGATCTAATCAGTAACTCTGCAGCACTGAAGCCACACTCCACAGCTCCTCCGGACAAGTTAAACACTCAACCTTCGCTTCTGGCGCCAACCAAGACCAAACTTATATTTTGAATTTTAATGGCCTCACCTTTATTAAAACGAACAAGCAACGCCAAACATTGTACCATAAATACCAGTATAAATAACATCATAAAATGACATCATAAACGCAGGGGAGGAGTCCTTGAAGCCACAAAAACTTGATGAATTACCCAAAATGCTGTGAACGGACCAAAACACTTTTTTACTCTCAGCCGCTACCCCACAGGTACGGGAGCACCATACCCAAGATATACCGTTCACTAACGTAACTTGAGGATCCAACCACCCTTGTCAGAAACCTCCCATCAAAATTTTACGAGATCACACACAACTTAAATCCAAGAAGAGAAGACCCTATACACTGGGTCCCCAAGACCAATTTCCAAGGACTCCCCTCCCCAACCGCGCAACCGGAAATGAACCCCTTGTAAACAAGAAAAAGTCGCTATTTCGGTCTTGACACCGGGAACATGCGCTGCGATCACATGCGCATTTAAAGACAAACACAATAAAACAATTGTTGCAACACTCGGACGACCAGAGGGGACCCTGCAGTAAGTCCATGGTCACACACAACATCCATGTTGTCGCAATTAAAGCACACACACTGGTCCCGACACTATCGCCCCCACAAATGCACAGCCACAAGAATCGGAAAGATCCCCAACAACGTGAAGTTGCTTACCAGGCCTGCCGTAATCCACTCATCGGGCCAATGAGACGCCCACCTCTGCCCCCTGAAATACGCCCCAAAGCCGACTTCGCCCACCACATCCGTAAACAATTCCAGAGTGGCGTTCTCAACATCAGCCATCATCAGTGAACGACCGTTGTACCCTTCCCAAAAAGGAATCCCAAACCGCCAAATCTGCCCCGAGTTCAGCTGACAACCTGATAAAATGATGAGGGGCTCGAATACCACGGCAGCGTTTGCTAGCCAACTTGAAAAACTCTCACCCCATCGGCCTAACACAACAAGTAAAGTTTAACTTCCCAAACCATGACTGGAAATCACACCCCAACATTTTCCTCACTCGGCCCGCTCCAACCACTACTGCCCGCAGGTCCCAGACCTTGTCCGCAGGCAACCTGCCCTCCCATTCCAATCCCAATCCCCAGGAAACCCAACCACATGCTAGGGCCCTCAATTTTACATAAGCGCAGGTGGGACTCCAAAACCGCTCAGCCACCCTCTCGATGGCTTTTAGGATCCTGTGACAATACAATGAATCCCCGGGCCGACACACAAGAAGTCACCCAAATAAGGAATAACCGAATCAAGAAACCAGAAACGTCACGAACAACCCACTCGAGAAAAGAATTAAAAGGCTTAAAATAAGCGCAGTACAACGAGCATCCCCTGGGTAACCTCCTGACGCTGAAAAACCCCGTCATCCCAGTAGCAACCCCGCAACTTCATGCTGACCGGGTGAACCTGAAAAGACGAAATCCGGACTCGACATCAGTCTCAGCCATAAGAGCCCCCCCCAAATGCATTTACGCACCCCCTGCCCTGCCTCGTCAAATGAGGAGTAAATAACCAAACAAATCTCTGGATCCATGCCGTCATAAACCGACCTCCCCCGCGGGAAAACAAGTGCTGAATAAGCCAAAACCTATACAGCTCCTTTTTTGGCACAACTCCCAACGGGGAAACCATCAAATCCGGGAACAGGATCCTTTAAACCACCGTGCAACAAAGCAGCTTTTTTTCCTGTCCCCATATCTATTCAGATAAGGGACCATCCTTACCAGATTCACTGGAGTCACCCCTTTGTGAATTACAACCTCCGGCTTTTACTTCCCCCATTTTTTTTTTTTTTTTATATATAACACTTAGATGCTCCATGTGAACCCCCGTTACAAATGGAACAAAGGTGTTTAAATTTGCAATTTGCCCCAAACTTGATGCTGGTTGTCATTGAATTTCCAGCATGCTTCCAATTTGCAACCGCTTGCTTGACTTTGCCCGCTTCCACCCGACGCACCTGAAATGCTGCTACTCTGGCTGGTGCTCCCAGCCCCCCCATAAAAGGAGTTGCCAAACTTATTTTGTGCCATAACGCGCATCCTCAGACCAATATCCTTTTGGTCTCAGCGGATCGTAGGACGAACAGCCTTCCTCTGCCGTAATAGCTCGTCGTACCCCAACCAAGCTGGACCCCCATACACTCTATAAGCGTCACTAATAGCTTCCCGGTAACAAAAAACAGTGCCAAGCAATATCAGGGGCTATTTTATTTTTTTTTTTTTTTAAAAACGCTTGCCAAAATGGCAAAAACTTGCCGCCAATTGACAAACATCTGAGGAAGTAGACGCCACCTGCGTTTTCTTCTTCCTCCCTCTTGCTATCCTCTTTCTTTGACTTCCCTCCTTAAGTGAGCCCCCGAAGGCACAAAAAACACGCGTAAACCTCCCTGTTTTATGCGCCCTGCCGTCCAGATGCAACACTTTTCCTCCTTTTCGATTTGCACCGACACCAACTCTGGGTTGCCCTCGCGCCCAGCTAACTCTGACCCGCTCTGCCAAGCGTACCCCCCCAACATGCGACCCTACCCAAGCCGCTAACGGAAACGGTGCAACGGCACCCCCCCTCCAAATGCGAAAGTAAATTAAGCTCGTCTCCAAGCATGTCACTAATGCCCCCATCCGAAACTACCCCACTCAAAGCCGACCCCCCAACACGTGTGACATTCGCCAGACAGGCCCCCTCCACACCAATGAAGTAGACAAAAGTAAATGACATACAGTAGACACTGAGGTGTACTCACCAGGCTGCGAGGGAGCTGTGGGCCCTCCAGCCGGAAATCCTTGATCCGTAGCTCCGTCAATGCCATCTCGACTAACGATGATGACCCAGCTGACCTGCCGCTGACGACCGGAACTTCCCTCGGAACAATCGAAGGTATGGGGCCTAAACCCCAGAGGAAATCCCGAATGCTGAACCCGAATCATGCTGCCTGGGTCGCCACGTCGAAAGCCCCCGATGCCGCGCCAATCTCATGCGCCGCAGCAGTAGTGGCCCCTGTAAAAAACCTGTAGAAACAGGGACGAGCCCCCTGCTGCCGTCTGTGGGGGTCGGTGACACGTGCCCCGCTGTGCTGCAGGCCGCTGACGCGCCGTTCCGATGATCAGAACCCCTGGAGCCGGCGTGAAGAGCAGGCAACACAGTGGGAACTCCACCGCCGCAACCCCCCGAAGAACCAGGTGCCCCCACCAATGCTGGGGGACCGGGACGACTGCCCTGTGGATGTGCCAGGCCGCTGCTTCATTGACGGACGACCGCGACCTGGTGCCGGAGGCAGGCCGCATGGCACGCCACTGCTGCCGTGGCCCCCCGATGAAACTAACCTGCCGCGCCGCCTGGCGCGTGCCGGCTCCGCCTCCTGATTGGCGGGAGAGTGTGTGCCTAGGCACCGCCGTGGGGCCTCGCCGGGCCTGTGGATTCCTCCCAGGCCGGGGCAGCTTCAGCGGGAACTGCACTGCGCCCGACCCGGAGGGTCCCGAGAGGGGCTCCTGCGCCGACGGGAGGCCTTAAAAGCCGAAACCGGTGAGCGCCGCTCCCGCGGCCTCACACGACATAACCACCGCTCCCTTGCTGCCGCCGACTGGACCGACTGCCCGAAGGAACCCCGAACGATCCCTGCGACCTGGGCATCAAGCCATCCCGGAGGCTGCGCCTGGATCGCAACCTGAAAAAGCTCCACTGCCTGCTCAACACCAGACATGGTGAGTGGCACTGCTTCTTCTTTTACAGAGCGGAAAATGTGAAGAGGAGAACACCCCCTACCTCACCTATATATCCTGTAACGCCCCTTCTAATTTGATTAGCTACTCCCTCACCTAAACCTGCCATCCCCCCCGTCATGTTGGCCTCCGCCTACGCATCGTGGGGAGGGGGGGAGAGGCTCGGCTCCAGCCATTTCTATCTGACTTCTTGACAGGAAACTGTTTTTTATCCCTTCACTGAAGGAGCATACTACTCAAAGTGGGCTGCCAGAGCGAGAGAGTGTGCTGCTGGGAATGTGCGGCAGGGAGTATACGGCTGAGAGCATGCAGCCTGAACAAGGTAGCGCACGAGCAGAGGATACAGCCACATTTGGTCTCTATGGAGATAAGTAAAAAGAATCTCCTCGACCTGAGCCATTGAAACTACAAGAAGACCGTTCCAATAACAGCTGAGATTTAATAGAGCCAAAGTGGAGGTGGGAATCACCATTATGGGTAATTTATGTAAAACATTCAAGATTTGTAAGCTAGACGTACGAGCAATTTTTATAAAAATACTTGTAGATCATTGTGAGGACAATTTATTATAATTGTAAAACCCTTTAAGGGATTTCATATCATAGGAATTTGCCATCAAATTATACTTTAATCTTTTGACTTTGTACTTGTCATGTTGGATTTGACTTGGCATGTTGATTACAGGGTCTCCAATGCTCTTAGCGGCCATCTTCTCATGTTCTTCCCACTCTGGTTGCTGATATAATGTTTTTGTATTTTCTTTGGGTATTGATAAATCAATGGCAAATTATATTTGGTGATTTTCGTCCCTTGTTCTTCAAAACAAATTACAGTTAACTAGTGACAGCACTGTACATGTTAGCATACAAATTTTTACATGTATATTTACATGGTTTTAAAAAACAACACATTACAAAAAGTTACTATTATTATATCGATATTTTATTATTTATATTTTATTTAATACATTAAAAGATACTTTTAAATCCATCTTGAGTAGCAAATAGGGCATGTGCTCTCTTAAAAGCATTTCATTTTCCATGAAAAACACATCCACGGGATGAGATCTTCAGGTTCTTTGCAGCTGTACAATAACACAATATGCTACAATCAATCTTCTTAATTTATTCTGTTGGCATCAGTGGACTACGTCCTTATCCTTCATACAAAACAGTACAAAATCCTCAGCTCAGTTCCTTCATGTCTTGCTCCAATAACATTTCTAGGTTTTTTTCCCTCACAAATCTAATATTGTGTGGAGTTATCACATTCTACAGTTTCACTAACATCCTAGAACACTGGAGTAGTAAACATACAGGAAACACATTTGCCAAAAAATAAAGTTATCAGTGTACATTGAAAAATCGAGATAAAATGGAAGCATTCATAGGTATGTTTTGTTTTCTTGCTCCAGTTAGAGATCAATTGTGGTTAGCAATCTTTAAGATGAACATGATAGGATGTGTAGCAAGACGTAATAACAGTATTGTGGCCAAAGGCTGCCTTCTATATTGCAATGTGAGGACACCCGATAGCAATGTGAGGACACCTGATAGCAATGTGAGGACACCTGATAGCAACAGTTTAAACAGGAATGTATTGGTTTGGTCAGAAGCAAAAAGAGATTTTTTTTTAGTAAATATTTTACTTTGATGGGCCGATTATGTTAAGTACAAACATTTAATAACTTATTTCAAGTCATTTACGAGGATAGAATTGAATTTATGTGCAAGAACAGGAAATATATGAAATTATTACTCATCATCCGCAGTTATATTGCTTTGGGGATGGCATTCTACCATATTTTGCCCTTATTATATGAAATATCTTATGAGAAGTTTGCATTATACCCTATGAATATGTGTGAAAAGGGACATATATAAGAAATATTTTTGATAAATTCATGCCATTTATGTAAATTAAAAAAAATTGATAGGATTATAAAAAAAAGAAGGAAATGTAATGAAGGAACAGATTTCCATGTACTAGTTGATTATCTGCAATAAAGATCAAGGTGCAGGACCAAAAATTAGAATTGTATGTCAAAGATTTGATATATATTGTTACATGCAATAAAATTTACCGACTGGGACAGTTCCAGTTGTACTTTATAGAGCAAGATGTGGCTTTTATCAACATTTATAAAAATGACACCAACAGCCACTTTTACTTTCAGAAACTGGTCTTCCCCTTGAGGGATCTTTCATGCTTTATAGTAAACATGCTCAAATGACAATCTTACGGGCAGAACATCTTTTCTCTGCTCCAAAGGAACTGAACAGGTATAATTATTTAGTACAAGTCTCAGCATGGTTGATGTATGCAACACACAGTGAGGAGAAAACGGGCAACAGAAAATTTAATTATGGAAAACTCATAGAAGTCTGTCTGTGAATGTATCTCCTTGTACCATATGTCATATTTGGAATAAATGTCCTAAATGAAATTTCCAGTTTTACAATCTACCTCTCAGATTTAACACGGTAGCGTAACACAAGATAGGCCAGGAGGCGAAGTCCAACAAAGAAACCTCCCAGCACAAGAAAGTCAACGTAAAGTTTTGCATCCTCAACATCAAGTTCTTGTAGGATTTGATGAGGATCCTGAAATGGTGTCCTGCAGGGTTCTTCATTGCATTGTAATTTTGCACGGTCCATGCCATAGATAGTCAGGATAACACCTTCAAAGCCATATCTACTAAGCAAACAAAAATACAGTCAAAGACAATCTTATACAACGTACTGAGTGTTATACAGTGTTAGATAACGGACACCGAAGATCTTAAAACAATACTGATAAGAATAATTGTCTAATCAGATTGAGCAAAATGAGTTGCGTTGATCAGGAATGGTGCCCAGTTTAGTGAACCAAGGCAGCTGGACCAAGAGCTGGCATCTTCAGTTCTGTGTCCTGAAAGCTTCTAGCGTTTACTAGGTCTTGTGACATGATGTAGATTGTGCCTAGTAAACACCAGAAGCTCGCAGGGTGTCGGGCTGAGAATATCTCCTGTAAAAGTCAATACTATCTTGGTCCAGCTGCCACAGTAGACTGGATGCTCGACCATGGCAGCGGGAAACTTTTTGCTCAACTCAACTATATAGTTCAGGGGTGCACAACCTGCAGGATGGGGACCACATGTAGTCTACAATATGCCTCTGTGCATCCCTCATCAATTTGATCACAGACAGGTTTGACAGTGTCTGGAACTGCTCACATGTATTTTCCATTGTCAGGGAGAAGAGGAGTATTGGGTCGCAACATTGGGACAGGTAATGATGATGCACTGTGTGACCATCTCAAGAACCCCCATATTTGAGAAAAAGGAATAGATGAGGTGAAGAAGTGACCATGCAAGATTGCTGTTATATTCATTGTGCTTTATTGGAGAAGTGAAACACTTGACTGTTTCAGCATTTCACATTACAGCAGTGGGGCTTACACTAGTAGGTGGAATGGTGACTTTTTATTCCCGGCCAGGATCTTTTATCCCTGTTACAAAATGGAGTGTCAGGTCAGATGCTTGACTGCCACTCTATTCCTTCCCTTTTGGCTACCAGTAAAGCGAAGCGCAGCACTCCACAGTCCCAAAGAGAATGAATGGAGAGACATACAAGCATGTGCGCTATGGGTCCATTGTAGCGGAGATAAAAATTCCCCATTCTGATGATCAGTATGGGTCCCAACAACCCCTTTAAACCCTTCATGACCTTTGACGTACCAATATATCATGGTCGGGTAGAAGTTTCTGACCATTGATGTATGGTACGTCATGGCGATTGAGCGCAACACAGGAGTTGTGCCCACAAGATTGCCGCAAGGAGTTCAGATTACGTGATAGCCAAGTCTCAGCTTTCACTGCCAGGAGCGGTGCCTAATATTGATCGCATCATTTGGAAGGCAGGGAGATGGAGGGGGCTCCCTGTCCGATCGGCGCCCCTACAAAATCATCGCGAGGGCCTGATCGATGTCATGGCAACCTGAGGTAGTCATGACGACGTCCGGAGCAAGGTCTAAGAGGCTTCTGTCAATGTAACACTGACAGGTATAATGCTGGTGCAATCAGCGATCAGACTAATAAAAGTTATAGAGGGACTGAGTAAGAAAGTTGAAAGAAAAAAAATCACAAAACAAAGAACAAAAAAAAATTATAGCAATAAATAGGTATACTTAAGTAAAAACAAAAATAACCCATAAAAGTACACAAATTTGGTTTCACCACATCCGGAACAACCCAATCGATAAAACTGTCTCACTAGTTAACCCTTTCATTGAATATCGTAAAAAAATAAATAAAAACCAGAAAAAACTATGCTTTTTCATCATACCGCCGAACAAAAAGTGGAATAAAACGCAATCAAAAAGTCGAATTGAAATAAATTTGAATCTCTGAAAATGTCATCTTTTCCCACAAAAAAAGCTGCCATACAACTCCATCGACGGAGAAGTAAAAAAGCTATAGCTTGATGCAAAAACAATTTTTTTTCTATAAAATAGCTTTTATTGCGTAAAAGCAGCAAAACATAAAAAAAATATATAAGTGTGGTATCGCTGTAATACTACTGACCCGAAGAATAAAGCTGACTTACAAATTTACAAACGGGCAACATCATAAAAAAAAAAAAACAACAATTATTGAATTGCTGGTTTTAGTTCATTCTGCCTCCCAAAAATGGGAATAGAATGCGATCAAAAAATGTTATGTTCCCAAAAATTGTACAAATAAAAACATCAACTCGATCCCCAGAAAACAACTCCTCACATGACTCTATTGGCAGAAATATACAAAAATATAGCTCTCAAAATATGGTGATGAAAAAACTTGTTTTTGCAAAAAAAAAAAAAATCTTCTTTCAGTGTATGACAGCAGTCCAACAGAAAAAAACTATATGAATCTGTATTGTCATAATTGCACTGACCCGAAGAATAAAGTCGTCTAATCGCTTATACCGCACTAGGAACAGTATAAAAAAAAATAGAATAAATTCTTAATCTAAGATAATAGAAAAAATTGGAGTCCGGCTCAACAGGACTGGATTTTTCTTTTCTTTTTCAAAGAAAATATAGTGCATACAAAATAAAAATTTACATGGTCGACATGACCCAGTCGATGCATTTCGACTGCACTAAGCAGTCTTACTCATGACTAATGGTCAAATAACATGCAGTCACTTATATATTTTTTTTACAAAGTACAACACAGATGTTCTTAATTCAGTTAACAATTAGGTGTTACATATAGCAAGCGATATAGCAAATACTGGAAAGACACTACAAAACTGCAGATTATTAGCGTCCATGAATTTTTCCACAGTGCAAGTGAAATTTTTTTTTTTTTTATACAGTTAGGTCCATAAATATTTGGACAGAGACAACATTTATCTAATTTTGGTTCTAGACATTACCACAATGAATTTGAAACAAAACAAATCAGATGCAGTTGAAGTCCAGACTTTCAGCTTTCATTTGAGGGTATCCACATTAAAATTGGATGAAGGGTTTAGGAGTTTCAGCTCCTTAACATGTGCCACCCTGTTTTTAAAGGGACCAAAAGTAATTGGACAAATGACTCCAAGGCTATTTCATGGACAGGTGTGGGCAATCCCTTTGTTATGTCATTCTCAATTAAGCAGATGAAAGGGCCGGAGTTGATTTGAGGTGTGGTGTTTGCATTTGGAAGGTTTTGCTGTGAAGGAAACATGCGGTCACAGGAGCTCTCCATGCAGGTGAAACAAGCCATCCTTAAGCTGCAAGAACAGAAAAAAAACCATCCAAGAAATTGCTACAACATTAGAAGTGGCAAAATCTACAATTTGGTACATCCTGAGAAAGAAAGAAAGCACTGGTGAACTCATCAATCCAAAAAGACCTGGGAGCCCACGGAAGACAACAGTGGTGGATGATCGCCGCATACTTTCTTTGGTGAAGAAGAACCCGTTCACAACATCAACTGAAGTCCAGAACACTCTCAGTGAAGTAGGTGTATCTGTCTCTAAGTCAACAGTAAAGAGAAGACTCCATGAAAGTAAATACAAAGGGTTCACATCTAGATGCAAACCATTCATCAATTCCAAAAATAGACAGGCCAGAGTTAAATTTGCTGAAAAACACCTCCAGAAGCCAGCTCAGTTCTGGAAAAGTATTCTATGGACAGATGAGACAAAGATCAACCTGTACCAGAATGATGGGAAGCCAAAAGTTTGGAGAAGAAAGGGAACGGCACATGATCCAAGGCACACCACATCCTCTGTAAAACATGGTGGAGGCAACGTGATGGCATGGGCATGCATGGCTTTCAATGGCACTGGGTCACTTGTGTTTATTGATGACATAACAGCAGACAAGAGTAGCCGGATGAATTCTGAAGTGTACCGGGATATACTTTCAGCCCAGATTCAGCCAAATGCTGCAAACTTGATTGGACGGCGCTTCATAGTACCGATGGATAATGACCCCAAGCATACAGCCAAAGCTACACAGGAGTTCATGAGTGCAAAAAAGTGGAACATTCTTCAATGGCCAAGTCAATCACCAGATCTTAACCCAATTGAGCATGCATTTCACTTGCTCAAATCCAGACTTAAGAGGGAAAGACCCACAAACAAGCAAGACCTGAAGGCTGCGGCTGTAAAGGCCTGGCAAAGCATTAAGGAGGAAACCCAGCGTTTGGTGATGTCCATGGGTTCCAGACTTAAGGCAGTGATTGCCTCCAAAGGATTCGCCACAAAATATTGAAAATAAAAATATTTTGTTTGGGTTAAGTTTATTTGTCCAATTACTTTTGACCTCCTAAAATGTGGAGTGTTTGTAAAGAAGTGTGTACAATTCCTACATTTTCTAACACATATTTTTGTTCAACCCTTCAAATTAAACGTTACAATCTGCACTTGAATTCTGTTGTAGAGGTTTCATTTCAAATCCAATGTGGTGGCATGCAGAGCCCAACTCGCGAAAATTGTGTCACTGTCCAAATATTTCTGGCCCTGACTGTATATATATATATATATATATATATATTATATATATAAATGAAGTCACACACTAAAATTATGAAAAACACATGCAAAAGTGAAATGTTGAAATAAAAAATTAATTAAAGTATACACCAAAAACTCCAAAGTGTATTTAATAATGACATGATTTAATTACACCATGTTATAAAGGTGAGTATGAATTCTTCCAAGTAAAATATTGGAAAAAAAATATATTTTTTTTTTTTCTTTTCATTGTATATACAGCTCTGACAAAAATTAAGAGACCACTGCAAAATTTTCAGTTTGTCTGATTTTTCTCTTTATAGGTATGTTTCTGAGTAAAATGTAAATTGCTCTTTTATTCTATAAACTACTGACATGTCTCTGAATTTCCAAGCAATAAATTTTGTATTTATTTTCAGAAAATGAGAAATGATCAAAATAACAAAAAAAAGTGCTTGCAGACCTCAAATAATGCTAAGAAAACAAGTTCATAATCATTTAGAAACAACAATACTAATGTTTTAACTCAGGAAGAGTTCAGAAATCAATATTTTGTGGAATAACCATGATTTTTAATCACAGCTTTTATGCGTCTTGGTATGCTTTCCACCAGTCTTTCACACTGCTTTTGGGTGACCTTATGCCACTCCTGGTACAAAAATTTAAGCAGTTCTTTGTTTGATGGCTTGTGACTAGCCATCTTCCTCTTGATTACATTCCAGAGGTTTTCAATGGGGTTCAGGTTTGGAGATTGGGCTGGCCATGACAGGGATTTGATGTGTTGGTCCTTCATCCACATATTGATTGACCTAGCTGTGTGACATGGCACATTGTCCTGCTAGAAAAAACAGTCCTCAGAGTTGGGGAACATTGCCTGAGCAGAAGGAATCAACTGTTTTTCCAGGATAACTTGTATGCGGCTTAATTCATACGTCCTTCGCAAAGAATAACCTGCCCAATTTCAGCCTTGCTGAAGCATTCCCAGATCACCACTGATCCTCCACCAAATTTCACAGTGGGTGCAAGACACTGTGGCTTGTACACTTCTCCAGTTCTCCGTCTAACCATTAGACAACCAGGTGTTGGGCAAAGCTGAAAATTAGACTCATCAGAGAAGATTACCTTACTCCAGTCCTCTATGGTCCAATACTTATGGTCTTTGACAAACTTCAGCCTGGCTCTCCTTTGCTTCTCATTGATGAAAGGCTTTTTCTAGCTTTATATGATTTGAGCCCTGCCTATAGGAACCTGTTATAAACTGTTCTTGCCGTGCATTTCACTAAAGCTGACATTTGCCATTCCTTTTGTAGGTCACTTGATGTCATCTTGCGGTTGCTGAGTGACATTCGAATAAGATGACAGTCATCCCCGTCAGTGGAGACTCGTTTTTGCCCTCTGCCGGTCTGTAGCTTTGATGTCCCCAATGTCTGTTGCTTGACCTTGTTGTAATAAACTGCCGTCTTAGAAATTTTAAGGATGGCGGTAACATGACGCTCACTGTATTCCTCTGCTAGTAAAGCATGAATTGAACCGTTCTTTTCCTTACTTAAGACTTTTCTTTTCAACTCCTTTGGCATGGTTAAAAGCTATTTTTTCATTCCTATTACTTTCGGGATATTACTAGCACTTGTTTTGCCATCCAGCTTGTCCTATTGCAAGAGGATTGTGAACACCACAGCAGTGTTTTTTATACTTTTCTTCGTTAAATAAAGAAGCACATTAAGTAGAATAAGGTGTACTCTGGTTGGAATTCAACTGACACTGGAATGGAATGGCTGTCAGACATGTAGAGAAGCTGATTATTATAAAACTGTGCAGAGGTCGCTTAATTTTTTGCCAGTGCTGTATAAAAAAAATATGTAATTATAGTGTTTCAATTAGGTCAGGGTCACACTTGCGAGAAACTCGCACAAGTCTCGCATCTCAATACCCGGCACTGCCGCGACACTCGGGACCGGAGTTCTGTATCTCATGTATTTCTATGCAGCTGAACGCTCCGGTCCGAGTGCCGGCGGCAGTGCTGAGTATGATGTGCGAGACTCATGCAAGTTTCTCGCAAGTGTGACCCTGGCCTTATTATTACAATTTTTCTTATTCCCTATTTCAACATTATAAAAAAAAAAACAGTGGGAACCAGGCCTGTAGAGTCCATCCGTTCACCTTTTCTGCGTGCAAAGCAGTCATCAAAGCAAAAGGTGGCTACTTTGAAGAACCTAGAATATAAGACATATTTTCAGTTGTTTCACACTTTTTTGTAAAGTGTAATGTATAATTCCACATGTGTTAATTCATAGTTTTGATGCCTTCAGTGTGATTCTACAATTTTCATAGCCATGAAAATACAGAAAAATCTTTGAATGAGAAGTTGTGTCCAAACTTTTGGTCTGTACTGTATGTACTATTGAAACATACAAAGTTAATACTATGTTTTTCAATATTGTTGTTAAATTAAACAATTATAACATGACATACATATAATACGGCTCTTAAAAACACAGCTTAGCATTTATCCACATTACATCATGTCATTATTAAATACACTTTGGAGTTTTTGGTGTATAATTTAATTAATTTTTTATTTCAACATTAGCTGTCCCCAACACTTTTTATCTGTGTCTGTTCTCATTGCTTTACAGAGCTTAGTATGACCTGCACATATACTTTGTAAGCCCTATCCAAAGAGCAGATTTAATCGAGGAGGTGACAGTACTGCACCCTGTGACACCGGTCATACGTCCGGGGTAACTGCCCAATCTGAGTATGAGAATAGAATTATAAAGAAATGCGAAGTGATTAGGAGTTTAGTTACCTGTTAAGGACTTGGACAGGGGAACTGCTGTGCAGAAGAAAAACTGGATGCCGTATTTAACTACATTAATGTAATTAATGTTCAGCTAGTTTTCTAAGAAAACAATCTAATTAGAGACACATATTTTTGCTGTCAAATTGAATCTGTCAGCAGCAAGCATGTAATCTGAGAGCAGCATGATGTAGGGGCAGAGACCCTGATTCCAGTGATGTATCACTTACTGGGCTGCTTTGTGCAGTTTTGATAGAATCCCTGTTTTCTCTGCTGTAGATATAGTAGTGATTACAATGCTGGACTGTGCATACCCCCGCGCAGACCCCTGACTGCCAGTTCTTCATTTACTATATGCGCCTGCGTCGAGATGTGACCTTCGCGCATGCGCCTTTGTCATATCCATACTCTTCCATCCCTCTCAGCAGTTTATTGTTCCTCCTACAAAGCGCCTGCATGGCTACCGATCTTGCGCAACCGCAATAGCACATGGCATAACTGTTTAACATTTTCTCCTAATGCCTCTCTACTTAACCCGCCTGATGTTAGCACACAACACACTGGTCACACCTGCCACCACCACAGAAGCAGTTTCCTGGTCTTTACGTCTCCTTTGCTTGAGGTATTCACTTTTACAATGCGACTCTCTTTACTTCATTTTCATTATGTCACATTAATGCTATTCTCGATTTATTCAGATTCTGCTACTATCCATTTGCACAAAACAGGTATGGCTTCTGATCTGTCCCTTTCTGTCTCACCCTTTGCTCTCATTTGTTTCATTTGGTTTTTACCTTTCCTTACCTTTCTAGGCATCTCTTTGCACGCTTTACCTGATGGCCATAGGACCTATTTCACCACTCTGTGTCTACAGCCTATGTGCTCTTTAGGGCTGGGGTCACACTTGCGAGAAACTCGCATGAGTCTCGCACCTCAATACCCGACACTGCCGCCGGCACTCGGACCGGAGCGTTCAGCTGCATAGAAATACATGCAGCCGCGCACACCGGTCCCGAGTGCCGGGTATTGAGGTGTGAGATTTGTGCGAGTTTCTCGCAAGTGTGACCCCAGCCTTAATCTTGTTTTTTAGTTTTTAACTTTGCTGCAAGGTCAGAGTATTTCATTTAAATTACTATTGTACATATTTGACATGTCAGGTTGTTCCTGAGGTAATACATTATTTTGTTGCTTTACAGCTGTGTGATTCACTTGGCAATGAGGAAACCTCCTTTTCATATATTATTATATTATATGATTATATGTTCATTCTGTGTCCTTTATATTGGATTACACACATTTACTTTATTATGTGAATTTTGTTTAGATAACCTTGATAAAGGCCGGAATATGGCAGAAATGTTGGGCTCTGTTATGCATTGAATCAATAAATACACGTTTTTTGCAAGAAAATCCTGTTTCCTGTGAACACCGTGCATTGTCAGCAAGCTGTCAGTCAGTGATGGGGGCAGAGTTACACAGATTAGCCTGACTGGCTTGCACATGAGCCCTAGTCCTGCAGTGATATTATATTGCTGATAAAACACTGATTATATTGAAATTACAACACACAGCCTAGTACGTGACACATCCCTGGAATCAGGGCCTTTTGCTCTATATTGTCCTTCCCTCAGATTAAATGGCAAAAACCTGCTGACAAATTCCTTTTATATTTATTGTATAGGAAAAAAATCTGAATCAGCTGGCATTGCACCCAGCAATCACACAAGGGCCATATATTTTCCTTTTGTTCTGATTATGTTATTTGGGTGGATTTTTCACATTTTTCCAATCTGACCTGACATATGAGATGTAAGAACTCCATTGTAGATATGTTGGAATGGTTTTAAAGCTGACAAAGAACCCTGAGAATAGTAACACTGGTATTGCTGTAACTGGGCCCACAAAGGTTGCAACCTGCGAAGAAAAGACACAATTATATTCTGCGTTAGTCAATAAAGTTGAAAATAACATAGCAGAACAGTTTTTTTAATTGGAACTTAACTCTAAAAAGGATCGTTTTAGGTGATTAATTTGATAATTATATTGATACAAATGGGAAGTGCATGACGGTGTAGGAAACTCTTTGAACCTTGAAATATGATTTTCTTGGTTTAGCCTCTTCATTCTTCCTCTCCGCCCCTTTCTTTATCACACTTCTTTGTTGGTCCTGTCCCCACAAATATTTCTTATACGTAAATAGCCATAATTGTTATTGAATGGAACAGCAGACATTACAGGCCATATTGTCACTGCTGCTTCATGGAGTTATTAAAGAACCCCCTGAAGTCATTAATGCCATATTCCCCAGTCACAGGTAAAACGGTGACAAACCAAGCCCCTCTAGTCTGGAAGAGGTTTACAATGTATATTATTAGACCAAAGTGTAAAAAGTCCATTTTATTACACTCTGAGGTCCTATATAGAATTGTAGATGAGCGGGTCTAACAGTGCAGTGGGTCAGTAAGGGAACAGTTTGGAAGAAGAGGCGGTTGGACATTCTGGGGTGGAAGACTGGTGTCTGGGTAAAGGGCTGGTGAAAGTGACATATAAGAAAACTATAGAGAGAAAAATGTAAAAATACAAAATTAGGGCAACATGCGGATGAGGAGTTGGACTTATAGCTGTACATTAATTGATTTAAGGAATAATTAGTTAATAATAGTCAAAGAATTACTGATGTAAATACTTTTGTCATTTTGGCGCACAAAAAATATATATCTACACGCCTTTTCTGGCTAACACGGTACTACAATATAATTTTTTATTGTACACCAAATAATTATTTAAAAGTACATAATATAACTACAGTACATTAATCTACAAAAAGAAATACAGTGCTAGAAAAGACGTGGACCTTACTTGTAAGGAGTTAGAAGCTGCACCAATTAGGAGCCCCAAAGATTGTGCAACAAGAGCTGTGGAAGTAGCAAGGGCAGAAAAAAGGAGGAAGCGAACGGCCTCCGGGGGCTGACCGGTCATCCAGTATACAATGCTGCAATATGCGATAGGGCACACGACCTGGAGAAACGCAGGAAAGGAAACACTGCTCAGATAAACCTTCAGGCTAAGTTCACACGTTGCGGAATTGCCGCGGAAATTTCCGCGGCAATCCCGCACTTCTCCCGCAGGAAATACGCACGTTTTTTTTATGCTGATTCCCGCCAGAATAATAGCTTTTGCAAGCGTAATTAGCTTGCAGAATGCTAGCGTTTTCCTAGCGATCTGTAGCATCGCTTGGAAAACTGATTGACAGGTTGGTCACACGAGTCAAACATAATGTTTGACACGTGTGACCAACTTTTTACTATTGATGCCGCCTATGCCGCATCAATAGTAAAAAGATCTAATGTAAAAATAATAAAAAAAATAATAAATAATGATATTCTCACCTTCCGGCGTCCCCCGCAGCCTTCCCGCCTCTCAGCGACGCTCCCGGCAACTCGCGGTCCCAAGGATGCATTGCGACAAATCACACCGATGACGTGCATCTCGCGAGACCGCTATGCCATCTGGGTGATTCTCGCAACGGACTCTTGGGACCGGAAGTTGCCGGGAGCGTCACTGAAGGCGGGAAGGCTGCGGGGGCCGCGGGAAGGCTGCGGGGGCCGCCGGAAGGTGAGAATATCATTATTTTTTATTTTAATTATTGTTTTTACATGGATATGGTACCCAGGGCCTGGAGGAGAGTCTCCTCTGCTCCAGACCCTGGGTACCATCCGCACATGAGCCGCTTACATTGCGCATAGTGGGCATAGCCACATGCGGAAAGTAAGCGGTTCAATGCATTCCTATGGCGGCGGAATCACCGCGGTTACGCTAAATTAATGAACATGTTGCTTTTTTTTCCGCTAAGCGTTTTTTTTCGCGGAAAAAAACGCAACATGTGTACAAAACATGCGGAATCAATTAAAACGTATAGAATGCTTAATGCTTGCGTTTTGTTCGCGGTTTAACCGCGGAAAATAGCGGAAAAACCGCAAAAAAAACTCAATTATTCCTGATCGTGTGCACTTAGCCTCAATGTTAAATAAGTATAAACTATAGGTCGAATTCAGATTCCACTAAAAGGAATTTACACATTTCTAATTTATGCAAAAAAGTTTGTAGGAAACTTAAAATATTGCTGAAACTGTTAGGTAAGTATAACATCATGTAATATCAGTTATATCCCAGAGTTACAGAAATTGTATTTCTTAATAGAATAAACAAATAAAATAACAATTATTTGAAAATTAAAGTTGAGCAGTGACTGGATACATTGTCTTCGCAATAGTTTATAAGTTACGTGTATTTTTGAAAAGGGAAGTGTTTTACAGACTGCTGTATAGGTAAAGCTATATATTGTGTATACACAGACATACAGGGACGGGGAGCACTTCCCTTATAGAAACATCGTGCTCAAAGCCAAGGGTGTCAGGCCATTTTGTCTACTGTAATCAACAAGATCTATTATGGTAAGATGCCATAAAGATAAGAAGTGATACGAGAAGGGTTAGCATAAAAATATACATCTTTATTTAATTAATAACAATTTAGAAGACCAGTTTAAAAAGACAGGGCGAAGAGAAGCCTCCAATGGTGGGAGGAAGGCAGCAAGGAGATAGCACAGGAAGAGGCACTGTCAGCAGGTGGAGGGTGAGAATAAAGCAGAAAATGAAAATCAAAAAGGAACTCCCCTCCAGAGGAAGCATTATTGCGAAATGGCACTCATCGGGTGCGAGGTCCGAATGCAGCAATCTACATAGCCACACCGTCCCACAGCACTACTCTCCTAACAGGTAAACAATCCTACCAACATTCCTAAATACACTACTGTTATGAATGTGCTAGAGATGGTTTCTGAGCAGAGGCTCCCTCTGGTGGTTACAGACAGTACTGAACCATTCAGCGAGGAATGGCAATCTGGGATCACTGACTGGTCTGATATAAGGGAGGTTCCCTCCCATGATGGTTGCCGGTGATCAATTGTTCTTGTCTCATTGTTGGTTCCTGGTTCATTTGGAAGTTTGCTGAGTCTTGCCTGCATCTTCTGCTTTCAGATAAGATATTTTCTGCTTTTATTTTTGTGCTTGCTTTTTGCATAGTTCTCTGCACTTTTGTGGAGGTCAGTCGGGTCCCCTCCTGGGACTTGTGCTCCTCTCAGTTTATCTAGAGCCACTGTTATTTGTTAATTTTCTTTTTCCTGTTTTTTCAGTGGCTGCGGCTTAGTTTTGTTACACCAGAGATCTGATTTAGGTGGTAGAGATCGTGTGATCTCAGGTGTTTTTGCAATCATAAGAGTTGGTATTTTTTAGGTTTTTTTTGGATTGCAGTGAGAATCCTTTCCTGTACTTTTCTGTCTAGACAGATTGGGCCCCAGCGTTTGCTCATTCTATTTTCTGTCTGTGTCCATGCTTCTTCTTGTCTAACCGCCATTACATGTTTGGGGGCTTCCTATGTTCTTTGGGGATCTGCTCCGGGGCAGATAGCTTTCCTCTTTCTGCCTTTAGGTGTAGTTATCTCTCAGGCTGTGACGAGGCGTCTAGGATCAACGTAGGAACGCTCCACGGCTACCTCTAGTTGTGTGGTTAGTTCAGGTTACTGCAATTCAATAGGTTCCAGCCTCTCTGGTGTATTGCCGTATTTGCTTTTTCTCCTCAGCTACCAAAACATAACACACTACCTTATATATGGGAGCATTGCTGTTGGTCTGCGTGGTAAAGGGAAAAAATATATTCTTTTGCAGTATGATATATAAATATACATAACAAGTTTACACTTAAATCTTCTGGGCACTATTTATCCCTAGTGATTCATCTAACATTGCACTTGCAAAACTCAGCTCATTTAAAGCAACTTTTTAGTGCTCACAGGGCCCTTTGTTAGTATGCTTAATCCTTTATAGGAAATAACGAGCCCCAGGATTTTTGATTACATAGCACAGAAAGGGCATCTTCCTGTGCTATCTACTTGCTGCCTTCCTCCCCACCATTGGAGGCTTCTTTTCGCCCTGTCTTTTTAAACTGGTTTTTAAATTGTTGTTAATTAAATAAAGATATATATTTTTATCCTAAAGGGTATGCCACACTAAACAACATCGCTAACGGGATCGCTAAAAAACGTCACTATTTAGCGATCCCGTTAGCGATGTTGTTGTGTGCGGCATCTACCAGCGACGTGGCCCCTGCTGAGATCCTGCTGTGATCTCGCTCGTCGTTCTCATCGTTCCGGACCCTATTTTTATCGTCGGCGCCCCGCTGGTAAGTATATATCGCTGAGTGTAGCACCTTTTGTTAGCGATTTAGCGGTACTTTTGTACCGCTAAAGTCGTTAAGGAGATCGCTAACCGCGATAGCGTCCTTAACGACATCGCTAAATTAGGCTGCTACTAGCGATATAGAAACAATCCCGCTAGCGATCGCATTAGTATGCGTCGTTATCGTGATCGCTAGCGGGATTGTTTAGTGTGGCAGTACCTTAACCCTTCTCTTATCATGTGTTATCTTTATGGCACCTTATCATAATAAATCATGTTGATTACAGTATTTTGAAGTGTCCTCAGCCTTTGAAATTCAGGACTATGGGAATAATACATTTGGGCTACTAACAGTACGGACAGCTGTAATAGGTCACCCTTACATAGGTCACCAAAAAAAGCTGACAAATAAGATTCAAATTATAAAAAATAGTATGACATTATTGTACCCACTTAAAATAATCTGAATTCATTTTGAAGTCTGGACTGAGGTGTGAATATTTAGGGGTGTATATTTTAGTCTACATTAATTTTTGGGTCTGATTGAAAGTTTACATTTTTAGGGGTATGGGACCAGAATTTATTTCTGTTGCTAAAGAAGCCAAAAGTAGTCTGTAGGATATATCGGTGCAGCAAACTTTCCTATGGAGGGTTTGGACTGATTAAAGATGAAAATGATTTTAATCAAAAAACAGCTGAGAGTCATTGGATTTAATTAAGTATTGGGTTTGTGACTTCATCTTTTCTGGTGCCTTAATAATTCCATCACCTGTGGAATATTAAGGAAATTTTGAAAACATGTTGGGGGCTGTAGTACTGAAGTTTGCGAAACACTGGTATAAAGTGATAATACTCAACTGCCTAGACCTGACCACTATGTCATCCCTGTATTCATGGCCACCATCTGTTAGGGCTGGCGGAACACACAAAATAAATATAAATAATAAGTGCGTTCGCAGCCCGGGGTCCACCGTGCAGGCAGAGCCTGCTGCTAGTAGGATGGCGGTATGGCGAACTCTGTTACCTCACAGAGTCGCAACTATAGACACTGTGGCCCTATATGGCAGTATAAGCGAACTCTGTTACAACACAGAGTCGCTAAGGTAGAAACGCAGAAATATGGACTGTGTCCTGTTAACTCCACAGGTATGCACAGACATACTCTGCACAATATTAGACTGGGCGAGACGCTGGGACCGACGTCTAAGCTGAGCAGAGTCCACTGCGGCCGGAGACGGATGGGAGACCGCAGCAGGGACGGCTTGAGATTCCCTTTGTGCAGAAGCGGGAACTCGACCCCTAACATTACCCCCCCTCCTAGGGCCCCCCTTCTTTGGGCCTCGCTACTTTCAAAGGCAGCGATGAGCTGCGGAGCATGAATATGTTCGGCAGGCTCCCAGGACCTATCCTCAGGCCCATAACCCCTCCAATCCACCCAAAAAAATTTTTTTGCCCCGTACCACCTTGCACCCTACAATGGCGTTCACCTCGTAATCATCCATAGACTAACCCGACGTCCCGGCAGATGACTCAGGCAACCGGGAGATGACCACGGGTTTTAGGAGGGACACATGGAAGGTGTCGGAGATACCAAGGCGAGGCGGAAGGGCCAAACGGTAAACCACAGGGTTCACCTGCTCGAGAACCTTGAAGGGACCCAAATAGCGGGGTGCCAACTTAGTGGATTCCACCCGTAGCCTGATGTTTCGGGCGGAGAGCCACACTAGGTCGCCAGGAGCAAATGTCGGAGCGGGACGCCGATGGGCATCGGCAGAAGACCTCATCCTTTCCTTGGAAGCCTGAATGGCATCCTGAGTGCGGTCCCATATGTCCCGTGCCTCCACAGCCCAGTCTGCCACCCTGGAGTCGGCGGAAGCCACGGGCATGGGCACCGGTACCCGCGGATGCTGGCCGTAATTTAAGAGGAATGAGGTCTGTCCGGTGGAGTCAGCCACAGCATTGTTTAGCGCAAACTCCGCCCACGGGAGCAAGGATGCCCAGTTATCCTGCCTGGCAGAGACAAAATGTCACAAGTATGTGACCAAGGACTGGTTGGCCCTCTCTACCAACCCATTTGTCTCGGATGATATGCAGAGGAGAGGTTTAACTCAATAAAGAGTAGATGACACAACTCTCTCCAGAACCGAGACGCAAATTGGGGACCTCGATCACTGAAATCTTGTCTGGCATACCGTGTAGACGGAAGATGTGTCTAATAAATAATGCTGCCAAGGCCCGTGCAGAAGGTAACCGGGGTAGCAGCACTAAATGCACCATTTTGGAGAAGTGGTCGGTGATCACCCAAATGATAGTGCAACCACGAGACTTGGGTAAGCCCACCACAAAGTCCATCCCGACCATCTCCCAGGGCCTGTCTGCCACCGGCAAAGGAAAAAGTAACCCAGCTGGCCGTTGTCGAGGGGACTTGTTCCTGGCGCAGGAGACACACGCCTGAACATACTCCCTGACGTCACGGGCCATATGTGGCCACCAGTATGTCCTCGCCAATAATTCTGTTGTCCTCTTTGCCCCAAAGTGTCCACCCACCCTGGACGAGTGTGCCCAAGAGAGTACCTCCGGTCGCAAATTAGTGGGCACAAAAGTCTTGCCCGGAGGCACAGACTCTAGCGAAACCGGGGCTACAGTTCTCAGGCTCTCTTCAGGGACAATAAGCCGAGGCTCCTCATCCTCCTCCTCTGATGACACTAAGGAGCGAGAGAGAGCGTCGGCCCGAACATTCTTCTCACCGGAGAGAAAATGGAGGGTGAAGTGAAACCGAGAGAAGAATAGGGACCATCTGGCCTGTCGAGAATTTAGCCACTGAGCCGTTTGCAAATACACCAAGTTTTTGTGGTCGGTGAAGACTTGGAAGGGAAAACGAGCCCCCTCCAGAAGATGTCTCCACTCAGAGAAGGCCAACTTCATAGCCAGCAACTCCCTGTCCCCGATGGAATAATTCCTCTCTGCTGGTGTAAAGGTCTTAGAAAAGAAGAAGCAGGGATGCTTCCGACCTTGAGCATCCTTTTGATAAAGGACTGCTCCAGCACCAACAGAAGAGGCGTCCACCTCTAAAATAAACGGCTTATCAACATCAGGGTGATGTAATATGGGAGCACTGGCAAAATGCGACTTGATGGAAGAGAACGCCTTGGAGACTTCCTCAGACCACAACTTGGGATTTGCTCCCTTCTTGGTGAGGGCTACCAAGGGAGCTACCAAAGTCGAGAAATGGGGGATGAACTGACGATAATAATTGATGAACCCCATAAAGCGCTGCACCGCTTTAAGAGAATGGGGTTCTTGCCAGTCCATTACAGCCTGTAGTTTGGCAGGATCCATAGCCAATCCCTGGACGGAGATGATATAGCCCAGGAAAGGTAAGGACTCCTGCTCAAACACACATTTCTCCAGCTTGGCATAGAGGGAGTTTGCCCGTAAGAGGTCGAAGACTTTGTTGACATCCCTCCGGTGAGAGTTTATATCTGGTGAAAAGATGAGAATATCATCCAGATAGACTACTACAGAGGTGGAGAGCATATCCCGGAAGATGTCATTAACAAAGTCTTGGAAAACAGCGGGAGCATTACAGAGCCCGAAGGGCATCACCAGGTATTCATAATGCCCATCCCTGGTATTAAAAGCTGTCTTCCACTCGTCCCTTTCACGGATGCGAATTAGGTTATAGGCACCACGTAGATCTCGCTTGGTAAATACCTTTGCTCCTCAGAGCCTATCAAAGAGCTCAGAGATTAGGAGCAACGGGTACTTATTCTTGACGGTGATGGCGTTAAGACCCCTGTAGTCAATACATGGACGTAATTCTCCGTTCTTCTTTTGCACGAAGGTGACACCGACTTCCTAATGAACCCTCTTGCCAGATTCTCCTGAATATACTGAATATATTCTCAGGAAGCGAGAGGGGATAGACTCTTCCCCGAGGAGGTTCTGCTCCAGGCAAGAGATCAATAGGACAGTCGTAGGGGCGATGAGGCGGAAGAGTCTCCGCCGCCTTCTTGGAGAAAACGTCTGCGTATGACCAATAACACTGGGGGAGAGAAGTGAGATCTTCGGGTATCTCTGTGATGGTGACCTGAACGCACTCCCTGACACACCTGCCTCTACATGAATCACCCCAACCCAGTATCCTCCCAGAGGACCACTCAATATGGGGAGAGTGGTGAAGGAGCCAAGGTACTCCCAGCAACACCTCGTCTATTCCCTCGGGCAGGACAAGAAGGGAAATACTCTCCTGATGGGAAGGGGACATAGACAACGTGAGAGGGATAGTCTGGTGGGTGATTTGTGAGGGCAGAGTCGATCCATTCACTACACGCACAGTCACCGGTTTGGCGAGCATCACCAGAGGTATAGTGTGGCGGAGAGCAAAGGCAGAGGACATGAAATTCCCCTCGGCTCCAGAATCCACACAGAGCTCGGCGGTGTGAGTGGATGGACCTACAGTAATTGTCCCCTTAAAGGACAACTTGGTGGAAAATGCCGCAGTGTCTAGTGAACCTCCTCCCAAGATCACTAGACGCGACCGTTTTCCCGACTTCTGTGGACATTTGTTGGCATAATGTCCTAACTGCTGGCAGATGTTACAGACCACGGGTGCTCGAGCGGCCCGGGACTTAGGTCCTGCTCGAGAAACCTCCATGGACTCATGGGAGTCAGGCACCTGGCTGAAAGATTCCAGAGGTCTGGCGAAGGTGGGAGCCAGCCGGAACCTCTGCCTACACTGGGACCGCTCCAACCTCCGCTCGTGAAAACGGAGGTCGATGCGGGTAGATATGGCGATAAGCTTCTCCAGTGTGGCGGGAATCTCCCTGGTAGCCAAGGCGTCTTTCACATGGCCCGCTAGTCCTCTCCAAAACACGGGAATGAGGACTTTATCTGGCCAGTCCAACTCCGAGGACAGAGTCTGAAATTGGACAGCAAAACAGCTGACCAAGGACGAACCCTGTTAACTTGCCAGGAGTTGGAGCGCCGCATCGTGGGTGACCTGAGGTCCTAGAAAGACCTTTTTTAGAGCCTCCAGAAAACGAGGAGCACTCCGCACCACACGGTCGTCATGCTCCCACAGCGGGGTGGCCCACTCCAACGCTCTGCCCGACAGAAGAGATATTATAAAGCCCACTTGTGCCCGATCCGTGGGGAAACGTGCAGCCAGAAGCTCGAGTTGTGTAGAGTACTGACTCACAAATCCCCGACAATGCTTGCTGTCACCAGCGAACTTGTCTGGAAGTGGGAGGTGGGATAATGTGGGGACAGAGGTGGCAGTGGACACACTGGCTGCAGCCACGCTAGCAGCCTGAACAGCGACTGCGGTAACATCCACAGCTGAGGTTGTGCGCTCAAGAGCCGCCAACCTACCCTCCAGCTGCTGGATGTCCTGCAGTAGACGCTGATCGTCCGCCATTTTACTAGGCAGACCGTGGCGCTAGTATTATGTTAGGGCTGGCGGAACGCACAAAATAAATATAAATAATAAGTGCGCTCGCAGCCCGGGGTCCACCGTGCAGGCAGAGCCTGCTGCTAGTAGGATGGCGGTATGGCGAACTCTGTTACTTCACAGAGTCGCAACTATAGACACTGTGGCCCTATATGGCGGTGTAAGCGAACTCTGTTACACCACAGAGTCGCTAAGGTAGAAATGCAGAAATATGGACTGTGTCCTGTTAACTCCACAGGTATGCACATACAACTGCTGTGCGGACAGCAGTCCGTAGTAACGCAATCAGCAACGCAATCAGACAATCTCCTCACCGGAGAAGCCGGTATTCTAGGGGCTTATTTCAGCCGAGCCCTAAACATGTGCATACAATCTCCTCACCGGAAGTGCCGGTATTCTAGGGGCTTATTTCAGCCAAGCCCTAACACATGCGTGCAAGATCACCCTGGCGCAAAGCACATAATGTGATTGATACTAGCGCATGGCGGCACGACCATGTCACGCTTTTATAGTAGCAACTACAGGACCTGCCAGATAAGGACCAATAGGAAACTGCTCCAGAACACAAGTGGTTTCAGGACCTTCCTGGCGGACCAATAGGAGCTGCTGCAGTACCTGAGCATGTGACCCCTGATCTCCAATGAGAGATCTTACTCTGGCCATGCTCAGAAGGGGAAAGCAAGGACTTTGTCCTAAAGACATCTGCTCGCCGCTAACCAGTACTGGCTACAATAGCAGAGCCTGGAGGAGCAGCAGTAATCCTCTGCACAATGTTAGACTTGGCGAGACGCTGGGACCGACGTCTAAGCTAAGCAGAGTTCACTGCGGCCGGAGACGGATGGGAGACCGCAGCAGGGACGGCTCGAGATTCCCCTTGTGCAGAAGCGGGAACTCGACCCCTAACACCATCAGGGCATTACTGTCCTTACTGCTGTATGGTGCCTGGTGAGCAGCAGTACAGAGGGGTGCCCGGGCCCTGCCTCTTGTGCTTCGGCTCACCGGTCCCCATCGTGCAATGAAGCTCTGTGAGCGGCGCACACTTTGGCAGTGGGAGCTTTTCTCGCAGCTCCACGGCCATATATCCTGGATGCACCCTATGCCCTCTGGACTTCCGGTCAGGTGATGGCACATATGCGATGATGTCAGAGCTGAGCCTGCAGGGGACCGTCAGTGAGGTTTGTTTTCTTTATAAAATGAGATTAAATGGGGGAGGTGGAGGGAGACTGCAAGTGATGGAGGGATGTGGGACTGCACATGATGAAGTGGAGGGGAAGTGGATGATAAACTGTACATGATGAAGTGGGGGAAGGCAGACTGCACATGATGAAATGGGGGGAGGCGGACTGCACATGATGAAGTGAGTGGGGAGACTGCACATGATGAAGTGGGGAGATGGACAGTGTAAATGATAAAGTGGGGGAGGAGAACTACATGATGAAGTTGAGGGAGGGGGACTGCAAATGATGAAGTGAGTGGGGGAAGGGGACTGAAAATGATGAAGTGAGTGGGGAAGGGAACTGAAAATGATGAAGTGAGTGGGGGAAGGAGACTGCAAATGATTGAGTGGGGGAAGGGACTGAAAATGATGAAGTGAGGGAGGGAAGGGGCACTGCAAATGATTAAGTGGGTGGGGAGGACAGCAAATGATGAAGTGAGTGGGGGGACTGCAAATGACGAAGTGGGGAGAAGTGCAAATGATAAAGTGAGGGGGTGAGATGGGGCAACCATCACCGCAATGGAGGGGCCGATGTAGCATGATTAGTACACGAGCATCAACCCTACTAATGAATATGAGACATGGATATCAGTGTCTCTTGCAGACATAAGACATCTAGACAAAGGAAAACTCTCTCTTTTAATACCCCTACGCTTTCCTGTAAATGATAAATTGAGGGTGAGGGACTGCAAATCATGAATTGAGGGTGGGGGACTGCAAATCATGAATCTAAAGTGTGGGGTGGGGAGAGCAAATAATGACTTGGGAAAGAGCAAATAATGATGAATTTTGAGGGTGGGGGAGTAAATGATGATGTATTGAGATTGGGATGAGGGACTGCAAATGATGAATTGAGGGTGAGGAAAGGGGACTGCAAATGATGAATTAAGGGTTGGGGATGGGGGACTGCAAATGATGAATCTAAAGTGGGGGGTTGGGATAACAAATGATGACTTGGCGGAGAGCAAATGATGAATTTTGAGGGTGGGGGAGTAAATAATGATGTATTGAGATTGCGATGGGAAACAGTAAATAATGAATTGAGAGGGGACAACAAATGATGATGAATTGGGGTGGGGGAGAAAATATTGATAAATTGAGGGTGGGGGAGTAAATGATGTATTGAATGTGAGGGAGAGAAGTTGATAATGTATTAAAGGGTGGGGGTGGGAGAGAGAGTAGACATGACAATGAATTGAGGCGGAAGGGGCATGTAAATATAATGAATCAGGGAGTGGGAGGTACATAGTGGGGGGCATTGAGGATACTGGTATTGAATTGGGGAAAGAGTACAGGGGCTAATTAATTTATATTTTTATTAGGTGGGGAAAGTGGCTATGTAACAACCCTGCCGGCATCACTGAATGGCCTTCCATCCCCACGTGCCTTACACACCAACTTACTCACTACTCCGGGCCATGCTGTGAGTTCTGTCTGTTGCCAGTTCAATGCTGTGTGCCGCATGTCTCCTGTCTACTCTGTGCATGCTTCCTGGCTGTGTGCATAGGGGGGCAGCGCCGGCACCTGCTGGTTCTTATAGAGTCAGTGTGCACCGTCCTAAGGAGTCCCCAGCCAATTGTCAAGAAGCCTCTGGTACCTAAGGCAGCCCCACCACTTGGAGGCTGCCTGAGCAATCAATTCTCTCAGTCAGTATCTTGCTGCTGAGCTGTCAGGACCTGTTCTGTTTTCTTCCTTCTCTGGGGGCTGTGTATCCATATCTGTTTCTGTGCTTTGTGGGTTACTTGTTCCGCCCTCCAGGAGGCTGCATATCCTGCACTGTATCCTAGTTTCTGTACCCTATCCTGTACCTGACCCTGTCTGTATTCAGTCCTATTTCTGTATCTGTTGTATCTTTGTCCGTAGTCTTCCTTACCTTGCTGTGTGTATCCTTCTGGTTACTCCTGCTCTGCTCGCCGCACCCTGTGGCTCCGGTTTGCTCTCAGCTCCGCTCCTTGAGCTTCCGTTCTGCTTTGCTCTGCACTCTTGCGGTTCTGCCTTTTGCTTCACACTCCTGCGGTTCTGCCCTTTGCTCCGCGCTCCTGCGGTTCTGCCATTTGCTCCGCACTCCTTGCGGTTCTGCCATTGCTCCGCACTCCTTGCGTTTCAGCTCGCTGCACTGCAACTAGCAAATCTGTTCTGCTCTCCGCTCTGCAACCTTGCGGTTTCACTTCCTGCGGTTCTTTATCTGTCCCTGCTCCTCCAGTCTGAACAGGCCCTACCTGTTCCCACCTGTTCCCATATATCTCTCATTCCAGTCTGTGTCTCTCTTCGTCCGGAACCAGTCCCAGCTTCTCCAGTCTGAACAGGTCCCTACATGTTCCCATATACTACTTATATCTGTCCGTGTTCCTGTCCCTACCGAGTCTGTTCCTGCCCCTCCCGTGTGTACCATGCCCGCCTGCCTGTGTCTCAGCTGTGCCCGCCTGCCTGCCAGTGTCTCAGCCGTGCCCGCCTGCCTGCCAGTGTCTCGGCCATGCCCGCCTGCCTGCCAGTGTCTCAGCCATTCCCGCATGCCTGCCAGTGTCTAAGCCGTGCCCGTCTGCCTGCCAGTGTCCCAGAGGTGCCTGCCTGTCTGCCAGGAGTATCAGACATGCCCGCCATAGTACCAGTCATGCCTGTCTGTACTTCTCATAGTGTTCTGTTCCCCAGTGGGATCAGCAGCCACAGCCAGACACCACTCTGGAGTGGTACCTGGCAGTTACCTGCCGCACAAGCCTGACCTCACCATCAGAAGCTCCAGTGAACACCAAGGTAGCTGCTTAGTCATGCCCCTTCCAGGGTAGCCTGGTTTGTGGCACAGTGGGGCCACACCCCCACGCTCACGCCAGTCAGGGCGAGAGCGTTACAGGCTATTTATAGTTCGTGGGGGCACAGTGGTGGATTATAATTTTATATTTGGAATGGTGGGTTGCATAATAACTAATTATGTATTAATTGTGAGTTCACATCTGTATTCAGCTGTGTAGTGTAGAAGAAAGTGAAAAAAAGGGGAATTATGTATTATTTTATGCAGAGACGAGAAGAAGTGATGGCGGTCTGCTCTGGATGAAGAAGAAAAGAAAGATAAAGGACTTCAACTAGAGTAGTCAATGGTAAGATAGTGTGTTATTTGTACACTGACACTATATAACATGTATTATGTACAGAACTCCTGTGTATAATTTCACTGATGATCACTGTATTGCCTGTACACTGATATTATATACAGAGCTTGTGTGTAGAATGTCACTGGTGATCACTATATTATCTGTACATTGACACTATGTACAGAGCTCCTGTGTATAATGTCACTGGTGATCCTTGTATTACCTGTACACTATATACAGAGCTCCTGTATATAATGTCACTGGTGATCACTGTAGTACCTGTACACTGACAGAATATACAGAGCTCCTGTATATAGTGTCACCAGGGATCACTGTATTACCTGTACACTGACAGTATTTAAAGAGCTCCTGTGTATAATGGCACTTAATATTGTGGGTTTTTATTAATGTTCAGTATTGTAGTATTCGGTCACTTTGTGGTGGTAATATGTGGTCTGGCCATGGTGTGGCAATATTTTTCCCTTGTATGTGGTATTATTCAGTCACTATGTGGTGGTAATATGTTGTGTGGCCATGGTGTGGTGGTATTTGTTTACAACATTTATAGAACACACTGAATATTGGGTCTTTAGAGACACTTTACCTGAAAAGGAACATCTGCCATTGTCTTGGCTAGGTAATAGGACTTTAGGCTGTACCAGTAGTTTAAGTGTTCTCTGAGAAAGACAGACATCTCCAGAGGAACTATGGGTAAATATTAAACAGGTTTATAATAGAGGATGAATAATAGAAAATAATAAAAAAAAACAAACATAAGTAGAATGGACTAACCAAAAATAGGAAGATGGTGAGAGAAAGATGTATAAAAAAAGAAATGAAGCAGTGTACAAAAGGTAAACCCAAGAGAATAAGGGTCAATAACAGTAGGAATGTTTTCATGTAAATGTGAAATAGTAAAATAAGAGAAAAAAAGGATGTCCAAAAAGCTTGTCATAGACACAAGAGAAAAGTCTGCTGGCTCACCGACAAGTTTTAAGTTATGTAATAAGTAATGTGCTTCCAGTTATAAACAGCTTTGCTGAAATCAAAAGTTAAATATTGAGAAACTCATTATTTTGTAATGAAGCCTGTTTGAGATGAAAGAAAGTAAGAAAGAAAGAAGGAAACTTTCTCCATTTATCAGACTATTCTCCCTCCTGTTCACATAGTCCATGAGGTAGAGTGGAGCAGGAGATTTTCAATTTTAGGCCTCATACTCACTTGCGCCGAAAACGGATGAAAATCTGATGAAAAAAAATCGGATTCAAATCTGACCAATGTTAGTCAATGGGTGAGTTTTCATTTGCGATTTTTTTCTCATCAGAAATCGGTGTGAGAAAAAAATCGCAGCATGCTGCGATTTGATGCGATTTTGGCATGATAATCGCCAATGCAAGTCAATGGGTGCGAGAAATCATCGCACAGCACTCGCACCATGCAAGTGCTGTCCGATGTATACGCACCAGTCTCCTTTGAAAAGCCGGCAATTCATCCCCGGCTACTGTAAAATCACACTGACAGCTCACAAAACACTACATATATACACATAGAATACATATATATATATGTACATGTCATTGTGACATATACATATATATATATTATAGTTCATACACTTCTATATACTGTAATAGCCGCTAATTCAATTGCCGGCTTTTGTGAAATCACAGAAGCCGACATGAAATGATACATTGTTTACACACATTTAACCATGTCATTTCCTGTATTTTTATATATGGTTGAAACTTACAATTACATGAGTATATGTGTGCAAAATTTCAGATATGTAGGGGTTAATTAAAGGTGTAAATTCGTTGAAAAAAAATGCGTGGGCTCCCGCTGTATTTTCTCCACCAGACAGACAAAGCAAGCGAGTGGGGGCAGATAATAATAGCCTAGGGAGGGTACATTTGTTTTGTGCCCCCCCTGGCTACTAACATCTGCCCCCAGACACCCCAGAAAAGGCAAATCTATAATTAGATTCGCCCTTTCTGGCACTTTGCCCGTCTATTCCCATTGCCCTGTAGCGGTGGCGAATGGGTTAATAAGGCGTTAATGTCACCTTAGTATTGAAAGGTGACCTTAAGGCAGGTTAATAATTGAGAGCTGTCAATTAGACAACTATCAATTATTAATCCTATTGTATAAAAGAAAAATCAAACACACACACTTTAATAAAAAATAAGTTTAATGAAATAATCACACAGTTTTTGACCATATTTTATTTTCCTGCTAAAACCATTTCCTGTAATAAAAATAAAATAAAAAAGCAAAATTATACTTACCAATCCGATGTACAGTCAGGTCCCACGCTGTAATCCATCAGAAAGGGTTAAGAGGTTACAGTTAGCAGGGAGATAATTCTGTCTCCTAGCTGTAACCCCCTGAATGAATAAGTTCCTCTAGCACAGAAAGTAGAGGAATAGATTCATGAATGGAGCTTAATTGATTTATTGGCAATTTAACTTTAGTGACCTGACCTAAGGTGAAAGTGGATACAATCAATTAAGCTTCATTCATTAAACACATCCTCTCCTGTCGCCAGGAGAGGAACTTATTCATTCAGGAGCTTTGAGCTGAGCATGCAGGATTACTTGCACTGCTTGGCTCAAAGCTAGTTAACCCTTTGTGAAGGATTACAGCGTGGGACGTGACAGATCGGCGGAATAGGTAAGAATAATGTTGTTTTATTTTTTTTTTTTATTTTAGGAGATCAATGGCTTCGCACGGATTAAGTGTAAAATAAAATATGGTCAAAAAAATGTGTTTTTATTTCATTAAAAAAAATTTTAATTAATGTGTCTGTGTTTTTTTAATTTACTTCAATAGGATTAATAATTGATAGTTGTCTAATTGACAGCTCTCAATTATTAACCTGCCTTAAGGTCACCTTTCAATACTACGGTGACATTAAGGTGAATTATTAACCCATTCACCACCGCTACAGGGCAATGGGAATAGACGGGCAAAGTGCCAGAAAGGGCGAATCTAATTATAGATTTGCCCTTTCTGGGGTGTCTGGGGGCAGATGTTAGTAGCCAGGGGGGGCACAAAAAAATGTACCCTCCCTAGGCTATTATTATCTGCCCCCACTCGCTTGCTTTGTCTGTCTGGTGGAGAAAATACAGCGGGAGCCCACGCATTTTTTTTCAACGAATTTACACCTTTAATTAACCCCTACATGTCTGAAATTTAGCACAAATACACTCATGTAATTGTAAGTTCAAACCATACATCAAAATACAGGAAATGACATGGTTAAATGTGTGGAAACAATGTATCATTTCATGTCGGCTTCTGTGATTTCACAAAAGCCGGCAATTGAATTACCGGCTATTACAGTATGTAGAAGTATAGGAACTATAAATATATATATATATATGTATTCTATGTGTGTATATGTATTGTTTCTATTCTTTATTAAAGCTGTCAGTGTGATTTTACAGTAATGCCAGGGATGAATTAGCGGCTATTATACTATGTAGAAGTGTATGACCTATATATATTATATATATATATATTAGATGTATATATATATATATATATATATATATATATATATATTATATATATAATTATTTGTTTTTTGTGTATTTTTTTTGTTACAATGTGATTTTTACATGACTTTTTACATAGAGATAATTGCTCTATGTAAAACTTCATGTTAAAATCGCATTGCATACAGATGGAAAACTGATGGAAAACTGACAGAAAACGCATGGTGCGATTGAAAATCGCATGCAAATCGCATGTCTTTTTATAACACTTGTACCGTTTTTTTCCCTGCCGAAAACGGACCGATTTTTTTCCAGCCCAGTGAGTATGAGCCCTTACTGAGAGATCATGCTACATCTGCTTTCTATACAAATCTATAAAGAATGAAGGAAGAGAGAGGCTCTTACACACAGATGGTGCTGAGGCTTCTGGTAAGTGATCCACAGTCTCAGGCCACTGCAAAATTACCCACTTCTGCTGTATAACATTCTCAATGTGAGAGATCAGGAGAGGAAAGCAGGACCTCCCTCTTCTGTCTGTAAGGTTATGTTCACACTAGGCGTTTTTGCAGCATTTCTTATGCAAATTTTCAGTTGCATTTTGCAGTACCAACAAAGTCTGAGATTTCAGGAATCTCATGCACACACCTTGGTTTTCTGGTCATCAGTATTTTGTGTTTTGCATGTTTTTTTGTACAATAGAGCATGTCACTTATTTCACTTTCATGTCAGCTTTTTTCAGCATTTTTCACCAATTTAAAGCAATGGGTAGTGAAAAACTTTGAAATCACGTTTTTAATGAAAAAAGCAAGTACAGCAGTATGTGAAACCCATTTATTTTTGTAATTTTTCCAGGTTTACCATCTTGTCTTGGTCTTCTGAGATGGCAGTGTAAGGTTCTGTGTATCTGTTTCTGAAACTCAGTTTGTTCGTCGGCCATTTTGCTTTCTGTTTTGCTGCAGCTATCTTGCCCTCAGTTAAAATGGAGTTTTCCAGCTTGCATGTTCCCGCCCTGATTCTCTCCGTTTGCTTCTTAAACAGCCACACCTGAGCAATCAGTGCTTCAGAATCTAGCCTGCAGTGAACCTGTGTTCTGACTCCTGAAGCCTTGGACCTTGTACTCCAGCCATTTCTACTGAGAAACTCTGAAGCACTTGTGGACTCTGAACTCTGCTCTTGAAAGCCTCACGTTTGCATGGACTTGCGGTAACATAGAAGAAGATCTGAATCTGTTGTGGAGAGTTATTGATGAACTTAGATTACTCTGGCCTGCTGTGTCTCCTGCTTCTGTGTTTGCAACCTGTGTGTTTATTTTTGCCAATTTGTATGAAGCAATACAAGACTTTCTTTATCAACCTGTGTCTCAAGTATTTTCATCGCACCCAAGCACAAGACGCTATATGAACTGTATCACATACATTACAAGATTCTGAAGCCAAACGTTAGTGTCTGCTGGGTCTGGAAAGGCTTGTCTGCTGTACTGTGGATATCGGATGTCCGGTTGTACTTTCTGTGATGACAGTGGTTGTGACTTCTCACAACCATTCCAGGTGAGCAATTCCCTTAAGTTTTTTTTTCTGCAGTGTTATCACAGGTAAACACTATTGTTTTTTTTTTTTTTTCTCTTCTCTTTTGTCTGCTGAAACTCTGGATATCAGATGTCTGGTTGAAAGCTTTCTGTGATGATAGTGGTTGTGACTTCTCACAACCATTCCAGGTGAGCAGTTCCCTTAAAGTTTTTTCTTTCTTCAGTGTTGCCACAGGTGAACACTATTGTTTTTTTTTCTCTCCTCTTCTTCCAGTATCCTGTCTTAAAAGATCTGGAAAATGGAGGCCCGCATAAAGGAACTTTGTGGAGTGACTGATAATATCCTTGCAGATTTGCAGAATTTAAAGACCCGTTTTACAAATCTTCAGGACCTAAATAATCACAATTTGCAAGTGGTTGGACAGACTACTCAGGATTTGCGAGCCAGGATTGAGGTTCTGGAGGGGCAAGTCCAGGCTCCTGCCGTGGCCCCGAGTTCTGGGATTCCCAAGTTGCCTCCTTTTCGTTTTGGTGGTGAACGTGAAAAATTCAGGGGATTTGTTAATCAATGTAATCTTTTTTTTTCTGCACATGCTTCACAATTTCCTACTGAACGATCTAAGGTGCTTACTATAATTATGTTGCTTACCAACAAGGCTTTGATATGGGCAAACCCTCTGATTGAGACTGAGGATGATTGTTTGAATCACCTTGATGATTTTATTTCAGCCATGGGGCAGGTGTTTGATGACCCCAATCGAGGTGCAACAGCTGAAGCAGCCATGTTAGCTTTGCGCCAAGGTAAGCACTCAGTAGCTGAATATGCCTTGGATTTCAGGAGATGGGCCCTTGATACCACCTGGGACAATTCCGCCAAAAAATCTATTTTTCGAAAGGGGTTATCCCCACTAATTAAGGATGAACTTGCTCGTGCCGACCCTCCCACTGCGTTAGGTGACTTTATTAACTACTGCATCCGTATTGATACTCGTTTAACTGAACGCAGGCAAGAGAGATGGTTCGAAAGCAATCGTACTAACCTTTTCCTACCTTCCTCTCCAGCTAAGGAACCTTTGAATAGGATTACACGGGAACCTGAACCTGAACCCATGCAGGTAGACTCTTTACTACGACGGGTTAGTGATGCACGCAAGGAACATCGTTTTAAGGAGAATCTATGTTTTTATTGTGGTAAGTCAGGGCACTTTATTATTAACTGTCCCAGCCGTTCTCGCAAGACTACTGCAGCACTCATTCATTGTGAGTGTTGCGAGAGGGGATCTGTCAGGTCCGAGCCTCAGGCTCCAGAGAGAGCTGCAGCAACAGATCTTGATTTCTCGGACTTAAACTCCGTTACCTCTGAGGACGTTGACTGTGTAAATGCTGCCATCTTTCAAGTTTCCTCAGCGGTGTCCCAGCTGAGTTGTAAGAAAAACAATTCTCACTGTTTTTCTTTCCATCAAACTCTGGGTTGACTCAGCCTGGGTGTCTAGCTCTGCCATGATCGACTCAGGTGCAAGTGGAAATTTTATGGATGTCTCCTTTGCTCTAAAACAGGGAATACGTTCAGTGAAGAAGGCTGCTCCAGTACAGATGGAAACTGTGGATGGCTCCCTGCTGACCTCTGGACCAGTGGATCAGGAAACAGAGCCTTTAAAGGTTCTTATGGGTAAAGATCATCAAGAGAAACTGTCCTTTATGCTTATCTCTTCTCCTCACTTTCCCATTATTCTAGGGCTACCATGGCTGCAGGCTCAGAATCCTACCATTAACTGGGAGACCAAGGAATTACACTTTCCAGAGAAACAGATGAGTCAAAAAATTTCAGCTTGCTCTGTTCCTAAAGGAACCATGTCAGTCCCTGAATTACCAGCTGTATACCAGGACTATGTGGATTTATGTGACAAGAAGAACGCTGACCAGCTTCCTCCTCACCGTCCATATGATTGTCCAATTGAATTATTGCCTGGAGCAGAGATACCTTTTGGTAAGATCTACCCCCTGGCGGGGCCCGAGCTGAAGGCTTTAAAAGAGTACATAGACGAAAATCTAGCCAAGGGCTTCATACGCCCCTCTTCATCTCCTGCAGGGGCACCCATATTCTTTGTAAAGAAGAAAGATGGATCCCTGAGACCATGCGTAGACTATAGGGAACTTAATAAGGTTACTATTAGAAACCGTTATCCATTGCCTTTAATCCCTGAGTTATTGGAGAGAGTGCGACATGCCAAAATTTTTTCTAAACTAGATCTTCGTGGGGCCTATAACTTAGTCCGTATTAGACCTGGGGATGAATGGAAGACTGCATTCAGGTCACGCTATGGACACTTTGAATATCTGGTTATGCCTTTTGGTCTGAGTACCGCCCCAGCCACTTTCCAACACTTGGTGAATGACATCTTCAGGGATCTCCTAGATACATTCGTGGTAATTTATTTGGATGATATTTTAATTTTTTCTAACTCCACAGAGGAACATCATGGACATGTGAGAATGGTCTTGGAACGTCTAAGACAAAATCATCTTTACATCAAGCTTGAAAAGTGTGAATTCCATAAGACCGAAATTCAATTTCTGGGGTATGTACTGTCTACACAAGGAATTAGTATGGATGGAAGTAAAACCCAAGCCATCAATGATTGGCCAAGTCCTAGAAATGTGAAGGAGGTACAGCGCTTCATCGGGTTTGCAAACTTCTATAGACGTTTCATTAGAAATTTCTCTGAGGTAGTGTCACCTATCACCCAACTTACCCGGAAAGAGTCTAAGTTCTCCTGGACTCCCCAAGCCCAGGAAGCATTTTCCCGTCTAAAAGATAAATTTACCACTGCACCTATCCTAGTACATCCCAACCCAGAGCTTGCCTTCATAATAGAGGTGGATGCTTCAGACTGTGCCGTGGGAGCTATACTCTCTCAGAGAACAGGTGAGAAGAATGTCTTGCATCCCTGTGCCTTCTTTTCCCAGCAGTTGTCTTCGGCTGAGAAGAACTACGATGTGGGCAATAGAGAGTTGTTGGCCATTATTGCCGCCTTCAAAGAATGGAGACACCTTCTTCAAGGAGCTGCACAGCAAATAGTCGTTCTGACAGATCATCGTAATCTTGAGTTTATCAGGTCGGCTAAGTGCCTGACTCCTCGCCAGGCTCGCTGGAATCTTTCTTAAACCAATTTAATTTTATTATTTCTTATAGACCAGGATCGCGCAATGGAAAGGCTGATGCACTCTCTAGGATTTACTCAGCAGAGACACGTCCAATTACTCCTCCTAAGACTATTCTTCCTGACTCTAGATTCCTAGGAGTGATTCATCATCAAGACCTAATTAAAGACATCAAGGAAGCATACCATGCGGATTCTTTTTTGGCTCAACCCCCAAGGGACGTAAGTCTTGTCTTTAAGAATGGTGTGTGGATTCTGGGACAACGTCTGTATATACCTGAAACAGTCAGATTGAGAGTATTGCAACTCATTCACGATTCCAAAATAGCCGGGCATAGAGGAATTCTAAAGACACAGGAATTTCTTTCTCGTTTCTTTTGGTGGCCCACTTGTAGGAAGGATGTTTTGGACTATGTCACTTCGTGTGAGGTTTGTGCAAGATGCAAAACACCTCGCTCTTCACCAACTGGTCTGTTACAGCCTCTTCCCACCCCGTCCCGCCCGTGGGGATCCATTTCTATGGACTTCATTGTGGAATTACCAACCTCTCAAGGGAAGAACACTATTCTAGTGGTGGTTGATCGTTTAACAAAGGCAGCTCATTTTATCCCTTGTGTCGGCTTACCCACTGCAAAACAGACATCAGATTTGATGATTAAAGATGTGTTTCGTTTACATGGAGTACCGGATGAGGTTATTTCGGATCGAGGGGTGCAATTCACTTCTAGGTTTTGGCAAAATTTCTGTGCAGCATTGGACATTAAAGTAAACCTTTCTTCTGCTTTTCATCCCCAGACTAATGGACAAACCGAACGAACCAATCAAACCCTGGGCAGTATCTCCGCTGCTTTATCTGCCACCTACAGGATGATTGGGTGGATCTACTTCCATTGGCTGAGTTCTCTTACAACAACTCTCAGAGTGCCTCCACTAAACAGTCTCCTTTTTTCTCTAATTTAGGTTATCATCCTAACATTCTACCACGATTTCCCATAGAGACGCCTTTGCCAGCAGTGGCTGAAAGAGTCACGACTTTACAGAAGAATATGGATCTTCTAAAGGAGAATCTGGAATCGGCTCAGGAAAGGTACAAGAAGGCAGCAGATAAATTTCGTAAACCTGCACCAGCTTTTAAGGTAGGAGACCTGGTCTGGCTGTCAACCAGAAATCTTAAGTTAAGGATTCCATCGTCTAAGTTGGGACATAAGTACATTGGACCCTATAAAATCAGTAAGATTATAAGTGCCGTTGCTTGTCGTCTTCAATTGCCCAGAACTATGAGAATCCACCCTGTCTTTCATGTATCCCTACTAAAGGCTGCAACACCCAATACGTTTCCTGGACGTTCTTCTCCTTGCCCTGACCCAGTGCTAGTCGATGGTCAGGAAGAATTTGTGGTGGAAAGGATTTTAGATTCCAGGTTGTATAGAAATCAGTTACAATATCTGATTAAATGGCAGGGCTACCCAGTGGAGGACAACTCATGGGAGCCAGTCAATAACGTTAATGCTCCTCGCTTGCTCCGTCAGTTTCATCAGAGGTACCCACACAAGCCTGGTCTGAGGTCATCCGGAGGTTGCCCTAAGGGGGGAGTAATGTAAGGTTCTGTGTATCTGTTTCTGAAACTCAGTTTGTTCGTCGGCCATTTTGCTTTCTGTTTTGCTGCAGCTATCTTGCCCTCAGTTAAAATGGAGTTTTCCAGCTTGCATGTTCCCGCCCTGATTCTCTCCGTTTGCTTCTTAAACAGCCACACCTGAGCAATCAGTGCTTCAGAATCTAGCCTGCAGTGAACCTGTGTTCTGACTCCTGAAGCCTTGGACCTTGTACTCCAGCCATTTCTACTGAGAAACTCTGAAGCACTTGTGGACTCTGAACTCTGCTCTTGAAAGCCTCACGTTTGCATGGACTTGCGGTAACATAGAAGAAGATCTGAATCTGTTGTGGAGAGTTATTGATGAACTTAGATTACTCTGGCCTGCTGTGTCTCCTGCTTCTGTGTTTGCAACCTGTGTGTTTATTTTTGCCAATTTGTATGAAGCAATACAAGACTTTCTTTATCAACCTGTGTCTCAAGTATTTTCATCGCACCCAAGCACAAGACGCTATATGAACTGTATCACATACATTACAGGCAGTTTGGATTAACCCCTTAGTGACAGAGCCAATTTGGTACTTAATGACCAAGTCAATTTTTACAATTCTGAGCACTGTCACTTTATGAGGTTATAACTCTGGAACGCTTCAACGTATTCCACTGAATCTGAGAATGTTTTTTCATATCATATTGTACTTAATGTTAGTGATAAAATTTCTTTGATATAGCTTGCGATAATTTACGGAAAAAAACAGAAATTTGGTAAAAATTTAGAAAATTTTGCAATTTTCAAACTTTTAATTTTTGTGCCCTTCAATCAGAGTGGTGTCACACGAAATAGTTAATAAATAACATTTCCCACATGTCTACTTTATATCATCACAATTTTGGAAACATAATTTTTTTTGTTAGGATGTTATAAGGGTTAAAAGTTGACCAGCGATTTCTTATTTTTCTAACAAAATTTACAAAACCATTTTTTTTTAGGGCCCACCTCTCATTTGAAGTGAGTTTGGGGATCAATATAACAGGAAATACAAAAAAAAAGTGACACTATTCTAAAAATAGCACCAGTCAAGGTGCGCAAAACCACATTCAAGAAGTTTATTAACCCTTCACTTTGGAACAATTTTTTTCTATTTTCACAAGGGTATCAGGAGAAAATGGACCACAAACTTTGTTGTGCATTTTCTCCTGAGTACACTGATATCCCATATGTGTGGAAAAGCCACTGTTTGGGTGCATGGCAGGGCTCAGAAGGGAGCGAGCACTGTTTGACTTTTTGAATGCAAAATTGGCTGGAATCAATGGTGGCACCAAGTCGCGCTTGGAGACCCCCTGATGTACCTAAACAATGGAAACTCCCCAATTCTAACTCCAACCCTAACCGCAACACACTCCTAACCCTAATCCTAACCATAACCCTAACCACAAACCTAAACCTAACACACCCCTAACCCTAATCCCAACCCTAGCCCCAACCCTAACCCTAAGTTTAGCCCCAATCCTAACCCTAACTTTAACCCCAATTCTAACCCTAACTTTAGCCCCAGTCCTAGCCCTAACTTTATCCCAACTCACTTTAGCCCAACTCACTTTAGCCCAATTCTAAAGGGGAGTTTGATTTACTATTTTTTTATTATGATCACTGTGATCGGGTCTATCACAGTGATCAAAATGAACAAATAGGAAAAATTTCCTATTGTTGCCGGGTGCCGGCCAGCAGATCTCGGCCGGCGCACTGTGCATGCGTCCGCCATTTTCTCCCGGAAGAAGATGCCGGCGACCCGGGGGACTTCACGGGGGGTTTCAGGAACAGAGATACCGGGGTGGGATCGGGGACCCTATTTGTCTCTGATGTGCGACCACATCAGAGGAGAGAGAAATTAAATGGAAAATCGGACTTTTATTTTTTTTTGTGGTTGCCGTTATACCGATAATAACGGTGATTGCAACACTAGGGTCAGTAAAAACCAATACGAATCATGTTCTCTGGAGTCTCGTCTACCCACCGGAGCCGAAACCCCGGAGAAATTCCGGGGTGCTATATCCTTATTCCTCAGCGCCGTTTAAAAGCGGCGCTGTGGTTTAAGTATCCTTAACTGCCGCCGTTAAAAGGCATATCGGCAGTCGTTAAGTGGTTAATACAGTTCAAGTAAATTAGTGATGCGTAAAAAGTAAACATTGGCCGACTATAGTGTGAGATTGAACAATACCTGTGGCCAACCAAGGTTTGAGATTGAACAATGCCTGAGCAATTCAATAGCAGACCAAAGTGTGAAAGTAAACAGTGTCCTACAAACTCAATGCTCTGCCAGTGTCTTATGTAAATTATTCCAGAGCAATTCACCTCCCCCAGATGTTACATTTGTTTGTGTATTTTTTCATGAACATATGTCTTGCATTGGTAACCTTTGTTCATGCTTCTGTGGTGGAAGCAAAGCTGAACTTTTGGATGATGAAAAACGCAGCAAAAACACAACAAAAAAATGCTACAAAACCTTTGTTTTTTTTACGCTGTTTCTTTTATGCCAAGAGTGCAGGTTTTGCTGCAGAAAAAAAAAACAATAAAATAGAAGCAGCATGGAGGGCATCTTACAGCAATACTAAGCCTTTTTGTTATCAATCCATCACTGGAGTATTCAGTAAAATCAGCAGTATCTGCTCTTGTGTATCTATATGCAAATTGCCTCTTCAGAAAGAAAGAGGACTTGAACTCTATAGCGCCATCTTTTGGAAGTAGCGATCCTACAAGTCACAATCAACCTTATAACAAGTCTTGTAATGGACTTAAGGTACTGCCACACTAAACAATCCCGCTAGCGATCACAATAACGACGCATACTAATGCGATCGCTAGCGGGATTGTTTCTATATCGCTAAATGCTGTCACATTTAGCGATATAGTTAACGACGCTATCGCCGTTAGCGATCTTCTTAACGACTTTAGCGGTACAAAAGTACCGCTAAATCGCTAAGAAAAGGTGCCACACTAGCGATATATACTTACCCAGCGGGAGCGCCGACGAGAAAATAGGGTCCGGAACGATTCCAGCGACGAGCGAGATCACAGCAGGAAGCTCGTCGCTGGAAGCTGCCGCACTGAACAATATCGCTAACGGGATCGCTAAATAGTGACTTTTTTAGCGATCCCGTTAGCGATATTGTTTAGTGTGGCATACCCTTTAGGCCGGCGTCACACACAACCACAAAAAATCGGTCCGTTTTAGACGGTCGATTGTCGGATCAAAATGCAAACATCACACATCCTTCTGGCATCCGATTTTCCTTCAAAGATGCGATTTAGTCGCATGTGTGTGTACCTTGTAACATCCGATTTTCATCCGACTTGCGAGATTTTCTCGCAGGCTTGCAAAACTGACATATAATGGATCCAAAAGAATAGTATTTCAATCACAAAAAAAGAATAGATATATACACATAGAACACATATATATATATATACATGTCATTGTGACATGTATATATACATATATTTATAGTTCCTAGACTTCTACATACTGTTATAGCCGCTAATTCAATTGCCGGCTTCTGTGAAATCACAGAAGCCGACATGAAATGATACATTGTTTCCACACAGTTAACCATGTCATTTCCTGTATTTTGATATTTGTTTAGAACTTACAATTACATGAGTGTATTTGTGCTAAATTTCAGACATGTAGGGGTTAATTAAAGGTGTAAATTCGTTGACAAAAAAATGCGTGGGTTCCCGCTGTATTTTCTCCACCAGACAGACAAAGCAAGCGAGTGGGGGCAGATAATAATAGCCTAGGGAGGGTACTTTTTTTTGTGCCCCCCCTGACTACTAACATCTGCCCCCAGACACCCCAGAAAGGGCAAATCTATAATTAGATTCGCCCTTTCTGGCACTTTGCCCGTCAATTCCCATTGCCCTGTAGCGGTGGCGAATGGGTTAATAATCTCACCTTACTGTCACCTTAGTATTGAAAGGTGACCTTAAGGCAGGTTAATAATTGAGAGCTGTCAATTAGACAACTATCAATTATTAATCCTATTGAAGTAAATTAAAAAACACACACACATTAATAAAAATTAATTTTAATGAAATAAAAACACATTTTTTTGACCATATTTTATTTACACTTAATCCGTGCGAAGCCATTGATCTCCTAAAATAAAGAAAAAAAAAAAAAAAACATTATTCTTACCTATTCCGCTGATCTGTCACGTCCCACGCTGTAATCCTTCACAAAGGGTTAACTAGCTTTGAGCCAAGCAGTGCAAGTAATCCTGCATGCTCAGCTCAAAGCTCCTGAATGAATAAGTTCCTCTCCTGGCGACAGGAGAGGATGTGTTTCATGAATGAAGCTTAATTGATTGTGTCCACTTTCCCTTTAGGTCAGGTCACTAAAGTTAAATTGCCAATAAATCAATTAAGCTCCATTCATGAATCTATTCCTCTACTTTCTGTGCTAGAGGAACTTATTCATTCAGGGGGATACAGCTAGGAGACAGAATTATCTCCCTGCTAACTGTAACCTCTTAACCCTTTCTTCATTCAGGGGGATACAGCTAGGAGACAGAATTATCTCCCTGCTAACTGTAACCTCTTAACCCTTTCTGATGGATTACAGCGTGGGACCTGACTGTACATCGGATTGGTAAGTATAATTTTGCTTTTTTATTTTATTTTTATTACAGGAAATGGTTTTAGCAGGAAAATAAAATATTGTCAAAAACTGTGTGATTATTTAATTAAACTTATTTTTTATTAAACTGTGTGTGTTTGATTTTTCTTTCATACAATAGGATTAATAATTGATAGTTGTCTAATTGACAGCTCTCAATTATTAACCTGCCTTAAGGTCACCTTTCAATACTAAGGTGACAGTAAGGTGAGATTATTAACCCATTCGCCACCGCTACAGGGCAATGGGAATAGACGGGCAAAGTGCCAGAAAGGGCGAATCTAATTATAGATTTGCCCTTTCTGGGGTGTCTGGGGGCAGATGTTAGTAGCCAGGGGGGGCACAAAAAATGTACCCTCCCTAGGCTGTTATTATCTGCCCCCACTCGCTTGCTTTGTCTGTCTGGTGGAGAAAATACAGCGGGAGCCCACGCATTTTTTTTCAACGAAATTACACCTTTAATTAACCCCTACATGTCTGAAATTTTGCACAAATACACTCATGTAATTGTAAGTTCTAAACAAATATCAAAATACAGGAAATGACATGGTTAACTGTGTGGAAACAATGTATCATTTCATGTCGGCTTCTGTGATTTCACAGAAGCCGGCAATTGAATGAGCGGCTAATACAGTATGTAGAAGTGTAGAAACTATAAATTATATATATATATATATATATATATACATGTCACAATGACATATATATATATATATATATATATATATGTATTCTATGTGTGTATATGTATTGATTCGATTCTTTATTAAAGCTGTCAGTGTGATTTTACAGTATAGGCAGGGAATGAATTGCCGGCTTTTCTAAAGGACACCGATGCGATTTCAGTCACACAGTGCGGTCCGTTTGTAATCCGATTTTTCATCGCTCCCATAGACTTGCATTGGCGATTGTCGACCGACAATCGGTGACAATCGCAGCATGCTGCGATTGCACACGGACGTTTAAAACGGACCACAAAAAATCTGATACTGGGAGCTGCTCCATAGATTAACATAGGTCCGACTGCAATGCGATTTTTCATCGCATTGCAGTCGTCGATTCTGTCGCCAGTGTGACGCCGGCCTTAGGATAAAAGGCAAATCAGAATTTCAATTTGCAGACTCAATAAAGGGTTGATTGTGACTTATAGGATCGCTACTTCTGACAGGTGGCGCTATAGAGTTCAAGTCCTCTTTCTTTCTGAAGAGGCACTATGCATACTTGTGTTTCTGGGAAGCATGTCATTTGACCTCTCAGTGAAGCTGTAAATCATCTCCATCTCTGCTTTATGTGTGAATTTATAGTAAATTATCAGGAAGCAGTCGGGTATCAGATGCGAAGTCTGTTAAGTGTAGAAAAATACTATTTTTCCATTATAAAATATATTGCAAAGGTTTTTTCTCACTTTTCTGATTGTAAAAGTTGTTTATAGTTAGAAGAACACTTACTACTTAGATAAACCGTACTCACAGGAGCCGTTCTAGGAATATCTAAATTAGAGCATAAAAAACACGTCCCTTACTGTATTGTGTGAACAGGATTGTTTTGTGATTTGGACTTCACACAAATAATTTTTTTTTAAGAAAGAATACATGCTCTGCTTGTTGCGTATTACACATTTGTGTCAGTTTTTGCCTTCCTTTAATGTATAATGTTAATGAAAATGGTGAAAATGATGCGGTCAGCATGGAAGTAAAAGTATATTCAAAATGTGGCATAGTTGTGGTTCTTTATGTCAGCTCAGAAAATAAAAATTTGGATGAAAATGTCATCTGATGGTACATTGGCCAGACTTTTTTCTAATGACTATGGCCAGCTTAAAGGGGTTTTCACACAAGTAAAATTTATTACCTATCCACAGGATGCACCTGAGTTCCTCATTTAGCCTGTGGTTTGGAAGGGTTTGTATAGTTAACAGTTAAACTTAATTGGAAATAACCAAGTAAGATTTTATTCTGTACTTGTAGAGAGTTGCATAAAGCGAGAGAATGAGCACCATTCCATACAAAACGCCTCCTCATCACATGTGCTGGGAAGGAGACATGAAGGACTCAGGACTGCATGGTTAGTGACTGATGGAGGTGATAAATCTTTTGTTCTTTGGAAAACTCCTTTAAAATGTTTAACTAGAATATTAATACCAATAAAATCTATTGACTTAATAGTTGCTCTTACAGGTTAATACTGTTGGCATAAGAGCTGCGAACATAAGAAAGAGCATGGAGAAGAACAGGAAGCCTGTGTTATTTAATACTTTGCTGGCATCATCACCAATGTGCAGGTACAGCAGCCCGATCAGAACCCCGATAAACAGGTGAGACATGAAACGCAGGTGAGTCAGGACCTGGGAGGGTGGGAAAGTACAAGCAACATCACATGTAATGCCCCCATACAGAGAGAACTCGTTGCCTGTAAGAAGAACAGAACAGGCAGCATCATGTGATACAGACTCATCGGGAGAAAAACATAGGAAAAAGAAAAGAAAAGCTCATGGCCAAGGAAGACAAACAACACAAATCCTTGGGTGCAAAAAGAAAGTTTTACATCTATACAAATGAGCACAGGAACCTGGGACATCATAAATACAATACAGTAGTCCAAGTGAGTTTGTGAAAAAAAAGTCTTCTGTCTATCTCCACAATCCCACCACATATACAGCATTATGCAAAAGTTTTACGTGGAAAAATTCTGCAAAGTAAGAATGCTTTCAGACAGAGCAATGTTAATAGTTTATTTTTAACAATTAACAAAATGTAAAGTGAATGAACAATATCTAATCAAATCAATATTTAGTGAGACCACCTTTTGCCTCCAAACGAGAACCAAAACTTCAGGTCTTCTACGTTCACTTTCACAATTTTGAAGGAACTCTAAAGGGAGGCTGCTCCAAACGTCTCGGAGAACTAACCACAGATCCTCTCATTTTGCTAACTGATAACAAATAAACAAGTAACACTTCTACTTTTGAAATCATTCTTACTTTGCAGCATTTTTTCCACACTTGAATAAAACTTTTGCACATTACACAGTATCTCTCTCTCCTTCCCAATTAAGTTAATTTCATACCGATGGTCGTCTTTTAACATACCGTATCTCTCAGGATTGAGAGGAATGTGCGTTTAAAGAGGATGCAAAACTGATTCATGGAGCTTGTTGCAAATGTATGGCTCTCAATGTGACCAGAGACATCCTGCTGGAAAGTAGAAAGGGTTAGTATAAATTGAGAAAAGAGACATGAAGACATTTTATAAAAGAAAATTGAATGCCTCCATAACACACATGACAGATTTTAAAAGTGTTTAAACAAATGACAAAACACTGGCAAAAATACACACCTAAAACTATTAATATAGGATCCAGTGGTCCCATCGGTAGAGAGGCCTCCCTTATGGTGGGCAGAAGGGATGCAGATGTGCACAGGAGTCTGTTCTATAACAGACTTGATTATGTGCGCACATTGAGTAATTTCTTGCAGAAATTTCTGCAAGGTTTCGGCATCTCTTAGCAGCAAAAATGCTGCGGAAAATTCCGCTGATTTTTTTATGTGTTTTTGCATGTTTTTTTCCTGTGCATTCAATGGGTCAAAAACGCAGGCAAAAAACGCACCAAGAGCAGACATGATACAGATTTAAACGCACAGCAAATTCTGAAAGGAAAAATACTGATCATGTGTACAACACCTCAAGATTCTCATTGACTTTGCTGGCATAAGGATTCCATAGCATTTTTGTGCCAATTCCATGTGGAAAAAAACACATGAAAAACGCATTGTGTGCACACAGCTTAATGGTTACAGAGCCTTACAGGTTATGTTCACACTTCCATTCGGACACTCTGTCTGTTCTGTTTTGAGTAACAGACAGACAGAAATAAGGAAACACTCTTCCTCCTCCTTCTCCTCCTCCTCCCATCAACATTCTTATCCTCTTATTTTATTGCAATCATCATATTATACAGCACTGTGTACTTACAATTGCTCATTTTGCCTTTCTACCCAGTTAATTCTTCTGTTTTACACCATATCTATGACATCACGTGATTAAAATCAGACTAGCTGAATCCTTCTAAGCTCTATGTAGAAATTGGAGCTCAATTTTCCCTGCATCAGTCATCATTCACTGGAAAAGTCACTGGCAATGGGAGGAGGAAGCAGCTGGGTCAGGAGGTGAAGAGGGGGATGATAATTGCAATGAAAAGAGACTTCCAGTTTCTACATACAGCAGAGAAAAGAGAAAAATTAGCTGTGTAGAAAGGAAAAACAAGCAATTGTAAGTACACAGTGCTATATAATATGTCGATTGCAACATGCTTGTGACAGTATTCACACCACCACACACCCATTGGCATTTTTCATGTTTTGCTACCTCACAACCTGGAATTTCACACTTTTTTTTAGGGTTTCCATCAGCTCAAGTACGCCTACAACTGTGAACATTTTATTTTATTTTTATTTTGAAGCAAACAACAAATAACTAAAATCTTCAGTGTGCATAACTATTCACCCCAATAAAGTCAGTACTTTGTAGAGGCTCTTTTTTCAGCAATTACAGCTGCATGTCGCTTTGGATAAGTCTATGTGAGCTTTCCACATTTGGCCACTGGGATTTTTGCCCATTCCTCAAAGTAAAACTGCTTCAGCTCTTTCAAGTTAGATCATATTCTCTGGTGAACAGCAATCTTTAAGTCTGACCACAGACTCTCAATGAATTAAAGTCTGGGCTTTGACTAGGCCACTTCAAAACATTTATACGTTTCCCCTTAAACCACTCGAGTGTTGCTTTAGCAGTATGCTTTGGGTCATTGTCTTGTTGTAAGGTGAACCTCCGTCCCAATCTCAAATCACTGACAGACTGAAATAGGTGTTGCTCAAGAATATCCGTATATTTCTCACCATCCATCTCCCCTTGACTAGGACCATTTTCTCTATTGCTTCCGAAAAAACATCCCCGCAGCATAATGCTGCCACCACAATGTTACACTGTGGGCATGTGTTCTTGGGGTGATGAGCTGTGTTGGTTGGCTGAAAAAACTGCAGAGGAGGTGAAACTGTTATGATCTGCTACAAGCACTAAGGAAAGGTGGGAATTCTGTTCCTACAATAGGACTGAGCTGGATCCCTACGATGTAACGGGGAACCTGATCCTGCGACCAGACCCGCTAAAGTCCTCAGCTAGTCTGAACGAAGACCTATAGTTGCGAGGGAGGAATCCCTACAAGATCTAGGGACTGGGTGAAAAGGTGGACACCTCCTAACAGAAAGTGTAGCAGGGAAAATAAAACAGAAAACAAATACTAAGAGATCCTCAGATCAAGCAAAACTGACTGAGTAAGGCACCTAAGCACCCGGCTAACTTAAGAGTAGATAATACAATGAAGTCCAGCAAAGCCAGAAGGGCGGAGCCAGACTAAATAGGGAAAAAAGGTCATGTGACCAGCAAACTGAAACAAAATCTAACAAGAGGGTTCTAACAGTACCCTCCCTTCTAAGAGGATCCTCCGGATCCCCTAGGACTTAGGCTTATCCGGAAACCTCTTGTGAAACGCTCTGACAAGTCTAGACGCAGAAACACCATCCGCCCTCACCCATGAGTTATCCTCGGGTCCATAACCCTTCCAAGCGACGAGGTACTGCAAACTCCCTCTATACCGTCTAGAATTTAGGATGCGGGAAATCTCATATTGCCCGTCCTCCACCACCAGGGGAACAGTGGCCGAGACGTCTCCATCTGAGACCTCAGCTTTTTTCAAGAGAGAAACATGAAACACCGGATTAATCTTCCAGGAGGTAGGAAGCTCCAACTTAACAGCAGATTGGTTAATAACCTGAAGCACCTTAAAGGGCCCTACAAACTTGGGACCCAATTTCTTAGACGGAATCCTCAAGCGCAGATTCTTAGAGGACAACCAAACCATGTCACCAATAGCAAACAAAACCTCTTGTCGTTTTCTATCAAAATACACTTTGGATCTTTTGTTAGCCTCCTGAAGATTACCACGCACATCAGTCCAAACTCTCTCCAAAACACCAGAAAAATTCTCCTCTTCAGGTACAGCCGATCCCAACTTGGAAAATGACCCAAAAGACGGATGTCTCCCAGTACAACAAAAAAAAGGCGAACAACCAGCAGAAGCGGATGTATGGTTGTTAAGAGCAAACTCAGCAAGTGGCAGAAACTCAGACCACCCCTCTTGATTATCAGTCACAAAACAACGCAAGAACTGCTCAACATCCTGGTTTTTCCTTTCTGTCTGGCCATTAGACTCAGGATGATATCCGGATGAAAACGACAAATGAACTCCCAACCTGTCACAAAAAGCGCGCCAAAACAAGCCACAAACTGAGGTCCCCTATCGGAAACAATGTCAGTAGGAACGCCATGTAGTCTGACAATTTCCTTGACAAAGGCCTTAGCGAGAGTCTTAGCGCAGGGCAATTTGATGAAAGGAACCAAGTGACACATCTTGCTAAAACGGTCCACGACCACCCAGATGACAGTGAAACCCTCAGAGGGGGAAGTCAGTATAAAGCCATAGCCAAATGTGTCCAAGGTGCACTAGGGACTAGGTTGAGCATTCCGATACCGAAACCGTCCGATACCTGAAATCCATGTAAGTCTATGGAACAAAATATCGGAATTAAAAATATCCGATATTTGTTCCATAGACTTACATTGATTTCAGGTATCGGAACCGGTTTCGGTATCGGAATGCTCAACCTACTAGGACCTCAGGGCAAAGCAACCCTGCAGCAGGAGTATGAGAAGACTTAGATCTAGCACACACAGTGCATTGACGCACCCACTTAATGACTTCCTTCTGCCATCCAGGCCACCAAAAGCTGCGACCCACAAGTCTCTTGGTCTCAGAGATTCCAGGATGACCTGCCAACCGAGAGTCATGACATTCAACAAACAAATCTCTCTTCAGGGTACCAGGCACAAACAACCTCCCATGCGGCGTGTTAGATGGGGCATTCTCCTGTGCTTTAAGAATCTCATCTTCCAACACGGAGTCCAAAACAGCAATAACAACCCCCTCTTGTAAAATGTTCTCCTCCTCCTCAGTACCCACCATAGGAGAAAAGCTGCGAGACAAAGCATCCGCTTTAACATTTTTAGTACCTGGGATGTAAGTAACAGTAAAATTAAACCGTGAGAAAAACAGTGCCCACCTAGCCTGACGGGCATTCAAGCGTTTGGCAGCATCAAGGTAGATCAGATTTTTATGATCGGTGAAGACCTGAACGGGAAATTCCGCTCCCTCCAAAAAATGACGCCAGTGTTTAAATGCGAGTTTAATTGCCAACAATTCCCGATTACCGATATCATAATTTAGTTCAGACTCAGAAAATTTTTTTGAAAAAAAAGCACAGGGATGTACTCCATCCGTCTTTGCCTGAGACAACACCGCGCCGACCCCCACAGAAGAAGCATCAACCTCAACCAAAAATGGTTTAGTCACATCAGGCTGCGTAAGGATGGGAGCAGAGCTGAACCTCTCCTTTAGCAACACAAAAGCCTCAATGGCCTCAGTAGTCCACTGAACCGCATCAGCACCTTTCCTGGTGAGATCGGTCAGAGGTTTGGCAATCACAGAAAAATTTTTTATGAATTTTCTATAATAATTGGCGAACCCCAAAAACCTCTGTATTGATTTCACACCAATAGGTCTAGGCCAATCCTGCACAGCTTGCACTTTCACCGGGTCCATCTCAAAACCTTCACTGAAGACAATGTAGCCCAAAAAACTAAGTCTCTGTACAGCGAACTCACATTTTTCTAGTTTGGCAAAAAGTGAATTATCACTCAGTAACTGTAATACTTCACACACACTCCTCCAATGAGACTCCAAATCCGGTGAATAAATCAAAATGTCATCCAAATACACAACCACACTTCTGCCGATCGAAGGTCTAAGGATGTCATTAATAAGATTCTGAAAAAATGCCGGAGCACTGGAAAGTCCAAAGGGCATGACCAGATTCTCAAAATGACCCAGTGGAGTGTTAAACGCAGTCTTCCATTCATCCCCTCCTTCATGCGCAACAAATTGTATGCCCCTCGAAGATCAATTTTCGAGAACCACTTGGCCCCCACTAACTGATTAAACAAATCAGGAATCAATGGCAGTGGGTAAGGATTGCGTACAGTAATCTTATTAATCTCACGAAAGTCTAGACAAGGCCGTAAACCGCCGTCCTTTTTTTTAACAAAAAAAAATCCAACCGCCACAGGAGATTTGGAAGGCCTAATGTGACCGGCGGCCAAGCTTGTCTGTATGTATTCCTCCAAAGCCTTTCTCTCGGGAATAGTCAAATTAAATAAACGACTTTTAGGAAGAGTCGCTCCAGGGACAAATTCAATTGCACAATCATAATCTCTATGAGGAGGCAATACCTGCGATTCCTTATCAGAAAAAACTTTCCAAAAATCCTGAATAGGTACAGGTAACTCCCCTTAACTACAGCAGCAATACGCCCGTTACAACACTTGTCATAACAATTGGGACTCCAGGACTTAATTTCATTGGTAGACCAATCCAGTACCGGATTGTGCAATTTTAACCAAGGTAACCCCAAAATCACCGGTGAGGGCAAATTATTCAAAACTACCAAATCCAAATTCTCTTGATGAACACCATTAATAGTAAGAGGAAATTCACAGATATGGTGAGTAACATTTTTCAAGTGAGAACCATCCACAGACACCACATTAATAGGGGAAGACAGAAGTTTGGGTTTTAATTTTAGTTTTTCCAAAAATTTCCCATCAATCACATTGAGAGTTGAACCACAATCCACAAATACCCGAAAATCCATTAATTCCTCCTCACCAGCAGTGGTAGCAGAAAGAAAGACACCTTTATTGTTTAAACAAGCTATGCGGGCGAAACTGACCTCATTTTTTTTTCTCTCTTTATTCATTCGAAGCGCACAGTTCTTAATAAAATGCTCAGATTTGCCACAATAGAAACACAAGCCCTTAGCAAATCTGCGTTCTTTTTCCAGAGAGTGAGGTGTCATTGCTCCAATTTCCATTGGCTCTCCAATGTCAGTACATTCCTTCTCCAAACTTGGAGCTGACAAGGCAGATTTACTCTCATTAACCCTTGCACGCAGTCTCCTATCCACCCGTATGGCTAATTGCATAGCCTCTTGCAAGTTACCAGGTATGGGATAAGCAATCAGCAAATCTTTAACCCTTTCACTTAACCCTGCAAGAAATAAACTTTTCAAAGCTGAATCGTTCCAGCCCACCTGAGTGGACCACCTTCGGAAGTGAGTACAATATTTTTCCACATTACCTGATCCCTGTCTCAAACGTCTCAATTCTGTCTCAGCTGATGAAACACGATCAGGATCGTCATATAATAAGCCCAAAGCAGAAAAAAACTATCCACAGATCTAAAGCATGGATCACTAGGCTGCAGAGAAAAGGCACAGTCCTGAGGTTCTTTGCGCAAAAGTGACATTATGAACCCTATGCGCTGTGATTCATCACCAGAGGATCTGGGTCTCAAACGGAAATACAACAAGCAAGCATTTTTAAAAAAAAAAAATCTTGTTGTTCACCAAAAAATAAATCAAGCAAACGTACCTTAGGCTCCATGAAATGTGCTCCAGAACAACTACTCACGTGTTGCTTTATCTCAGCCACCTCCAGAGAAAGTCCCTGCAGGCGTTGAACCAAATCCTGAACCGAGACCATGATGGAAACAGAAAATCTTTCCTTAGAGATTTTTTTTTTTTTTTTTTTCTTCTTGGCTGGACTTACTGTTATGATCTGCTACAAGCACTAAGGAAAGGTGGGAATTCTGTTCCTACAATAGGACTGAGCTGGATCCCTACGATGTAACGGGGAACCTGATCCTGCGACCAGACCCGCTAAAGTCCTCAGCTAGTCTGAACGAAGACCTATAGTTGCGAGGGAGGAATCCCTACAAGATCTAGGGACTGGGTGAAAAGGTGGACACCTCCTAACAGAAAGTGTAGCAGGGAAAATAAAACAGAAAACAAATACTAAGAGATCCTCAGATCAAGCAAAACTGACTGAGTAAGGCACCTAAGCACCCGGCTAGCTTAAGAGTAGATAATACAATGAAGTCCAGCAAAGCCAGAAGGGCGGAGCCAGACTAAATAGGGAAAAAAGGTCATGTGACCAGCAAACTGAAACAAAATCTAACAAGAGGGTTCTAACAGTACCCTCCCTTCTAAGAGGATCCTCCGGATCCCCTAGGACTTAGGCTTATCCGGAAACCTCTTGTGAAACGCTCTGACAAGTCTAGACGCAGAAACACCATCCGCCCTCACCCATGAGTTATCCTCGGGTCCATAACCCTTCCAAGCGACGAGGTACTGCAAACTCCCTCTATACCGTCTAGAATTTAGGATGCGGGAAATCTCATATTGCCCGTCCTCCACCACCAGGGGAACAGTGGCCGAGACGTCTCCATCTGAGACCTCAGCTTTTTTCAAGAGAGAAACATGAAACACCGGATTAATCTTCCAGGAGGTAGGAAGCTCCAACTTAACAGCAGATTGGTTAATAACCTGAAGCACCTTAAAGGGCCCTACAAACTTGGGACCCAATTTCTTAGACGGAATCCTCAAGCGCAGATTCTTAGAGGACAACCAAACCATGTCACCAATAGCAAACAAAACCTCTTGTCGTTTTCTATCAAAATACACTTTGGATCTTTTGTTAGCCTCCTGAAGATTACCACGCACATCAGTCCAAACTTCTCCAAAACACCAGAAAAATTCTCCTCTTCAGGTACAGCCGATCCCAACTTGGAAAATGACCCAAAAGACGGATGTCTCCCAGTACAACAAAAAAAAGGCGAACAACCAGCAGAAGCGGATGTATGGTTGTTAAGAGCAAACTCAGCAAGTGGCAGAAACTCAGACCACCCCTCTTGATTATCAGTCACAAAACAACGCAAGAACTGCTCAACATCCTGGTTTTTCCTTTTGTCTGGCCATTAGACTCAGGATGATATCCGGATGAAAACGACAAATGAACTCCCAACCTGTCACAAAAAGCGCGCCAAAAACAAGCCACAAACTGAGGTCCCCTATCGGAAACAATGTCAGTAGGAACGCCATGTAGTCTGACAATTTCCTTGACAAAGGCCTTAGCGAGAGTCTTAGCGCAGGGCAATTTGATGAAAGGAACCAAGTGACACATCTTGCTAAAACGGTCCACGACCACCCAGATGACAGTGAAACCCTCAGAGGGGGGAAGGTCAGTAATAAAGTCCATAGCCAAATGTGTCCAAGGTGCACTAGGGACTAGGGTTGAGCATTCCGATACCGAAACCCGTTCCGATACCTGAAATCCAATGTAAGTCTATGGGAACAAAATATCGGAATTAAAAATATTCCGATATTTTGTTCCCATAGACTTACATTGGATTTCAGGTATCGGAACCGGGTTTCGGTATCGGAATGCTCAACCCTACTAGGGACCTCCAGAGGGCAAAGCAACCCTGCAGCAGGAGTATGAGAAGACTTAGATCTAGCACACACAGTGCATTGACGCACCCACTTAATGACTTCCTTCTGCCATCCAGGCCACCAAAAGCTGCGACCACAAGTCTCTTGGTCTCAGAGATTCCAGGATGACCTGCCAACCGAGAGTCATGACATTCAACAAACAAATCTCTCTTCAGGGTACCAGGCACAAACAACCTCCCATGCGGCGTGTTAGATGGGGCATTCTCCTGTGCTTTAAGAATCTCATCTTCCAACACGGAGTCCAAAACAGCAATAACAACCCCCTCTTGTAAAATGTTCTCCTCCTCCTCAGTACCCACCATAGGAGAAAAGCTGCGAGACAAAGCATCCGCTTTAACATTTTTAGTACCTGGGATGTAAGTAACAGTAAAATTAAACCGTGAGAAAAACAGTGCCCACCTAGCCTGACGGGCATTCAAGCGTTTGGCAGCATCAAGGTAGATCAGATTTTTATGATCGGTGAAGACCTGAACGGGAAATTCCGCTCCTCCAAAAAATGACGCCAGTGTTTAAATGCGAGTTTAATTGCCAACAATTCCCGATTACCGATATCATAATTTAGTTCAGACTCAGAAAATTTTTTTGAAAAAAAAGCACAGGGATGTACTCCATCCGTCTTTGCCTGAGACAACACCGCGCCGACCCCCACAGAAGAAGCATCAACCTCAACCAAAAATGGTTTAGTCACATCAGGCTGCGTAAGGATGGGAGCAGAGCTGAACCTCTCCTTTAGCAACACAAAAGCCTCAATGGCCTCAGTAGTCCACTGAACCGCATCAGCACCTTTCCTGGTGAGATCGGTCAGAGGTTTGGCAATCACAGAAAAATTTTTTATGAATTTTCTATAATAATTGGCGAACCCCAAAAACCTTGTATTGATTTCACACCAATAGGTCTAGGCCAATCCTGCACAGCTTGCACTTTCACCGGGTCCATCTCAAAACCTTCACTGAAGACAATGTAGCCCAAAAAACTAAGTCTCTGTACAGCGAACTCACATTTTTCTAGTTTGGCAAAAAGTGAATTATCACTCAGTAACTGTAATACTTCACACACACTCCTCCAATGAGACTCCAAATCCGGTGAATAAATCAAAATGTCATCCAAATACACAACCACACTTCTGCCGATCGAAGGTCTAAGGATGTCATTAATAAGATTCTGAAAAAATGCCGGAGCACTGGAAAGTCCAAAGGGCATGACCAGATTCTCAAAATGACCCAGTGGAGTGTTAAACGCAGTCTTCCATTCATCTCCCTCCTTCATGCGCAACAAATTTTATGCCCCTCGAAGATCAATTTTCGAGAACCACTTGGCCCCCACTAACTGATTAAACAAATCAGGAATCAATGGCAGTGGGTAAGGATTGCGTACAGTAATCTTATTAATCTCACGAAAGTCTAGACAAGGCCGTAAACCGCCGTCCTTTTTTTTAACAAAAAAAAATCCAACCGCCACAGGAGATTTGGAAGGCCTAATGTGACCGGCGGCCAAGCTTGTCTGTATGTATTCCTCCAAAGCCTTTCTCTCGGGAATAGTCAAATTAAATAAACGACTTTTAGGAAGAGTCGCTCCAGGGACAAATTCAATTGCACAATCATAATCTCTATGAGGAGGCAATACCTGCGATTCCTTATCAGAAAAAACTTTCCAAAAATCCTGAATAGGTACAGGTAACTCCCCCTTAACTACAGCAGCAATACGCCCGTTACAACACTTGTCATAACAATTGGGACTCCAGGACTTAATTTCATTGGTAGACCAATCCAGTACCGGATTGTGCAATTTTAACCAAGGTAACCCCAAAATCACCGGTGAGGGCAAATTATTCAAAACTACCAAATCCAAATTCTCTTGATGAACACCATTAATAGTAAGAGGAAATTCACAGATATGGTGAGTAACATTTTTCAAGTGAGAACCATCCACAGACACCACATTAATAGGGGAAGACAGAAGTTTGGGTTTTAATTTTAGTTTTTCCAAAAATTTCCCATCAATCACATTGAGAGTTGAACCACAATCCACAAATACCCGAAACTCCATTAATTCCTCCTCACCAGCAGTGGTAGCAGAAAGAAAGACACCTTTATTGTTTAAACAAGCTATGCGGTGAAACTGACCTCATTTTTTTTTTCTCTCTTTATTCATTCGAAGCGCACAGTTCTTAATAAAATGCTCAGATTTGCCACAATAGAAACACAAGCCCTTAGCAAATCTGCGTTCTTTTTCCCGAGAGTGAGGTGTCATTGCTCCAATTTCCATTGGCTCTCCAATGTCAGTACATTCCTTCTCCAAACTTGGAGCTGACAAGGCAGATTTACTCTCATTAACCCTTGCACGCAGTCTCCTATCCACCCGTATGGCTAATTGCATAGCCTCTTGCAAGTTACCAGGTATGGGATAAGCAATCAGCAAATCTTTAACCCTTTCACTTAACCCTGCAAGAAATAAACTTTTCAAAGCTGAATCGTTCCAGCCCACCTGAGTGGACCACCTTCGGAAGTGAGTACAATATTTTTCCACATTACCTGATCCCTGTCTCAAACGTCTCAATTCTGTCTCAGCTGATGAAACACGATCAGGATCGTCATATAATAAGCCCAAAGCAGAAAAAAACTATCCACAGATCTAAAGCATGGATCACTAGGCTGCAGAGAAAAGGCCCAGTCCTGAGGTTCTTTGCGCAAAAGTGACATTATGAACCCTATGCGCTGTGATTCATCACCAGAGGATCTGGGTCTCAAACGGAAATACAACAAGCAAGCATTTTTAAAAGAAAAAAAATCTTGTTGTTCACCGAAAAATAAATCAGGCAAACGTACCTTAGGCTCCATGAAATGTGCTCCAGAACAACTACTCACGTGTTGCTTTATCTCAGCCACCTCCAGAGAAAGTCCCTGCAGGCGTTGAACCAAATCCTGAACCGAGACCATGATGGAAACAGAAAATCTTTCCTTAGAGATTTTTTTTTTTTTTTTCTTCTTGGCTGGACTTACTGTTATGATCTGCTACAAGCACTAAGGAAAGGTGGGAATTCTGTTCCTACAATAGGACTGAGCTGGATCCCTACGATGTAACGGGGAACCTGATCCTGCGACCAGACCCGCTAAAGTCCTCAGCTAGTCTGAACGAAGACCTATAGTTGCGAGGGAGGAATCCCTACAAGATCTAGGGACTGGGTGAAAAGGTGGACACCTCCTAACAGAAAGTGTAGCAGGGAAATAAAACAGAAAACAAATACTAAGAGATCCTCAGATCAAGCAAAACTGACTGAGTAAGGCACCTAAGCACCCGGCTAGCTTAAGAGTAGATAATACAATGAAGTCCAGCAAAGCCAGAAGGGCGGAGCCAGACTAAATAGGGAAAAAAGGTCATGTGACCAGCAAACTGAAACAAAATCTAACAAGAGGGTTCTAACAGTACCCTCCCTTCTAAGAGGATCCTCCGGATCCCCTAGGACTTAGGCTTATCCGGAAACCTCTTGTGAAACGCTCTGACAAGTCTAGACGCAGAAACACCATCCGCCCTCACCCATGAGTTATCCTCGGGTCCATAACCCTTCCAAGCGACGAGGTACTGCAAACTCCCTCTATACCGTCTAGAATTTAGGATGCGGGAAATCTCATATTGCCCGTCCTCCACCACCAGTGGAACAGTGGCCGAGACGTCTCCATCTGAGACCTCAGCTTTTTTCAAGAGAGAAACATGAAACACCGGATTAATCTTCCAGGAGGTAGGAAGCTCCAACTTAACAGCAGATTGGTTAATAACCTGAAGCACCTTAAAGGGCCCTACAAACTTGGGACCCAATTTCTTAGACGGAATCCTCAAGCGCAGATTCTTAGAGGACAACCAAACCATGTCACCAATAGCAAACAAAACCTCTTGTCGTTTTCTATCAAAATACACTTTGGATCTTTTGTTAGCCTCCTGAAGATTACCACGCACATCAGTCCAAACTCTCTCCAAAACACCAGAAAAATTCTCCTCTTCAGGTACAGCCGATCCCAACTTGGAAAATGACCCAAAAGACGGATGTCTCCCAGTACAACAAAAAAAAGGCGAACAACCAGCAGAAGCGGATGTATGGTTGTTAAGAGCAAACTCAGCAAGTGGCAGAAACTCAGACCACCCCTCTTGATTATCAGTCACAAAACAACGCAAGAACTGCTCAACATCCTGGTTTTTCCTTTCTGTCTGGCCATTAGACTCAGGATGATATCCGGATGAAAACGACAAATGAACTCCCAACCTGTCACAAAAAGCGCGCCAAAAACAAGCCACAAACTGAGGTCCCCTATCGGAAACAATGTCAGTAGGAACGCCATGTAGTCTGACAATTTCCTTGACAAAGGCCTTAGCGAGAGTCTTAGCGCAGGGCAATTTGATGAAAGGAACCAAGTGACACATCTTGCTAAAACGGTCCACGACCACCCAGATGACAGTGAAACCCTCAGAGGGGGGAAGGTCAGTAATAAAGTCCATAGCCAAATGTGTCCAAGGTGCACTAGGGACCTCCAGAGGGCAAAGCAACCCTGCAGCAGGAGTATGAGAAGACTTAGATCTAGCACACACAGTGCATTGACGCACCCACTTAATGACTTCCTTCTGCCATCCAGGTCACCAAAAGCTGCGACCCACAAGTCTCTTGGTCTCAGAGATTCCAGGATGACCTGCCAACCGAGAGTCATGACATTCAACAAACAAATCTCTCCTCAGGGTACCAGGCACAAACAACCTCCCATGCGGTGTGTTAGATGGGGCATTCTCCTGTGCTTTAAGAATCTCATCTTCCAACACGGAGTCCAAAACAGCAATAACAACCCCCTCTTGTAAAATGTTCTCCTCCTCCTCAGTACCCACCATAGGAGAAAAGCTGCGAGACAAAGCATCCGCTTTAACATTTTTAGTACCTGGGATGTAAGTAACAGTAAAATTAAACCGTGAGAAAAACAGTGCCCACCTAGCCTGACGGGCATTCAAGCGTTTGGCAGCATCAAGGTAGATCAGATTTTTATGATCGGTGAAGACCTGAACGGGAAATTCCGCTCCCTCCAAAAAATGACACCAGTGTTTAAATGCGAGTTTAATTGCCAACAATTCCCGATTACCGATATCATAATTTAGTTCAGACTCAGAAAATTTTTTTGAAAAAAAAGCACAGGGATGTACTCCATCCGTCTTTGCCTGAGACAACACCGCGCCGACCCCCACAGAAGAAGCATCAACCTCAACCAAAAATGGTTTAGTCACATCAGGCTGCGTAAGGATGGGAGCAGAGCTGAACCTCTCCTTTAGCAACACAAAAGTCTCAATGGCCTCAGTAGTCCACTGAACCGCATCAGCACCTTTCCTGGTGAGATCGGTCAGAGGTTTGGCAATCACAGAAAAATTTTTTATGAATTTTCTATAATAATTGGCGAACCCCAAAAACCTCTGTATTGATTTCACACCAATAGGTCTAGGCCAATCCTGCACAGCTTGCACTTTCACCGGGTCCATCTCAAAACCTTCACTGAAGACAATGTAGCCCAAAAAACTAAGTCTCTGTACAGCGAACTCACATTTTTCTAGTTTGACAAAAAGTGAATTATCACTCAGTAACTGTAATACTTCACGCACACTCCTCCAATGAGACTCCAAATCCGGTGAATAAATCAAAATGTCATCCAAATACACAACCACACTTCTGCCGATCAAAGGTCTAAGGATGTCATTAATAAGATTCTGAAAAAATGCCGGAGCACTGGAAAGTCCAAAGGGCATGACCTGATTCTCAAAATTACCCAGTGGAGTGTTAAACGCAGTCTTCCATTCATCCCCCTCCTTCATGCGCAACAAATTGTATGCCCCTCGAAGATCAATTTTCGAGAACCACCTGGCCCCCACTAACTGATTAAACAAATCAGGAATCAATGGCAGTGGGTAAGGATTGCGTACAGTAATCTTATTAATCTCACGAAAGTCTAGACAAGGCCGTAAACCGCTGTCCTTTTTTTTAACAAAAAAAAAATCCAACTGCCACAGGAGATTTGGAAGGCCTAATGTGACCGGCGGCCAAGCTAGTCTGTATGTATTCCTCCAAAGCCTTTCTCTCGGGAATAGTCAAATTAAATAAACGACTTTTAGGAAGAGTCGCTCCAGGGACAAATTCAATTGCACAATCATAATCTCTATGAGGAGGCAATACCTGCGATTCCTTATCAGAAAAAACTTTCCAAAAATCCTGAATAGGTACAGGTAACTCCCCCTTAACTACAGCAGCAATACGCCCGTTACAACACTTGTCATAACAATTGGGACTCCAGGACTTAATTTCATTGGTAGACCAATCCAGTACCGGATTGTGCAATTTTAACCAAGGTAACCCCAAAATCACCGGTGAGGGCAAATTATTCAAAACTACCAAATCCAAATTCTCTTGATGAACACCATTAATAGTAAGAGGAAATTCACAGATATGGTGAGTAACATTTTTCAAGTGAGAACCATCCACAGACACCACATTAATAGGGGAAGACAGAAGTTTGGGTTTTAATTTTAGTTTTTCCAAAAATTTCCCATCAATCACATTGAGAGTTGAACCACAATCCACAAATACCCGAAACTCCATTAATTCCTCCTCACCAGCAGTGGTAGCAGAAAGAAAGACACCTTTATTGTTTAAACAAGCTATGCGGGCGAAACTGACCTCATTTTTTTTTTCTCTCTTTATTCATTCGAAGCGCACAGTTCTTAATAAAATGCTCAGATTTGCCACAATAGAAACACAAGCCCTTAGCAAATCTGCGTTCTTTTTCCCGAGAGTGAGGTGTCATTGCTCCAATTTCCATTGGCTCTCCAATGTCAGTACATTCCTTCTCCAAACTTGGAGCTGACAAGGCAGATTTACTCTCATTAACCCTTGCACGCAGTCTCCTATCCACCCGTATGGCTAATTGCATAGCCTCTTGCAAGTTACCAGGTATGGGATAAGCAATCAGCAAATCTTTAACCCTTTCACTTAACCCTGCAAGAAATAAACTTTTCAAAGCTGAATCGTTCCAGCCCACCTGAGTGGACCACCTTCGGAAGTGAGTACAATATTTTTCCACATTACCTGATCCCTGTCTCAAACGTCTCAATTCTGTCTCAGCTGATGAAACACGATCAGGATCGTCATATAATAAGCCCAAAGCAGAAAAAAACTATCCACAGATCTAAAGCATGGATCACTAGGCTGCAGAGAAAAGGCCCAGTCCTGAGGTTCTTTGTGCAAAAGTGACATTATGAACCCTATGCGCTGTGATTCATCACCAGAGGATCTGGGTCTCAAATGGAAATACAACAAGCAAGCATTTTTAAAAGAAAAAAAATCTTGTTGTTCACCAAAAAATAAATCAGGCAAACGTACCTTAGGCTCCATGAAATGTGCTCCAGAACAACTACTCACGTGTTGCTTTATCTCAGCCACCTCCAGAGAAAGTCCCTGCAGGCGTTGAACCAAATCCTGAACCGAGACCATGATGGAAACAGAAAATCTTTCCTTAGAGATTTTTTTTTTTTTTTTTTTTTTCTTCTTGGCTGGACTTACTGCTATGATCTGCTACAAGCACTAAGGAAAGGTGGGAATTCTGTTCCTACAATAGGACTGAGCTGGATCCCTACGATGTAACGGGGAACCTGATCCTGCGACCAGACCCGCTAAAGTCCTCAGCTAGTCTGAACGAAGACCTATAGTTGCGAGAGAGGAATCCCTACAAGATCTAGGGACTGGGTGAAAAGGTGGACACCTCCTAACAGAAAGTGTAGCAGGGAAAATAAAACAGAAAACAAATACTAAGAGATCCTCAGATCAAGCAAAACTGACAGAGTGAGGCACCTAAGCACCCGCTAGCTTAAGAGTAGATAATACAATGAAGTCCAGCAAAGCCAGAAGGGCGGAGCCAGACTAAATAGGAAAAAAGGTCATGTGACCAGCAAACAAACAAAATCTAACAAGAGGGTTCTAACAGAAACAGGCGTCGAAGTGCAGTGAACAAGCCTCATATCTTGTACTTCTTGGCCACAGGTAATGGATCTAAGGATTAATTTACATATATATACCTTGATCCACTATGCTATTTTAGCGTGACTATCGAGCATTATATATATATTTTCATACACTAATATTTCTGTGTAGCCACAATTATATTTGTGAACATCTCTATTAGCTATATTTTTGTTTCTGCATTCGTGTTCCATGTAGACAGATAGTGTACTACTCTTGTCGTTTACATAATGTGTCTTGTATATTTTATATTATAATTTAATAAAGTTGTATATTTAATATTTGATCGTATCTAAAAGGTTAACCAGCAGCGATAGTAGATAGCTCCAGTCGCTGCTGTTAGAGACAGGTGCCAGATGCAAAACACAGACCGCAGCCACCAGGTATTGAAAGGTTAAAAGACACACATAAAGGGTTATAAAACCCTTTACTGAGCGTCCCCTTGATAAACCCTTTACTAATGGCCTCCTCTCAGCATTGTTGCGGGTATCGCAGTCATAGTAACCACATATAAAAAGGCAGCAATGAACTATATATACATTTGAGCGTGAATCTAAGGACATGGGCGTTATACTACCCAGCCATGACATACTGCTGGCATCACACATCAGCTATGACAAAACATTATCGCATTTGGTAAGGCACAAAATAAAATAAATTTGACATTTGCATAAAAATAAAGCAAGTTAGGTAACCTGGGGATATAACAGGGTCAGCGGCAAGTTATAGCAACTACTGAAGAACACGCCAGTGCAGGACAGCTCAGAACACAACAGTCCTACATATTTATAGGGCTTCATTCGGACATCTGTGAACCACATATGTGTTTTATCTGTGTTTTTCATTCTAACCTATGGGGCTGTTCACATGTCTGTGATTTTTTGTGAATCGAATAGTCCCATACAAGTCTATGGGGCAGATTTATCAACGTGTCTAAAAGGAAAATTATCTTTGTTACCCATAGCAACCAATCACAGTTCAACTTTCATTTTGCCAGGTGAATTTATGAAATGAAAGCTGCACTGTAATTGGTTATTATGGACAACAAAGCCAGCTTTTCTTTTAGACACTTTTAATAAATGAGGCCTTATGTGTTTGTGAAAATCACATGCCATCATGATGTAATCCTGCGCTGTTCATGTTTATCACAGCAAGGCCGGATCAGGCAAACATACAGTGAGTACGGAAAGTATTCAGATCCCTTTAAATTTTTCACTCTTTGTTTCATTGCAGCCATTTGGTAAATTCAGAAAAGTAATTTTTTTTTCTCATTAATGTACACTCTGCACCCCATCTTGACTGAAAAAAAAACTAGAAATGTAGAAATTTTTGCAAATTTATTAAAAAAAGAAAAACTGAAATATGACATGAACTACAAAAACATGGTACTCAAAGAACTAATATGAATGTCGGTGCACAAGTAGGGTCTCCAGCCCAATTGGCAAAATCAAAAAAGACTTGGCACTCAAATAATGAATAATAGAACAAAGGAAGGCAATCGTTGCTGTGGTTTTTCTTTTATTTGCATCCGTGAATGATTAAAGTGATGTACATAACAGGTACAGGTGAACGTTTTCGGCTATATAACATCAGCCTTCTTCAGACAATATGTACAAAAGTGAACTGTGTATGGGTATTGTGAAAAACACCCAAACTAGATCCTACTACAATGGAACTAAGAGGCGGCCTCACTGGAGCGATAAGGAGAGCTGTGCTAGCTACAATAGTAGCAATGGAGGGGAGCTGTAAAACGCTTGCATGAGCATGTGAGGGCCGTCTCCACAAAAATGACCTTTTTGCCCCCAAATTTTTATTTTTCTAAGGGTAACAGGAGAAATAGGACCCCAAAAGCTATTGTGCATTTTGTCCTGAGTACGCTGATACCCCATATGTGGGGGGGAACCACTGTGATCGCCTTACTGCGATCTTTGGGAGGCAGAATGAACAAATCCACAAAAGGTGAAGAATTGGTTTTCTTTTTTGCGCCGTTCCTCGTGCGATATTAGTGATTAGGCGACTTTATTCCTCGGGTCGGTGCAATTACAGCGATACCAGATTTACATCCTTTTTTCATGTTTAGCTTCTGTCACACACTAAAAGATGCATTTATTTGGAATAATTTTTTGTAAGAAATTTTTGCATCGCCGTATTTTGAGAGCTATAATTTTTCCATATTTCGGCCGACAGTTATCTGTGGGCTTATTTTTTGCGGGACGAGCTGACGTTTTTATTGGTACCATATTCGGGCACATAACGTTTTTTGATCGCTTCCTATTCCGATTTTTGTGGAAGCAGAATGAACAAAAACCAGCAATTCAGGAATTGTTTTTTTTTTTTTCCTCCGTTCCGTGTGTGGTAAAATTGATAAAGCAGCTTTATTCTTCGGGTCACTACGATTACAGCGATACCTCATTTATATATTTTTTTTTATGTTTTGGCGTTTTTTACACAATAAAAAATTTTATAGAAAAAATAATTAATTACGCTGATGATGTTGTATAGCGGCTAGTTTTTTGCGGGACAAGATGATGTTTTCAGCGGTACCATGATTATTTATATCTGACTTTTTGATTGCGTGTTATTGCACTTTTTCCAAGCGGTATGATGATACCGCTTGGAAAAAGTATAATTTACTACTTTTTTGTGTTTTTTTTTTACGGCTTTCACTGAAGGGGTTAACTAGGGTTACGCTTTTATAGATGGGATTTTTACGGACGTGGCGATACCAAACGTGTATTTTTTTTGTTTTTTATTTTTTTTATTACATAAAAATGTGTATTTTTTAGGGGATTTTTTTTAAATTATTTTTTAATATTTTTTTACAATTTTTTTAAAAAATGATTTTTTTTAACTTGTCCCTTTATGGGACTTTCACTTTTTTTACTTTTTATTGCAGTTACAATGCATTGCAATGCTCCAGCATTGCAATGCATTGTACCTATGGGGAAAGCTGCTGTGAGCATGATCACAGCAACTTTCCGTAGCTAGATGACCCGGAGGTTGTCATGACAACCCCCGGGTCATCAAGGCAGAGATCGGGCCCTGCAAATACATTGCAGGGCGCCGATCTGAGGCAGAGGGACCCTCTGCCTCCCCCCCTGAGCGCTGCGATCGCGCTCGATCGCAGGAGTCAGGGGGTTAACAGCCAGGGGCGGTGGGGGCTCCGCTCCTGGCTGTCAGTGCAGGAAGCCTGGCCACTGCAGTGCCGGCTCCTGCACTGATCGCGCTGGAGAAGCTGAAATTTCAGCTTCTCCTGCGCGATCGCTGCTGTGTTTGGTCAGTCAAATTGACTGACCAAGCACAGCGCTGTAGGTGCGGGGACCGACGGCAAAGGTCCCCGCACCGCTTGCCGTGCCTGTCAGCTGTCTGTGACAGCTGTCGGCACTGATCTACCACTGCATGTTTACAAGCAGTGGTAGATCAAAGGCATGACGTGCACAGTCCGTCCTGGTGCCGGAACTGACACCCGGCCATGACGGACTGTGCACGTCATTGGACATTTGTGTAGCCCTGGTATGTAAGGCACACAGGATCTGGAGAATGCACAGTAAGGTAACAGTTAAAGCTTGACACTCACTTACACTTCAGACACACCCACAGGGGTGTATAGGGGAGTGACGTGTAGCACAGGAGAGAGTCAGTCTAGCTTCCTGTCATCGTACAGAGCAGTCAGGGCTAGTTCTTCTCAGACAGTGAGGATTCCTGTCAGAGCTCTGGGTGAGCAGAAGATTAGTTCCTGTCAATTCAACGAAGTGGAGTCTAGTAACGGATGACTAGTTATCATCCCGAGTCTAGTCAGAGTTACCTTTTACTCAGTCTGAACTTTGAGGAAACTGAGAGTTACTCAGTGAGACCAAGGAAGAAAACTGACTTTCTATCTTCACGCTTCAGTGCTACATTGAAAGCAGAAGCAGGGCGAAGGGCATAGTGGGAAGGATTCAGAAGTGCCTTAAGGATCGGATTATCCTGCACATTGTCACCGGTCACTGGGGACCGAAGCGTCACTATAGCTCCAGGCATAGTGATAGAAAAGCCAGAGTCTTACTGGACCTTAGGTTGCAGAAAGCCGCCCTTAGAGTGCCAGTACGTAACCGAGTCAGGAGAACAAGACTTCTGAGTCCGGCGCGCGGCAAAAGAAAGTACTTAGTTCACCACTTATAAGGCTCTATCACAAAACCGGCCGGGCAGTACAGCTAGTGGGAAAAGCTGAAATCTAGAGAGTTAACTTAGCTACAGGCAAGCTTGGACTCACTCATCATTTGGAAAGAGAAGGAGGCCTGTAACCTGCTCAACTGTTACCGCTACGTGCATTCATCCACCCCGAACAGCCTCCCTGGGACCTGCCTGAACAACTTGAAGTAAAAGGTATGGAAAGAAGCTTCTATGTGTGAGACTGAGTTATTTGATTGCATCCCTGCACAACCCCACCATAACTATCGACCTGAGGGAAGAGTCCCACCTGTAGGGGACCCGACATCTAGCTGCCTCACCATCCCCTCAGAGATCTACAGCAGCGCTGGTCTTAGTGATCAGAGAACTACAGGTGGCGTCACGAACTGTATATATACCTATCCCCTGTAAATATTCCCCCAACATACGCCTGACCGCCAGGGCCACAGACCGAGCCAGCGCTACCTGTGACAACCCCATAGACTTCCATGGGCTCGGCTCTGAGTACCCCATTGCTCTGGTAAACCACAATTGTGGTGCGGGTCAAGACAACTTGGCGTCACGAACAGGATCCGAAACTTGCAGAATTGCGAGCCCTGTGTGCCTGCGGAGTGTTTTGGTGAAAAAGACTGTTGCTATTGTTTGGCGCCAAATACCGCCATATTTGCCGCCATATTCGCGCCCTGAGGCGCTGGAGAAGAAGGTGGGCGTACCTGAAGGAGCGCGCAAAGTCTTGGACACGCCCCCGGCTCTGACTCAGCGGCAGGTCCTGCGACAGGAAGTGGACGCTCTGACATCAGAGCGCCTGCGACGAAGGTCCTGTTCCTACTGCTGTGCCTGGGAAATAGCAGCTTCTGAAACCGGTAGGCTCCGTTTAACCAAGGGGGCGCTAATATGTTGCAACAACCGGCCGACAGTGCGGCCCCAGCCGGAGGACCCGACTCCGCACCGCGTGGCGTTGTAGCGCCAGATGGGGCGCAGGCCCAGCACTCAGTCCGGTGGTCCCGCTCATGCCACTAACGCTTCCATATATGCCTGGGGCGAAATGGCTTCCCCAGTACAGCGGCGAGCCAGGCACTTTAGCAGGATTCAAACGGAAGATATGCAGTGTCCTGGAAATGTACTCTATGTCTGAGAGGCAAAAAGCTGCAGTATTAATAGGGCAGCTAACTGGCGCTGCTGAGAGAGAAGTGGAGACTTGGGCTACCACGGACCAGGAGTTGGTGCCTGCAATCCTCTTAAAGTTACAGGCCATTTTTGAAGATCGCACCGAAATAGATCTCCGGATGGCATTCTATAACTGTTCACAGCAACCAAGTGACAGCATAAGGGACTATGCCTGCCGACTACAAGGGGCCCTGAGAGCCCTCAAGCAGGTTAATACCATAAGTGTCATTGATGAAAATAAGATGCTGAAAGAACAATTTGTGCAGGGACTGAGGTCCCAAGCGGAACGCAGAACTGTGAATTGGTGGTCTTTAGATCACCCTGATGCTACCTTTGATGCCCTAAAGGACATGGCAATAAAAGGGCTGCGGCCCCTGGGCAAACCTGAGGTGGCAACCCAACATCGTCAGGGTGAAGTCACTCTGGAGCCGGCGGCAACCCCCTTTTCCTCGCTAGTGGCCGAAACCAAAACGCAGGTGACACCCCCTAGTGAATTGGACTGTCTGCGCTCAGAGGTGCGCCAGCTGACTAAAAATCTGGCTGCTGTGATGAGTGCCCTGCAGCTGCGGAAAGAGGAAGAAGGGAAGATCTTATTAGCTGATTGCCCAGAAGAGGTCCCGTGGATGAACCGGAGAAGAAGGAAGACGTCGCCCCCCCGGAGGAGGACAACGCCACCCCCAGGAGCGACCTCTGATCAACACCCTCCTCGTCGGGAGATCACCTGTTACCGATGCAACCGGAAAGGTCATATGTCTCCACAGTGTCCTTTAAACGGGCAGAACCTGGGTCCGAGGGCCAACACCCAGGAGGAGACCCGTCAGGCCCCCTAGACTGGAACCGCAGGTATGTGGGTGGACGACCCTACCTGTCTATCATTCTAGATGGTATTGCTGTTCCGGCATTGTTAGACACTGGGTCTCAGGTGACCCTAATACCTGATGCCCTATATACTAAGTTCTGGTCAATGGACAGTCTTAAACCCCCGAGCCCTGACTTTACCGTGTATGCTTCTAATGGTCTTCCTGTAGAAGTACTCGGGACAAAATGTGTAGATGTGAAAGTGGGCAGAGAGGAGTTGAAAGACCAGGGGCTTCTGGTAGTAAAGACTGTAAATGAGGAGAATGGTTTAAATATAATTTTGGGTACTAACATTATCAGTAATTGTTTGGGAGAAGTTGTGTTCTTACTCCAACAGCTCGCTGAGATTGCCCGACCAAGGCAGAAAGGAGTAATCCAAAGAGAGATCCGGGCCCTGGTGTGTCAGCAGCAAGCGAAGCTTACAGACGGCGAAATTGGTAATGTACGGGTCACTGACTCGAATCCCATTGTGATACCCCCAATGAGTGAAATGATAATCTGGTGCAGGGCAGCCATAGGTCTGAGAGGACAGAATTACCAAGCTGTAGTAGAACCCCACCATTCAGAACATAGACCTACACTTATGACTGCTAGGGGAGTAGTGGAAGTGGTGAATGGAAGAGTACCGGTACGGCTTCTCAACTGGGGAGATGATGAGGTAAACTTACCCCGATATGCAACCATTGCTAAACTACATGCTGTTGACAATAATTCTATTCTCCCGGCTGAGTCCTTAGACTCCCGCCAAATAGCGGAGGACAATGACCCGGCAACCCAGGTGGCGGAATGGTGTCAGCAACTCCATGTTGGGACGGACACCACTCCCGCTCACCAGAAGCAAGGGGTATTACGGGTGGTGCAAGAGTACGCCCAAGTATTTAGCAAGAATCCACTTGATTTTGGGATAATTAAGGGAGTACAACATCATATCCCTACAGGCAGTCATCCTCCCATCAAAGAGCGGTATAGGCCTATACCCCCAGCCCATTATCAGAAGGCTAAGGAAATGTTGCGAGATATGAAAGAAGCCGGAGTAATCAGGGATAGTTGTAGTCCCTGGGCAGCACCTCTAGTCCTGGTTAGAAAGAAAGATGGTAGCTTGAGAATGTGTGTGGATTACAGGCAGGTGAACCGCATAACACACAAGGATGCATACCCGTTACCACGTATAGAGGAGTCATTAGCTGCTCTGAAAACGGCTAACTACTTTTCTACCCTTGATCTGACTAGTGGATACTGGCAGTGGCTGTGGCTGAGGAGGATCGTGAGAAAACGGCTTTCACCACCCCAATGGGGCTCTGTGAGTTCGACAGAATGCCGTTTGGGCTCAGCAGTGCCCCAGGAACATTTCAGAGAGTGATGGAGAACTGCCTGGGACATCTCAATTTTGAAACCGTGCTGCTATACTTAGACGACGTCATCGTGTACTCCAAGACATATGAGGACCATCTGAAGCACCTGGCAGAAGTATTTGAGTCCCTGTCCAGGTACGGGATGAAGTTGAAACCCTCAAAATGCCATCTACTCAAACAGAAGGTACAATATTTGGGGCACATCGTCAGTTCGGAAGGAGTAGCGCCGGACCCAGAGAAAGTCACTGCCATCCAGAAGTGGCCGGAGCCGAAGAACCTCAAGGAAGTGCGACAGTTCCTGGGACTAACGGGTTACTACAGAAGGTTCGTGAAAGATTACACGAAGAAGGCAGTGCCTCTACAGGACCTCCTAGTAGGCCAATCCCTAAAGAGCAGAAATCCTCCCTTCAATTGGGGTAAGGAACAGGCTGAAGCATTCCAAAAGATGAAAGAGATCCTTACAGGCGATGAGATCTTGACGTATCCTGATTACAGCCAACCGTTCCTGCTGTACACCGATGCTAGTAATGAAGGTTTAGGAGCAGTTCTCAGTCAGAAGCAGAATGGCCAAGAAAAAGTCATCGCTTATGCCAGCAGAAAACTCAGGCCAACTGAGAGGAATCCGGAAAATTATAGCAGCTTCAAGCTGGAGTTTCTGGCGCTGGTCTGGGCCATTACTGAAAGATTTAAGCACTATCTGGCCTCCAACAAGTTCACGGTGTACACAGACAACAACCCGCTAACGCACCTGGAAACGGCCAAGTTGGGCGCCATGGAGCAGCGTTGGATGGCTCGGTTGTCTAATTACCAGTTTACTATCAAGTACCGGGCAGGCCGAAAGAATGCTAATGCTGACGCATTGTCCCGAATGCCGCATGACTCTGACACGGAGGAAGAATCGGACGACCTGGAAGAAATTGAGCTACCTGCGTTCCATCGAAATGGGGTAGTCCACGAGCATCGAGTCTACAGAAAGCAGTATGGTGCAACGTTAAATCCTTTACCCCATCACAGCTGGAAAGAGACTCAGGACAGCGATCCAGTGGTCAGCCGTATCAAGGAGTTGTTAAGACAGGAAGGTTCCTCCTTGGAAAAAGATGCACCTATGTCAGCAAAGCTCCTGTGGAACGAGAGAAGCAGGTTATTCCTATACCGTGAGAAGTTGTGCAGGAGATACGTCAATCCCAGGACCCACGAGATGGTCTGGCAAATAGTGGTCCCCAAGGCAGACGTCCAAATGGTGTTGGAAGCATACCATGATCAAGCAGGACACTTTGGCTGGAGAAAGCTGGAGACCCTGTTGAGGTGCCGGTTCTACTGGGTAGGGATGCGCAGCTCCATTGAGAGGTGGTGTCGGAACTGTGGACCCTGTGGTCTCAGAAGAAAGGACTACGGTAGTCAGAGGGCACCCCTGCAGCCTATCCGGACGACTCGTCCCTTGGAGATTGTGGCCCTGGACCACGTCAAACTGTCGCCAAGTAGATCTGGATACTCATACGCCTTGACCATGGTGGACCATTACTCTAGATTTCTGGTGGTTGTACCAGTTAAGGATCAGACAGCAGTGACGGCAGCAAAAACCTTTCAAGCAAGCTTCTGCAGACCGCATGGGTATCCGGAGCAAGTATTAACCGATCAAGGACCTGCTTTCGAAGCTGATCTATTCAAGGAATTCTGTCACATGTATGGGTGTAAGAAAATTAGAACAACACCATACCATCCTCAAACCAACGGTCTTTGCGAGAAAATGAACCACATTGTCCTTGATTTGTTGAAATCCATACCGTTGGAAGACAGAAATCGATGGCCGGACTTACTACCTGATTTGGTTGACTTGTATAACCATATACCTGTAAGTTCCACTAACTGCACTCCAGCCTATCTTATGAGAGCAAGGCCCGGAAGACTACCAATGGATTTAGAACTTGGAGTGGTAGAACCAGAGGCAGATGACGCTATTGAAAACTGGGACATCAATCGGCAAGAGCAATACAGAAGAGTGCAAGTCTGTGTAGAAGAAAGTCTCAACAAGGTACGGGAAAAACAGGAAGATATTTACAACAGGAATGCTCCTGCCAAGCCTTTGATGCCTGGAGAAGTGGTATTGAAAAGGAAAAGGAAAATGCACAAATTGGATAACCAGTGGGAGCAAGAACCCTACGTCGTACAAGATTCCAAATATGACAATAGAAAAGTTTGTATCATCAGTAAAGACGGAGGAAGAACAATATCCACTGTGTCCAGAGACCATTTGAAATTGTGTCCAGAACCCTTAAAGTTTCGTGAAGAGAACTCTGTCATCAATCAAGAAGAAAGAAAAGAAGAGGTCATACACACGGATCTGGGAGATTTCCCTGCAGATTGGCCGAGACTGGGAGATGCTGTAATAATTCCGGTGTTGCAATTTTATCAGCCACAAGAGGAAGTTCTACCTCCAGTTGTGCCCATGGTGCCAGTTGAGCCAGTTCAGGAGTTACCTACTCCAGCAGCACCCCAACCTGCGGAACTGTGATGATACTGAAGCTTCATTTCTGGTGCTGTTTCCAGAACTCTCCCCCCATAGTACTACAACCCCCCACCGTTTGCAAGCACAGGGCAAACTACCCCTCCCTCCTTTTCTCTGCAGCTCACGCTTCCCTTCCCCCCCCTGTCAACCTGCAGTCAAGCTCAGTGTAACCCGAGCTGCCAGTGCTGGAAGTTTTCCCGCTTCACCGCAGGGGTCCTGCATTGTCCGAACACGTGCTTTCTTCCTATAGCAGCCATGTTGGAGTATTCATTCTCTTTTGGTTAATAACACGGTGGGAGCATTCGCTAGAAACACGAAAGTTACTGTGTTGAACCATGCGCCGATGGGCATCGTTCCCGTGGTACTGGTAAACCCGTAACCCCAACAGAACCCGAGAAATGGAATTCTCGGGTGCCCCATGAACTAGCCCACCCAAGTGTGGGCTCATTGGAACCGTCATTTCAAAGCAAGACCATTGATAGGTCTGCCATTATTCTGCTAGGTTCACAGAACGAGTTATGAACCTTATGATATCGCAGAGCTCAAACCATAGCTTGTAGCCAGGGGAGGTGGCTAGAGGACCAGCCCTTTTTGTGAGGTCAGAAGCTGACATGCATAAGTCTTACAGTGAAGTTGCTTACCAGGAATTCTTTCTGCTGGGACGTGCTGAGTAAGAGATCTACCAATGAACTATGACGTGTGGCTCCTTCCCCCAGCCTGGCTTGTCTTGCCTGTAACTATCATGTGAGTTATCTTTCATTCTTAATCCCATTTTATTTCATAACTGCATCTGTGCATAACAATATTGTCTCAGTTTGTTACATCTTTTTATATTATATAAGCACTGCCTGATTTTAAGGAATAAACCTATAAATTTATTAGTTTGTTTCTCCTGCTCTATAAACGAATTTGCACGTGCCTGAGGTAACTACGCTACTGTTTTGGGGTTGCTACGGACCCTCTTGATAAATTGTTCATCAAAAGCCGTAGCTGGTGGCAGCTAAAAAAAGGGGTGTAAAGTGTTAATCTATTGGGTGACGCTGGCAGTGACGCAGCGGGGTTCATAAGGGTACTGCCTGGCTGCAGCCAGGAGTAATTATAATTCCCTCACTGCAGCGTGCCCAACAGCCAGCACACATCCAAGTGACCCGTCTGGCGACCAATTATCCTAGGTGCAGTTCCCTGACTGACCTGAGGGTAAGGGGGGCGCCAGAGAGCTGCAAGTTCCTAAGTGGAAGTGGGATAGTTATAAATCCCTGCAGTTTACTGGGTCGGACGGCAGCAGCCGTCGTGTGTGTGCACGTTCCATCACATATTGGTGGCAGCGGTGGGATCACAAGCCGTGACCCCCGGGCTACCGTGTGGCGGACCGCGGCACCGTTCATCACCATATTGGTGGCAAGCGGTGGGATTATAGAGCATTAGTGAGCTGGTTTGAGCAATCATTCCATTCACTAAAAAAAAAACTTGCACGGTTCTTCAGCGACCCTGCAACTAAAGTTTTGGAGAACAGACTCAGTGTTTATTAGTCCTGAGACAATTGTGTGTACTTGCGGTTACCCCCCCCTTCTCTTTGTTTTTCTATCCTATCTTTTATTTGGCAACCATGGCTACGAGGGGATACGACTGGTATAATCGGAATAGCAAGGAAGCTCTTCTTGCCATGTGCGAGTGGAGGAAGATTGTCCCCATGGCCCAAACCAAGGCCGAAGTGATCCAGGCCCTGATGGCACGGGACCATGCTCAGGGCGAGGAGGGCGCAGGAGCCGGCCCAAGCCAAGTTGGTGCCGCAGGAGCAGAGGCCCGACCCCTGACTGCTTACACCCAGGGCGGGATGGACCCTTACCTGCAGGCGGCCCTGGAGGCACTCCCAACCGACGACCGTGATGGGCGCCTGGAGCTGATCCAGCGATACCAGCAGGAGGCCAAAGAACAGCGAGAGGCTGAGATAGCCGAGCGCCAAGCCCAGCGAGAGGCCGAGAGAGCCCAGCGAGAGGCCGATAGAGCCGAGCGGGAGGCTGAGAGAGCCCGAGCCGAGCGGGAAGCCCAAGCGCAGAGAGCCCATGAGCTGGAGATGGTTCAGCGAGGGCAATGCCCTCCACAGCCCAGAGCAGTGTGCCCAGCAGCACTCAGAGTCCCAAGCCCCGGCCGGAGCACTTTCCCGTGCTGGAAAGGGACGGAGACTTGGACACTTTTCTGCGGGCCTTTGAGAAAGTCTGCAGACAGTACCGGCTGCCTGCCGACCAATGGGCCAGGTACTTGACCCCCGGGCTGAAGGGCAAAGCTTTGGAGGCGTTCGCTTCCCTCGCGCCAGATCAAGACAGTGACTATGAGGCCATCAAGCAGGCCCTGATTGCCAAGTACCAGCTAACCCCTGAGGTATACCGAAAGAAGTTCCGGAACCTCCAACGTGGCCCACACGACAGTTACAGCGATGTGGTGCAAGGACTCCGGAACCACTTTGACCAGTGGATCTATGGACTGTCAGTTGACACCTATGAGGAGCTGAAAGACCTGATGATCAAAGACCAGTTCCTGCATCTGTGCCCAGCTGAGGTCCGACAGTTCATCCTGGACCGAGAACCAGAGGACGCGGTCACAACAGCCCGGATCGCCGACAGCTATGAGGCCAACCGGAAACCCGAGGTGCGGAAGTCCGTCGCCACCCGCTGGGGAGGGGGTAAGCCTGCAACCAACCCCAGTGCCCCTGCCAGTCGTCCCTCTGGAGGCACTATCCCCTTTGCCAGCGCCAGGCCTACATCAGACCCCCGCCAGTGTTTCTCCTGTAAAAGGACTGGTCACATCCGCGCCACCTGTCCGGAGAGGCAGAAGAACCCCCCAGCCAAGGCCTTCGGGCCCAACGCCTCTGTTCTTTTGGTGGGTGGTGTGGTGGGGAGGGTTGATGACAACGTGCAGCCCGTCCGCGTGGGGGCCCGTCTTGCTACAGGCCTCAAGGACACCGGGGCTGAGCGAACCCTCATCCGACCCGAACTGGCGGCCCCTGAAGAGTTGATTCCGGGGAAAACCCTAACTGTCACAGGGATTGGGGGCGTCCACTACCCCTTGCCGATAGCCCGAGTTTTCATTGACTGGGGTACCGGGAGCGGGGTGAAGGAAGTGGGGGTGTCCGAAAACCTGCCCACTGATGTTTTATTGGGGACTGATCTGGGAGGATGGTGGCGTACTATGTCCCTGACACCCCTTCCCAATCTGATGATAAGGTTAACGTTAACCATGATGTTGATGTTGATGATGATGGGAAACTGATTGTGTTACCTGCTAATGCTTTGCGAAGTGAGGATGCAACTGATAACCTTTCTTTCCCTAGGACTGATGTTGATAATGATGTATCTGTGCCATCTGAATCTGTTAACCCTTTCTCCGAAGTGGTAGATGTGTCCACAGGTACAGGAGCATTCAGTCCCGTCGCTCTGCGGAGTGAGACGGCTGAGGAATCCCTAGCAGGAGCAAGCGACAGTGCTCACGGAAATGGGGAGGTGCATGGGAACCGGGAGGAAGGTGACGCCATGACACTGACCAGTGCCACCGAGGAAGGTAACTGGCCCATAAGTAGCACGGCTCCTGAAGTGTTGGGGGTGGATGGGGAGGTAGAGCCCATAGCAGCGCAGGCTGATGGGTCTATAGAAATCCCCGGGGAGACTGCATATGTAGCTGCTGTCACCCGCAGTCAGAGTGCCCGGATCGCAGGTAGCGCCCTGCCATCTGGACCCTCCTCCGCTACAGGAGAGACTGAACCAGAGGTGGACCCAGAGCCGGTCCCAGAGGGTCCCAGTGAGGAAGGAACCCTGACGTCACTTCTGGCTGCCTCCAGCCAGGAGTTCCAGGCCGCTCTGCACTCAGATGCGAGCCTGGAGAACTTGAGACACCTCGCCGAGACGCCCACCTCCGTGACTGATAAGGAGAGGGTGTTCTGGGAACGAGGAAGGTTGTACCGGAAGACCGTACCCGGAGATTCCCAAAAGGAGTGGTTGAGGGGGAAACAGCTGGTCGTCCCGCACCAGTTCCGAGGTGAGTTGTTGAGGATTGCCCATGAGATTCCACTTGCTGGACACTTGGGGATTAGCAAAACTAAGGCACGGCTGTCTCAACACTTCTATTGGCCCAAGATGGGGACAGATGTGACTAACTACTGCCGCTCCTGTATCACCTGTCAAAGAGTGGGGAAGGCGGGGCCTGCTCTTAAGGCTCCCCTGATCTCATTGCCAGTGATAGAGGAGCCTTTCCAGAGGATCGCGGTGGACATTGTGGGCCCGCTGGCCGTCCCCAGCAGCTCTGGAAAGCAATACATCCTGACTGTGGTAGACTACGCTACCCGGTACCCGGAGGCGGTAGCTCTGTCCTCAACTAGGGCAGATAAGGTGGCAGATGCACTGGTGACCATCTTTTCACGGGTAGGATTTCCCAGGGAGATGCTTACCGATCAAGGGACCCAATTTATGTCTCGCCTAATGAAGGCTCTCTGCAGCAAAATGCAGGTGACGCGTATGGTATCGAGTGCGTATCACCCACAGACCAATGGTTTGTGTGAGCGCTTTAACGGTACCCTCAAACAGATGCTCCGCATGCTGGTTGAGACCCAGGGACGCGATTGGGAGCGGTACCTCCCACACCTGCTATTTGCCTACAGAGAAGTCCCGCAGGCCTCGACGGGGTTCTCCCCCTTCGAGCTCCTGTATGGTAGGCGAGTCCGGGGACCCCTTGGGTTGATAAGAGAATCCTGGGAAGATGAGCCAAACCCCACGGAAGTGTCCATCGTGGATTATGTCATGCGCTTCCGCGACAAGATGCAGACCTTGACGCAGTTGGTGCATGACAACATGACGCAGGCTCAGGCTGACCAGAAGCACTGGTACGACCAGAACGCCCGGGAGCGGACCTACCAGGTGGGTCAAAAGGTGTGGGTGCTGGTCCCCGTACCAAAGGATAAGCTTCAAGCAGCCTGGGAAGGCCCGTACGTCGTGCACCAACAGCTCAACCCAGCCACCTACGTGGTCACGCTTGACCACACTCGGGTAGGCGCAAGGCCTTTCACGTCAACATGATGAAGGCCCATCACGAACGTGAAGCCTGCGTCCTACCGGTCTGCAATCTGCCCGAGGACGGGGAAGAGGATCCCCTCCTAGACATGCTGGCCCAAGCTAATGGCAATGGGTCCATTGAGGACATGGAGGTAAATGCCTCGCTAACCGCCTCCCAGCGGTTGCAGTTGCTGACCACTCTGGAATCCTTTCGGGCCGTGTTCACTAACCGACCCGGAAGGACCAAGTTGGCAGTCCACGAGGTGGACACCGGGAATCACGCCCCGTTACGGCGGACACCTTATCGGATCTCTGAGGAAGTGCAGCAGATTATGCGCCAGGAGATCCATGAGATGTTGCAGCTGGGGGTGATCCGGCAGTCCAAAAGCGCGTGGGCCTCACCTGTAGTTCTCGTGCCAAAAAAGGATCGGACCACCCGGTTCTGCGTGGACTACAGGGGGCTCAACGCCATCACTACCTCTGATGCGCACCCAATGCCACGCATCGAGGATCTGCTGGAGCGGTTGGCGAATGCCAAGTACATATCCATCATGGATCTGAGCCGGGGATACTGGCAGATTCCCCTGAGCCCTGCGGCGCAGGAGAAATCTGCCTTTATCACCCCTTTTGGACTGTACGAGTCCACAGTCATGCCTTTCGGCATGAAGAATGCCCCTGCCACTTTTCAGCGGATGGTCAACCACCTGCTTCAGGGACTGGAGGAGTACGCTGTGGCGTACCTGGATGACATTGCCGTCTTCAGTTCCACCTGGGAGGAACACCTTCAGCATCTCCAGGAGGTGCTCAAGCGTATTCACCAGGCAGGTCTGACCATCAAGCCGGGAAAATGCCAGATGGGCATGAGGGAGGTCCACTACCTGGGGCACCGGGTAGGCGGGGGTTCCATGAGTCCAGAGCCCGAGAAAGTGGACGCGATCGTGTCCTGGCCCACCCCCAGGACCAAAAAGCAGGTGAAGTCCTTCCTGGGCACTGCAGGGTACTATAGGCGTTTCGTACCGAACTATAGCGCCATTGCAAAACCCTTGACGGACCTCACCAAGGGCGGTCTACCCCAAACAGTCAACTGGACAGATGGCTGTGAGGCGGCATTCCGATCTTTGAAAACAGCCCTGTGCAGCTCTCCAGTGTTGAGAGCCGTCGACAGCAGTCGGCCCTTCCTGGTACAGACTGATGCCAGTGAATTTGGCCTCGGTGCTGTACTCAGCCAGGTTGATTCGGGGGACCAGGAGCACCCCGTGTTGTACCTGAGCCGGAAACTTCTGCCAAGGGAAGTGGCATACTCCACCATCGAGAAGGAGTGCCTGGCCATGGTCTGGGCACTGCAACGTTTGCAGCCCTACCTGTACGGGCGCACCTTCAAGGTGGTCACCGACCACAACCCTCTGAGCTGGCTGCACACAGTGTCCGGAACCAATGGTAGGTTGCTACGCTGGAGCCTTGCCCTGCAGCAGTATGATTTTGCCGTACAACACAAGAAAGGCAGTGATCATGGGAATGCTGATGGGTTATCACGACGTGGCGAACCCGCTGAGGTGCGCATGTCGGATTACCGAGAGGTCATGCCTCCGTAGCGCCCTCTAAAGGGGGAGGTGTGATGATACTGAAGCTTCATTTCTGGTGCTGTTTCCAGAACTCTCCCCCCATAGTACTACAACCCCCCACCGTTTGCAAGCACAGGGCAAACTACCCCTCCCTCCTTTTCTCTGCAGCTCACGCTTCCCTTCCCCCCCCCTGTCAACCTGCAGTCAAGCTCAGTGTAACCCGAGCTGCCAGTGCTGGAAGTTTTCCCGCTTCACCGCAGGGGTCCTGCATTGTCCGAACACGTGCTTTCTTCCTATAGCAGCCATGTTGGAGTATTCATTCTCTTTTGGTTAATAACACGGTGGGAGCATTCGCTAGAAACACGAAAGTTACTGTGTTGAACCATGCGCCGATGGGCATCGTTCCCGTGGTACTGGTAAACCCGTAACCCCAACAGAACCCGAGAAATGGAATTCTCGGGTGCCCCATGAACTAGCCCACCCAAGTGTGGGCTCATTGGAACCGTCATTTCAAAGCAAGACCATTGATAGGTCTGCCATTATTCTGCTAGGTTCACAGAACGAGTTATGAACCTTATGATATCGCAGAGCTCAAACCATAGCTTGTAGCCAGGGGAGGTGGCTAGAGGACCAGCCCTTTTTGTGAGGTCAGAAGCTGACATGCATAAGTCTTACAGTGAAGTTGCTACCAGGAATTCTTTCTGCTGGGACGTGCTGAGTAAGAGATCTACCAATGAACTATGACGTGTGGCTCCTTCCCCAGCCTGGCTTGTCTTGCCTGTAACTATCATGTGAGTTATCTTTCATTCTTAATCCCATTTTATTTCATAACTGCATCTGTGCATAACAATATTGTCTCAGTTTGTTACATCTTTTTATATTATATAAGCACTGCCTGATTTTAAGGAATAAACCTATAAATTTATTAGTTTGTTTCTCCTGCTCTATAAACGAATTTGCACGTGCCTGAGGTAACTACGCTACTGTTTTGGGGTTGCTACGGACCCTCTTGATAAATTGTTCATCAAAAGCCGTAGCTGGTGGCAGCTAAAAAAAGGGGTGTAAAGTGTTAATCTATTGGGTGACGCTGGCAGTGACGCAGCGGGGTTCATAAGGGTACTGCCTGGCTGCAGCCAGGAGTAATTATAATTCCCTCACTGCAGCGTGCCCAACAGCCAGCACACATCCAAGTGACCCGTCTGGCGACCAATTATCCTAGGTGCAGTTCCCTGACTGACCTGAGGGTAAGGGGGCGCCAGAGAGCTGCAAGTTCCTAAGTGGAAGTGGGATAGTTATAAATCCCTGCAGTTTACTGGGTCGGACGGCAGCAGCCGTCGTGTGTGTGCACGTTCCATCACATATTGGTGGCAGCGGTGGGATCACAAGCCGTGACCCCCGGGCTACCGTGTGGCGGACCGCGGCACCGTTCATCACAGGAACCTCAAGAGGAAGAATCATCTGAAGCAGCGCCCCATGCTATGGGAACCCCTGGTGAAGCTGACTCACACCGCCCAGCCATCAGTACGCTTGCCAGATCCATAGAAAGATTGAGGCAGTTCTATAGTTTGCCGTTACGTAGAACAGTTGGGTTAGAGATTAATATACCTGAAGCTACTCCACGTAGATCAGAACGTACAACGAAAGGGAAGATACCTATTCGTTATCAAAAGTAGTCCTAGCAAACTAGTTTACTAAGTATGGATAATTGTATAAAGTATTGTTATGATATGTAAATTACTTGAAAATGTTTCATGATGGACTCTGAGGCTGAGGACTGAGCCAGCCCAAGAACTGATCTTGTATATAGTTGCACTTTGTGCATTCTCTACCAGCACACCTACCTCTGAACATAAAACCCTATGGTGAGGCACTGAGTGAGGTCTGCATTCAGATGTCCTGCAGCCCACCCAGGACCCACGTTGAAGGTTTGGTGCGGGTCCTTCACAAGAATATCGTCATCTATTTATATGAAAATGTCTATTTAGTATTTTGTATTTTTCTATGCCTATTGTTATAATGCAACGTTCAAGAAATCCGTACCTCCCTGATGGGAAGAGTTTAAAATGTTACTTGTTTAAATGGAAAACAAAATGTCTTTCTTCTTATATTTCACAGCCCGGGAGTGCTGTATTTTACCAAGGGGGAATGTGTAGCCCTGGTATGTAAGGCACACAGGATCTGGAGAATGCACAGTAAGGTAACAGTTAAAGCTTGACACTCACTTACACTTCAGACACACCCACAGGGGTGTATAGGGGAGTGACGTGTAGCACAGGAGAGAGTCAGTCTAGCTTCCTGTCATCGTACAGAGCAGTCAGGGCTAGTTCTTCTCAGACAGTGAGGATTCCTGTCAGAGCTCTGGGTGAGCAGAAGATTAGTTCCTGTCAATTCAACGAAGTGGAGTCTAGTAACGGATGACTAGTTATCATCCCGAGTCTAGTCAGAGTTACCTTTTACTCAGTCTGAACTTTGAGGAAACTGAGAGTTACTCAGTGAGACCAAGGAAGAAAACTGACTTTCTATCTTCACGCTTCAGTGCTACATTGAAAGCAGAAGCAGGGCGAAGGGCATAGTGGGAAGGATTCAGAAGTGCCTTAAGGATCGGATTATCCTGCACATTGTCACCGGTCACTGGGGACCGAAGCGTCACTATAGCCCAGGCATAGTGATAGAAAAGCCAGAGTCTTACTGGACCTTAGGTTGCAGAAAGCCGCCCTTAGAGTGCCAGTACGTAACCGAGTCAGGAGAACAAGACTTCTGAGTCCGGCGCGCGGCAAAAGAAAGTACTTAGTTCACCACTTATAAGGCTCTACCACAAAACCGGCCGGGCAGTACAGCTAGTGGGAAAAGCTGAAATCTAGAGAGTTAACTTAGCTACAGGCAAGCTTGGACTCACTCATCATTTGGAAAGAGAAGGAGGCCTGTAACCTGCTCAACTGTTACCGCTACGTGCATTCATCCACCCCGAACAGCCTCCCTGGGACCTGCTGAACAACTTGAAGTAAAAGGTATGGAAAGAAGCTTCTATGTGTGAGACTGAGTTATTTGATTGCATCCCTGCACAACCCCACCATAACTATCGACCTGAGGGAAGAGTCCCACCTGTAGGGGACCCGACATCTAGCTGCCTCACCATCCCCTCAGAGATTACAGCAGCGCTGGTCTTAGTGATCAGAGAACTACAGGTGGCGTCACGAACTGTATATATACCTATCCCCTGTAAATATTCCCCCCAACATACGCCTGACCGCCAGGGCCATAGACCGAGCCAGCGCTACCTGTGACAACCCCATAGACTTCC
>JARQOD010000003.1:294662075-294735384 GCA_033576555.1 Oophaga sylvatica | reverse complement strand
AAAGGGGTGCGACATTTTGGGGACTAACGGTTACTACAAAAGGTTCGTGAAAGTACACAAAAGGCTTGCCTCAACGGGACCCCCTAGAGCCAACCCTAAAGAGAAAAATCCTCCCTTCAATTGGGGTGGGAAAGGCTGAAGCATTCCAAAAGAAAAGAGCCCTTACGGCGATAACTTGACTATCCGATTACACCCAACCGTTCCTGCGACACCGATGCTAGTTGAAGGTTTAGGAGCATTCCAGCAGAAGCGAAGGGCCCAAAAAAAAAGTCATCGCTTTGCCACGAAAACTCGGCAACTGAGGGAACCCGGAAAAATTATAGCAGCTTCAAGCGGGAGTTTCGGGCGCGGGTCGGGGCCTTACTAAAGATTTAAGCACTTTGGCCCCAACAAGTTCACGGGTACACAGACAACAACCCCAAACCCACCGGGAAACGGCCAAGTTGGGGCCATGGGCCGTTGGATGGCTCGGTTGTCTAATTACCGGGTTTACTTTAAAGTACCGGGCGGCCAAAAGAATGCAAATTGACGCATTGTCCCAAATGCCGCATGATTAAACCCGGGGGAAGAATCGACGACCGGGAAGAAATTGAGTACCGGTTCCATCGAATGGGTATCCACGAGCATCGATCACAGAAAGCGTATGTCAACGAAAAAATCCTTTACCCCCACACGCTGAAAGGACTCAGGACAGCGACCCAGGGTCACCTATCAAGGAGTTTTAAACGGGGAAGGTTCCCCCTTTGGGAAAAAGTGCACCATGTCAGAAAAGCCCCTGGGAACGAAAAAGCAGTATTCCAAAGTGAGAAGTTGTGCAGGAGAACGTCAATCCCGCCCCACAAGGTCGGAAAAATAGTTCCCCAAGGCAACGTCCAAAGGGGTTTTGGAAGCATCCCATGATCAAGAGGACACTTTGGGGGAAAAGCTGGAAAACCGTTGAGGTCCCGGTTTACGGGGTTTGGGATGCGAAATTCCATTGGATGGTGCAAGGGGGCCCCCTGGGTCTAAAGAAAGGACTAGGGATAAAGGGGCCCCCCTGCCCCTTCCGGCACTCGTCCCTTGGAGATTGGGGCCGGACCACGTAAAAACTGTGCCAAGTAATCTGGATACCAAGCCTTGCCCATGGTGGCCTTACCTAGATTTTGGTGGTTGTACCATTTTAAGGGATAACAGCAGTGGGGCGAAAAAAACCTTTCAAGAAAGCTTTTGCAGCCCGCGGGGGATGGGAGCAAGTAAAACCGATCAAGGGCCCTGCTTTCAAAGCGATCATTCAAGGAACGTCACATGTAGGGTGTAAGAAATTAAAAACAACACCATCCACCCCAAAACCAACGGTCTTTGCAGAAAAGAACCCCATTGTCCTTGATTTGTTGAAATCCCAACCCTTGGAAACGAAATCGTGGCCGGACTTAACCCCGATTTTGGGTTTATTGATAACCCTTCCCCAAGTTCCACTAACTGCACTCCAGCCTATCTTATGAGAGCAAGGCCCGGAAGACTACCAATGGATTTAGAACTTGGAGTGGTAGAACCAGAGGCAGATGACGCTATTGAAAACTGGGACATCAATCGGCAAGAGCAATACAGAAGAGTGCAAGTCTGTGTAGAAGAAAGTCTCAACAAGGTACGGGAAAAACAGGAAGATATTTACAACAGGAATGCTCCTGCCAAGCCTTTGATGCCTGAGAAGTGGTATTGAAAAGGAAAAGGAAAATGCACAAATTGGATAACCAGTGGGAGCAAGAACCCTACGTCGTACAAGATTCCAAATATGACAATAGAAAAGTTTGTATCATCAGTAAAGACGGAGGAAGAACAATATCCACTGTGTCCAGAGACCATTTGAAATTGTGTCCAGAACCCTTAAAGTTTCGTGAAGAGAACTCTGTCATCAATCAAGAAGAAAGAAAAGAAGAGGTCATACACACGGATCTGGGAGATTTCCCTGCAGATTGGCCGAGACTGGGAGATGCTGTAATAATTCCGGTGTTGCAATTTTATCAGCCACAAGAGGAAGTTCTACCTCCAGTTGTGCCCATGGTGCCAGTTGAGCCAGTTCAGGAGTTACCTACTCCAGCAGCACCCCAACCTGCGGAACCTCAAGAGGAAGAATCATCTGAAGCAGCGCCCCATGCTATGGGAACCCCTGGTGAAGCTGACTCACACCGCCCAGCCATCAGTACGCTTGCCAGATCCATAGAAAGATTGAGGCAGTTCTATAGTTTGCCGTTACGTAGAACAGTTGGGTTAGAGATTAATATACCTGAAGCTACTCCACGTAGATCAGAACGTACAACGAAAGGGAAGATACCTATTCGTTATCAAAAGTAGTCCTAGCAAACTAGTTTACTAAGTATGGATAATTGTATAAAGTATTGTTATGATATGTAAATTACTTGAAAATGTTTCATGATGGACTCTGAGGCTGAGGACTGAGCCAGCCCAAGAACTGATCTTGTATATAGTTGCACTTTGTGCATTCTCTACCAGCACACCTACCTCTGAACATAAAACCCGTATGGTGAGGCACTGAGTGAGGTCTGCATTCAGATGTCCTGCAGCCCACCCAGGACCCACGTTGAAGGTTTGGTGCGGGTCCTTCACAAGAATATCGTCATCTATTTATATGAAAATGTCTATTTAGTATTTTGTATTTTTCTATGCCTATTGTTATAATGCAACGTTCAAGAAATCCGTACCTCCCTGATGGGAAGAGTTTAAAATGTTACTTGTTTAAATGGAAAACAAAATGTCTTTCTTCTTATATTTCACAGCCTGGGAGTGCTGTATTTTACCAAGGGGGAATGTGTAGCCCTGGTATGTAAGGCACACAGGATCTGGAGAATGCACAGTAAGGTAACAGTTAAAGCTTGACACTCACTTACACTTCAGACACACCCACAGGGGTGTATAGGGGAGTGACGTGTAGCACAGGAGAGAGTCAGTCTAGCTTCCTGTCATCGTACAGAGCAGTCAGGGCTAGTTCTTCTCAGACAGTGAGGATTCCTGTCAGAGCTCTGGGTGAGCAGAAGATTAGTTCCTGTCAATTCAACGAAGTGGAGTCTAGTAACGGATGACTAGTTATCATCCCGAGTCTAGTCAGAGTTACCTTTTACTCAGTCTGAACTTTGAGGAAACTGAGAGTTACTCAGTGAGACCAAGGAAGAAAACTGACTTTCTATCTTCACGCTTCAGTGCTACATTGAAAGCAGAAGCAGGGCGAAGGGCATAGTGGGAAGGATTCAGAAGTGCCTTAAGGATCGGATTATCCTGCACATTGTCACCGGTCACTGGGGACCGAAGCGTCACTATAGCTCCAGGCATAGTGATAGAAAAGCCAGAGTCTTACTGGACCTTAGGTTGCAGAAAGCCGCCCTTAGAGTGCCAGTACGTAACCGAGTCAGGAGAACAAGACTTCTGAGTCCGGCGCGCGGCAAAAGAAAGTACTTAGTTCACCACTTATAAGGCTCTACCACAAAACCGCCGGGCAGTACAGCTAGTGGGAAAAGCTGAAATCTAGAGAGTTAACTTAGCTACAGGCAAGCTTGGACTCACTCATCATTTGGAAAGAGAAGGAGGCCTGTAACCTGCTCAACTGTTACCGCTACGTGCATTCATCCACCCCGAACAGCCTCCCTGGGACCTGCCTGAACAACTTGAAGTAAAAGGTATGGAAAGAAGCTTCTATGTGTGAGACTGAGTTATTTGATTGCATCCCTGCACAACCCCACCATAACTATCGACCTGAGGGAAGAGTCCCACCTGTAGGGGACCCGACATCTAGCTGCCTCACCATCCCCTCAGAGATCTACAGCAGCGCTGGTCTTAGTGATCAGAGAACTACAGGTGGCGTCACGAACTGTATATATACCTATCCCCTGTAAATATTCCCCCCAACATACGCCTGACCGCCAGGGCCACAGACCGAGCCAGCGCTACCTGTGACAACCCCATAGACTTCCATGGGCTCGGCTCTGAGTACCCCATTGCTCTGGTAAACCACAATTGTGGTGCGGGTCAAGACACATTAAGGGGTTAAGATCTGGGGAGTTTCCAGGCCATGGACCCAAAATCTCTATGTTTTGTTCCCTGAGCCATTTAGTTATCACCTTTGCTTTATGGCAAGGTGCTCCATCATGCTGGAAAAGGCATTGTTGATCGACAAACTGCTCTTGGAGGGTTGGGAGAAGTTGCTCTTGGAGGACATTCTGGTACCATTCTTTATTCATGGCTGTGTTTTTAGGCAAGACTGTGAGAGAGCCGATTCCCTTGGCTGAGAAGCAACCCCACACATGAATGGTTTCAGGATGTGTAATACTATTGTAGGAACTCGAGGATTCTGATAGCGTGGGGCAATGAACAATCAGAGACGGGTTTCTTTGAATGCAAATAATGTATTTGTGAAACAGCAAAACACCCAAAAACAATATTCAAACAACCCGTAGTGACATGCAATGAGTCCATATATATATACACAAGTCCAGTTATATGAATCCGGATATATAAGTCTTTGAACCTCTATAGCGAGGGTGGTAAAGTTCTTACGACGGAGTCCTCACACAAATGTGACCACAAGGTAAGTCTGATGCACAGATAACGTGGCTGGATTTACACACTGCTGGTGTGTGAAGAGTCAGATCCAGGTATGAAGAAAACACAGGGAGGTCCAGGAACAAGTTAATCTCAGTTGTGGCTTAATTCAGTGAAGTCCAACAACAAGTTCATATGTCAGTAAGGTTCCAGTAACAGTTCCAACAGCTCTCACCAGAGGTAATGCACAAAGGGTTAAACAGCAACAGTTCAGAAACACAGTTCTTATCAGATGGAGTGAACCAAGGGTTAAATTCCCAAGTCAACAGTTTAGTGATAACACAGTACTTTGTGCAACTAAAGGGTATGCCACACTAAACAATATCGCTAACGGGATCGCTAAAAAACGTCACTATTTAGCGATCCCGTTAGCGATATTGTTCAGTGCGGCAGCTTCCAGCGACGAGCTTCCTGCTGTGATCTCGCTCGTCGCTGGAATCGCTCCGGACCCTATTTCATCGCTGGCGCTCCCGCTGGGTAAGTATCTAATCGCTGTGTGGCACCTTTTCTTAGCGATTTAGCGGTACTTTTGTACCGCTAAAGTCGTTAAGAAGATCGCTAACGGCGATAGCGTCGTTAACTATATCGCTAAATGCGGTAGCATTTAGCGATATAGAAACAATCCCGCTAGCGATCTCATTAGTATGCAACGCTAACGAGATCGCTAGCGGGATTGCTTAGTGTGGCAGTACCTTTACATATGCAGAGAATGTCCAGAGCCATGGGTAGAAACTGCTGTGGCTGAGAAACACCTGAAGATAAGGCTATGCACTTTCCTGGTAAATACACAAAAGATCTGTGAGGAACAAAGCAGCTGGGTTGCAGGGAAACGGAAGCAGAATATTCCAGCAGTGAAACCAACACCTGAGCCAGGCTTTAAACAAACGAACAGGAAGTAGGGCACACAAAACAGCAAACTCCATTTTAACAAAGGGCAAAATCATTGACAAAGTTACCTAGAAAACCCGGAATACTGACATTACTCCCCCCCTAAAGACGGCCTCCGGACGGTCCTGGACCAGGCCTGTCCGGGTATCTCCGATGAAACTGAGCAATCTTCAGAGGCGCATTGATGTTACTTACTGGTTCCCAAGAATCATTTTCAGGAGAGTAACCTTGCCATCTAACTAGATACTGAAGCCGGTTTCTATGAAGTCTCGAATTAACAATATCCTGTACCACGAATTGTTCTTCGCCATCAACCAACACTGGTGGAGGGGGAGGTACGATACGTCCCTGAAACGTGTTAGGAGAGACTGGTTTTAATAAGGAAACATGAAATACTGGGTGTACCTTTAAAGTCCGTGGTAGCTTCAACCGACAGGCAACAGAGCTCACAATCCCAGTGATCTTGAATGGACCAATGAATTTCTGTCCCAGTTTCTGCGAAGGAACACCCAATTTTAGATTCTTGGTGGACAACCAAACTGAGTCTCCTACCTTATACATAGGTGCTGGTTTCCGGAATCTATCGGCCGACTTCTTGTAACGCTCCTGTGCTGTGGTCAGGGAGTCCTTCAAAACTTCAAGATTACGTTGCAACGCCGTCACTCTGTCTTCAACCGCTGGTACCGAAATCGTAACCGGAGACCTAGGCAAAATACTTGGATGATAACCCAGGTTGGCAAAAAAAGGCGTTACCTTCGTGGAACTGCTTTGGGAGTTGTTGTACGAAAATTCCGCTAGAGGAAGTAGCTTCAGCCAATCGTCCTGCAAATGACTGACGTAACAGCGTAGATATTGCTCCAAGGTTTGATTTGTCCGTTCGGTCTGCCCGTTGGTCTGAGGATGGTATGCAGAAGACAAGCAAACATTAATGTGGAGCGCAGAACAAAATCCTTTCCAAAATCTAGAGGTAAATTGTATTCCCCGGTCAGAAATGATGTCATCTGGTACCCCATGCAGCCGGAAAATGTTCTGGATAACTAGATCTACTGTCTCTGTAGCTGAGGGAAGACCAGCACACGGAATGAAATGAGCAGCTTTCGTTAAACGATCTACTACCACCAAAATAGTATTTTTACCACCAGAGGTGGGTAACTCCACAATAAAGTCCATCGAAATAGACCCCCAAGGGCGAGACGGTACAGGTAGCGGTTTAAGAAGACCAGTAGGTGAAACGCGAGGAACCTTGTACCGGGCACAAACTTCACAAGAGCGGACATAGTCATTCACATCCTTCAAGCAGGTAGGCCACCAAAAAAAACGAGTTAACAATTCCTGCGTCTTCTGTACCCCCCTATGACCAGCCAATTTAGAGTCGTGGACCAATTTGAGAACTCGAAGTCTTACAGCCTCTGGGACATAAATACATCGATCTCTAAGCCACACACCATTCCGAAGGACAAGATTCACATTGTCAGGTGGAGCTGCAAGAAATACGTCACCGTCATAGGCCAGCTTGATCTCCTGCCACAAGTCCCGGTTCCGGAGCACTCCAACGAAATTGGCCTCCGACAAGATGGTCTTCGACGGGGTCCCAGGCACGGAATCCACGGTATGGATTCGGGATAATGCGTCAGCTTTCCCATTACGTGAACCTGGGCGGTACGAAATAATAAAATTAAACTGGTTCAAGAACAAACTCCACCTAGCTTGTCGAGGAGAAAGACACCTGGCAGACTTAAGGAATTCCAAATTGCGATGATCCGTGAGTACTACTACCTGCTGAGTTGCCCCCTGCAAATGGTGTCTCCATTCCTTAAAGGCAGAAATAATTGCCAAAAGTTCCTTATCTGCCACATCATAGTTAAGTTCTGCAGAAGATAACCTACGAGAGAAGAAGGCACACGGGTGCAGCAAACCTTTGTCTCCGGTACGTTGTGAGAGGATAGCTCCCAATGCACAGTCAGACGCGTCCACCTCCACGATAAAAGGCTGTGCAGGATCCGGATGCATCAATATTGGAGCCGTGGTAAAACAACCCTTCAGGCGATCAAAGGCTTCCTGAGCTTGCGAAGACCATTCAAACTTCTTCCCCTTCTTGGTGAGGAGAGTGATGGGACGGACAATTTCTGAAAAATTTCGGATAAACCGTCTATAAAAGTTAGCAAAGCCAATGAATTGTTGTACCTCCTTAATGTTTCCTGGTACCGGCCAGTCCAAGATTGCCTGGATCTTGCTGGACTCCATATTCAATCCCTGAGGCGAGATAACATAGCCTAAAAATTGAATTTCAGAACAATGGAACTCACACTTTTCGAGTTTGATGTACAAATGATTATCTCTCAAACGTCTAAGTACGGTCTTGACATGTTCCTGATGTTCCTGTAAGGAGTCAGAAAAGATTAAGATGTCATCAAGGTAAATTACCACATATTGGTCCAATAAATCCCTGAAAATGTCGTTGGCTAAATGTTGAAAAGCAGCAGGAGCGTTACAGAGTCCGAATGGCATCACCAAATATTCAAAATGTCCATACCGGCATCTAAAAGCTGTCTTCCATTCGTCTCCGGGCCGTATACGGAGTAAATTATATGCCCCACGAAGATCTAATTTGGTAAATACTTTGGCCTGGCGAACTCTTTCCAACAATTCTGGAATTAGGGGCAACGGGTACCTGTTACGAATGGTTACCTTATTTAACTCCCGGTAGTCAATGCAGGGTCTTAGAGTACCATCCTTCTTCTTTACAAAGAATATTGGAGCTCCCGCTGGTGAAGAAGATGGTCGGATAAACCCCTTGGCTAAATTCTCATCTATATACTCTCGTAAAGATTTTAATTCCGGAGCCGCCAACGGGTAAACATGGCCGAAAGGAATCGCTGCTCCAGGAAGCAATTCTATGGGGCAGTCATACGGTCTATGTGGGGGAAGTTGATCTGCCTTCCTTTTATCACAAATGTCTGAGAATTCCTGATATATCAGAGGGAGAGTAGGTACCTGTATCACCTCTTCCAAGTTCTGGGTAACTGGAGCCGCTACAGTTGGACTGATGGTAGAACTGCACTTCGGGAGAAAGGTTATCTCCTTGGTTTCCCAATTGATGATTGGATTTTGTGACCGTAACCAGGGAATTCCTAAAATTACAGGAAAATGAGGAGAAGATATTAACATGAATGAAAGTGTTTCTTGATGGTCTGGTTCCATCTTACACTCCAGAGGCACTGTCTCCCGATCTACTGGTCCAGAAACTAATGGGGAACCATCCACCGTTTCCATAGTGATTGGTGAAGCTCTTAGTTGTGTCTTTATACCATGTTCCTTTGCAAAAGAAGAATCCATGAAATTCCCACCTGCTCCAGAGTCTATCATGGCAGAACTTGATATCCACTGTTCCTCCCACTGAATCTGTATAGGAAGAGAACAATGTGAATATTTCTCCCCTTGATCTTTAGGGGAAGTCGGCATAGTATTGGGGGAAAAACCGCATCTAGATGTAGACTGGTTTCCGAAACTTCAGACTCAGCGTCTGTGTTATCATAATCCCCTACTAACCGCCAACACCTTGTTTGGTCGCCTAGGACATTTAGGACAATTGATGAGGAAATGGTCCGATTGACCACAATAGAAACATAAGCGCTCACGGAGACGGTGTTCGCGGCGTTCATTATTCTCACGTCTCTGCAGTGAGTCCACCTGCATAGGCACCTCCTCAGCCTCTCGCGGGTTTTTGCCTGTGGTTTCCCTGGACGGAAGAGAGTAATTAGTAATGCGATTTACAGCGGCCCATTTTTCTTGTCTGCGTTCAGTTAAACGGATATCAATACGTACACAGTGCTGTATAAACAATTCAAACTCCTGTGGAGACTCTGAACGAGCTAGCTCATCCTTGATTGCATTTGACAAACCTTTTCTAAAGATTGGTAATAAAGCATTGTTTTCCCACTGGGTGTCCACCACTAACCTTTTAAATTCAGTAACATATTCTATGACTGACCGTTTCCCCTGGCGTAAGGAAAGCAAGGCAGATTCAGCGGTAGCACGGCGGTTGGGATCGTCGAACATTTGCGCCATGGCTGCCAGAAAATTGTCCAAATTATTTAGACGGGTATCATGACTTTCAACCATAGGATTTGCCCAAGCCAGTGCACGTGATGTCAACAACATAATAATACATAGAACCTTAGATCTATCAGACCGGTAGTAGGAGGCATGTACATCAAAAAATAATATACATTGATTAACAAACCCACGGAATTGACTTCGGTCACCATTAAAACGGAATGGAGGCAATTTGGGCATACTGGTGGATGAGGTAGGCTCAGTAGGTAAGGCCTCCAGGACTCCTAACCTAGAACGTAGATCTTGGAGAGCCTGACCAAACCCCTGTGCATTGTGGTTAACCCGAGACTCCAAGTCTCTAATCTGATTGTGTGCAGCCGCCACCTCCTGCTGCAAGGAGTTAACTATGGTGAACAATTTGTCTGCCCGTGTCTCCGTCATTGCCCCAGCAGAATCCTCTTTTTTAGGCTGGAATATCCTGTAATACTATTGTAGGAACTCGAGGATTCTGATAGCGTGGGGCAATGAACAATCAGAGACGGGTTTCTTTGAATGCAAATAATGTATTTGTGAAACAGCAAAACACCCAAAAACAATATTCAAACAACCCGTAGTGACATGCAATGAGTCCATATATATATACACAAGTCCAGTTATATGAATCCGGATATATAAGTCTTTGAACCTCTATAGCGAGGGTGGTAAAGTTCTTACGACGGAGTCCTCACACAAATGTGACCACAAGGTAAGTCTGATGCACAGATAACGTGGCTGGATTTACACACTGCTGGTGTGTGAAGAGTCAGATCCAGGTATGAAGAAAACACAGGGAGGTCCAGGAACAAGTTAATCTCAGTTGTGGCTTAATTCAGTGAAGTCCAACAACAAGTTCATATGTCAGTAAGGTTCCAGTAACAGTTCCAACAGCTCTCACCAGAGGTAATGCACAAAGGGTTAAACAGCAACAGTTCAGAAACACAGTTCTTATCAGATGGAGTGAACCAAGGGTTAAATTCCCAAGTCAACAGTTTAGTGATAACACAGTACTTTGTGCAACTTACATATGCAGAGAATGTCCAGAGCCATGGGTAGAAACTGCTGTGGCTGAGAAACACCTGAAGATAAGGCTATGCACTTTCCTGGTAAATACACAAAAGATCTGTGAGGAACAAAGCAGCTGGGTTCCAGGGAAACGGAAGCAGAATATTCCAGCAGTGAAACCAACACCTGAGCCAGGCTTTAAACAAACGAACAGGAAGTAGGGCACACAAAACAGCAAACTCCATTTTAACAAAGGGCAAAATCATTGACAAAGTTACCTAGAAAACCCGGAATACTGACAGGATGCTTAACAGTTGGCATGAGACAAGACTGGTGGTAACGCTCACCTTGTCTTCTCCGAATGAGGCGTTTTCCTGATGTCCCAAACAATCGAAAAGGGGATTCATCAGAGAAAATAACTTTACCCCAGTCCTCAGCAGTCCACTGCCTGTACCTTTTGCTGAATATCAGTCTGTCCATGATGTTTTTTCTGGAGAGAAGTGGCTTCTTTGCTGCCCTCCTTGAGACCAGGCCTTGCTCCAAGAGTCTCCGCCTCACAGTGCGTGCAGATGCACTCACACCTGCCTGCTGCCATTCCTGAGCAAGCTCTGCACTGCTGGTAGCCCGATCCCGCAGCGTAAACACTTTTAAGAGACGGTCCAGGCGCTTGCTGGTCTTTCTTGGGCGCCCTGGAGCCTTTTTGGCAACAATGGAACCTCTCTCCTTGAAGTTCTTGATGATGCGATAGATTGTTGACTGAGGTGCAATCTTTCTAGCTGCGGTTAGCAGAAGAGAAACAATGATGCCAAGCACCAGCCTCCTTTTAAAGTGTCCAGTGGTGTCATTCTTACTTAATCATGACAGACTGATCTCCAGCCATGTCCTCATCAACACCCACACCTGTGTTAATGGAGCAATCACTGAAAAGAGGTTAGCTGGTCCTTTTAAGGCAGGGCTGCAATGATGTTGAAATGTGTTTTGGGGGATAGTTTATTTTCTAGCCAAATATTGACTTTGCAAGTAATTGCTGTTAAGCTGATCACTCTTTATAACATTCTGGAGTATATGCAAATTGCCATTAGAAAAAGTGAAGCAGTAGACTTTGTAAAAATTAATATTTGTGTCATTCTCAAAACTTTTGGCCATGACTGTACAAGCAAGAAAAAAGCAATGACTCCTGTACTATTTTAGATGCATTCTCCCCTTTACTGAGAACACAGGTCGCATTGTGCAATTTCCAGTCCGAGGAGGATGCAGCTGAATACACCTAATGTACGCGGATCCTTTCCTTCAAGGCCTGTGTTATTCTGCTGCTTACTCCTCAGGAAGGCAGGAAGCAAAACAGCAATTTCATCAGTTTAGGGGATCAAAGCTTTTAAGAACATGTTAGTACTGGAAATAAGTGCAACTCAGAGATTAACGAAAGTGAACATTTACTGTACACATAAGCTTTAAAAAGATCATGAATAATTACATTCTAGCTTATATTAATGGTATGTCCATTTTTTTTTCCATTGAAGAAAGGGAATAAAAATCCATGTATAAGACATGTAGAACTTTTTCTCATAGACCTTTATAAGGATTTAATTTTCCAGATCCATTCACCATTACCACCGCAATAGAAGGGTAAAATAAACATTATTTTGCCGCACAGAGAATAAATATTTGTGTTCATATCCCAGTAATCTCTCTCCCTATAAAGGTGCCCATACTGAAAGAATTTCTGGACTTGCTGACTATCTTGTTTATGGAGGACCCCAACGTTCCCAACAGGTGATGAAAAGAAGGATCGGCATCAAACTCGCAGCAGTTCCTGATCTTGAGAACATACCCTAAGGGGTTGAGAGGTACAGCTATCTGTCGGCCAACTTTTCCTGCTCCACAAGGAGAATTTTTACCCCTTGGATAACCTGTCAGAGGCCTCTCCTGCTCTGCATGGATGAGCGGAAAACTCCCTGACAACATTTGTTGGCAAATGAAGAGTTTGTTTTGACTTCTTATTCACAGTCAGGTGTCAAGTCCTTTTATACAGATAATATTGCTACATCCAATGGGTGGCACTAGTGTTCCTTTCCTCTTCCTCTCTGAAGAGGCTATTTGCATAGCCCAATGGCAGATTATATTAGTGATGCACTTTTTAGGCAATCTTTGTTCATGGTCTACAGTAGTCCTGGGCCATGAGTTGTTCTGGTACAGCCAAAAGGCTTTATGCCGTGGTGTCCTACACCACGCAACCTCCCTTCACCAGACATCTCACTTTCACTGATATCTTCATTTTCGGTATGCAGACACAAGTGAACACAATGATGGAACAGGGAACTGTCAGATCTTTGTTCCATCAATGAGCCTATGCATCTGAGAGAGCCTGGCCAGGTGTGATGACATTACTACATTGTGCCAACAATGCCTCAGTACACAGCGCAGACCGGAGCGAGGAAACAGGGTTAGGTGAGTAGTTTTTTTTTACATGATTCGTCTGGGGAAGAGGAGGGGACATAATATTGTGTAAGGGGCTATGTGGGGACCTCATTACGAAAAGAGGGACTGTGTGGGGACATAATATTGTGTAAGGGGCTGTGTGGGGACATCATTCTGAAAAGGGGGACTGTGTGGGGACATAATACTGATAATACTGTGTAAGAGCCTATGTGGGGACCTCATTATGAAAAGAGGGACTGTGTGGGGACATCATATTGTGTAAGGTACTGTGTGGGGACATCATTCTGAAAAGGGGGGCTATGTGAGGACATAATACTGTGTTAATGGGCTTTGTTGGGACACCATATTGTTTGAGGGGCTGTGTGGTGACATCATACTATGTGGATACATCATACAGTGTGTGGAGACTGTGGGCTATGTATTGGGTGCTGTTGATCAAAATACAAGGCCTGAATAACCGGAGCTACTACAGGTAGGAAAACATATTACAATAAGCCCTCTAGTAACATGTATTAGTAGTAGCAGTAAATCAGCAGACATACATGTGCTCAATATTAAGTAATAAAAATTAATATAAAACAATAATAATGAGCAGAATTGAGTTCAGCCCTTCACAACAGTCACACCATTTCATGTGTCCCGAGAGGAAAATTAATTGCCCTCTCCCTGATCTGCAGTATCTGATTTTACTACTTCTTCTGCTATTAGTACTTTGCCACTTGGCAATTATAATGTTCTTTTTTGAAAATTAATACAAATAATGTGGAAAATCTCTGTATAAACTCATAATTTTCTAATGTAGAATTGAAAAATGGATAGTCTATACCAGATGACCCAAATTCATGTGTAGCAAAATCGTACCCAATCAAATAAAGGGACAATTCCCATTAGCACATCTCCTGTATAACTGAGATACAGGATGATACAGGTTTAGGCTGAGTAATTTGATACAGGAAAGATGTGTATCTTTGTACCGTGTTAGCCAGTAGATAGAAAAATATTTAGAATGCATTATTCCTGTGTCCTCTTGTGTATAAATATGTGATTCTTCAGATGTTGTATTAGTCTATGCCTGATGAAGAGACCTGAGTAGTCTCGAAAGCTTGCAATTTGTTACCATCTTTTCAGTTAGCCATTAAAAGGTATCAACCACTGAGGACTCTCAACTCTAAATATTTTTAAATCCCACTAAAGAACAGAGTCCAACTATAATATCCAATTCTGAAAAACATATGCTCTTACCTATATTTACAGACTGTACATACATATATTTAGAGTAAAAAACAAATCCTTACCATGCAACTACTTACCAGTGGGAAGACGTCTAGCTCTCCAATAGTTGTCTTGCTCTTTTCCCTACTAATAGGGCATAACCCATCTTCCACTGCCTGGAATAATACAGGGTTCAGGTCCCCATATTCCCCTGATGCGATTTCAATAACTATATAGGCAGAAAGAATTAGGGATTATAGATCAATAAATGCAATAAATGAAGCAATAAATGCAGGAAATCAGTGATCTGCAATGATTTATGCATGGATGACTCACTGAAATCTGCAGGATTGTGATATGTTGGACAGTGAAGTCCTAGGCTCTTCAGATAAGGGATGAGGTGAGTCACAGACCCTCGATATATGCACTGTCCCTGGCTAAGAATGTAGAGCTGAAAACAGAGAATAATCCAAATTGCTGTCATATATGCATAAAAACCATTGGCTACTATAACATGAGCATAGAATATACAAACAATACACAAATAACACAATCTACAGTAATATAACCTTACAGACCTTGTCAAACATTTCAAACAGCTTAGCGCTAGGTTGGTGTATGGTGCAGATGATGGTGCGACCACCTTGAGCCAAAGAGTTCAACAATGAAACCACCTGGAAACAAGATGCGCTGTCTAAACCACTGTAAAAATAAATAGGAACACAATGACGGTGTACATGTACAACATAAACATGTATACAGGATATTATACTCTATAAACAAGCGTATTACATTGCATGCTCACTTCCAGGCAGCAAACTCCTGCTACACATATGTGCAACATAAAACTGCCTTGAATAATCATTACTAATGTCTGCTCAACTCAAGGCATAAACGCCTCGGTTTGGGGTGGAAATGAGCATCTGTAGATGGCCACTGCTTTGTAGGTCTCAGTGTAATTTAAATTCACAGAATTTTACATTTAATTAATTTAAAGGGAGTCTATCAACCCCAAAAACACTACAGTGGTATGTAAATGTTTGAGCACCCCTTGTTAAAATTACTGTTATGATGAATAGTTAAGCAAGTTGAAGATGAAAAGACCTTTAACCCCTTAACCCCTAAGAGTGGTTTGCATGTTAATGACCGGGCCAATTTTTACAATTCTGACCACTGTATCTTTATGAGGTTATAACTCTGGAACGCTTCAACGGATCTTAGCGATTCTGAGAATCTTTTCTCGTGACATATTGAACTTCATGATAGTGGTAAAATTTCTTCGATATATCTTGCGGTTATTTATGAAAAAAATGGAAATATGGCCAAAATTTGTACATTTTTGCAATTTTCAAACTTTGAATTTTTATTCCCTTAAAACAGAGAAATATGTCACACAAAATAGTTACTAAATAACATTTCCCACATGTCTACTTTACATCAGAACAATTTTGAAACCAAAATTTTTTTTTGTTATGAAGTTATAATTGTACAAAACCATTTTTTAAGGGACCACCTCACATTTGAAGTCACTTTGAGGGGTCTATATGGCAGAAAATACCCAAAAGTGACACCATTTTAAAAACTGCACCCCTCAAGGTACTCAAAACCACATTCAAGAAGTTTATTAACCCTTCAGGTGTTTCACAGCAACTGAAGCAACTTGGAAGGAAATAATGAACATTTAACTTTTTAGTCACATAAATGATCTTTTACAAACAATTTTTTATTTTAACAATCGTAAAAGGAGAAAATGGACAGAAAAAGTTGTTGTGCAATTACTCCTGAGTACGCCGATACTCCATATGTGGGGGAAAACAACTGTCAGGGCGCACGGCATTGCTCGGAAGGGAAGGAGAGCGTTTGACTTTTTCAAACCAAAAGTTGTTGTCCAATTTGTCCTGAGTACGCTGATACCCCATATGTGGGGGGGGGGGAAACTGTTTGGACACATGGCAGGGCTCGGAAAGGAAGTAATGACGTTTTGGAATGCAGATTTTGATGGGTGTCATGTTCAGTTTGCAGAGTCCCTGATGTGCCTAAACAGTGGAAACCCCCCACAAGTGACCCCATTTTGGAAACTAGACCCCCTAAGGAACTTATCTAGATCTGTGGTGAGCACTTTAAACCCCCAAGTGCTTCACACAAGTTTATAATGCCCGGGCATGAAAATAAAAAATCCTATTTTTTTCCCACAAAAATGATAATAATAATAATTTTATTTCTATAGCGCCAACATATTCCGCAGCACTTTACATTATAGAGTTGATTTGTACAGAGAATAGACATTACAGCATAACAATAAACACAGATCAAAGTAGATACCAAGAGGAATGAGGGCCCTGCTCGCAAGCTTACAATCTATGAGGAAAAACGGGAGACACAAAAGGTAGATGGTAACAATTGCTCAAAAAATGATATTTACGTCACCAATTTTTTATTTTCCCCAAGGGTAACAGGAGAAATTGGACCATAAAAGTTGTTGTCCAATTTGTCCTGAGTACGCTGATACCCCATCTGTGGGGGTAAACCACTGTTTGGGCGCACGGCAGAGCTCGGAAGGGAAGGAGCGTCATTTGACTTTTTCAAACCAAAATTGGCTGGAATCGAGATTGGACGCCATGTCGCATTTGGATAGCCCCTGATGTGCTTAAACAGTGGGAACCCCCCACAAGTGACCCCATTTTAGAAACTAGACCCACTAAGGAACTTATCTAGATCTGTGGTGAGCACTTTGAACCCCCAAGTGCTTCACATAAGTTTATAACGTAGAGCCGTAAAATTAAAAAATCATATTTTTTCCACAAAAATGATCTTTTCACCCCAATTTTTATATTCCCAAGGGTAACAAGACCTCAAAAGTTATTGTGCAATTTGTCCTGAGTACGCTGATACCCAATATGGGGGGGGTAAACCACTGTTTGGGTGCATAGCAGAGCTCGGAAGGGAAGGAGCGCAGTTTGACTTTTTCAACGCAGAATTGGCTGGAAGCCATGTCGCGTTTGGAGAGCACCTAATGTGCCTAAACAGTGGAAACTCCCTACAAGTGACACCATTTTGGAAACTAGACCCCCTAAGGAACTTATCTAGATCTGTTGTGAGCACGTTCAATCCCCAAGTGTTTCACTAAAGTTTATAATGCCTGGATGTGAAAAAAAAAATTTCCACAAAAATGATTTTTTAGTCCCCAATGTTTGATTTTTCCCAAGGAAATTGGACCCAAAAGTTGTTGTCCAATTTGTCCTGAGTACGCTGATACCCCATATGTGGGGGGGAAAACTGTTTGGGAGCATGGCAGGGCTCGGAAAGGAAGTAATGACATTTTGGAATGCAGACTTTGATGGGTGTCATGTTCAGTTTGCAGAGCCGCTTATGTGCCTAAGCAGTGTAAACCCCTCACAAGTGACACCATTTTAGAAACTAGACCCCCTAAGGAACTTATCTAGATCTGTGGTGAGCACTTTGAACCCCCAAGTGCTTCACACGAGTTTATAATGCCTGGGCATGAAAATAAACAATCCTATTTTTTTACCAGAAAAATGATCTTTTAGTCACTTATTTTTTATTTTCCCAAGGGTAATGGGAGAAATTGGACCCCAAAAGTTGTTGTCCAATTTGTCCTGAGTACACTGATACCCTATATGTGGGAGAACACTACTGTGTGGGCACACGTCGGGGCTCGGAATAGAAGTAGTGACGTTTAGTAATGCAGACTTTGATGGAATGGTCTGCTGTTGTGAACGCTCTGGATTTGACTTTGGAGTTTGGGCTCCCTCTGGTGGCTGCTGATAGTAGTGAAGCTGCCTTGGCTGACAGAGGTTCATCAGCTGGGAGCGATGATTGGCAATCTGGTGTTGATGACTGGGCAGATTTAAGTGAGTAACTTTCCCATGATCCTCGCTGGTGATTAGTTGCTCTTCCTGGTCCCATTTGGAAGTCAGCTTGCTTCCTGCTTGTCCTGCAACTTTCAGATAAGTTATTTGCTGTTTATTTCTTTGGCATTCGTTTTTGTCTATCTCAGTTTTCTGCCCTCCTAGAGTTTGTACAGCCAGGTTCCCCTGCTGGGGCCTATGCTGGCCTCTGCTTCTCATTTGCTATTGTTTTGTATTTTCAGTTACCTGTTATACCAGTATCCGCTTATTGCTACCAGTTACACCGGAGTTCTGATCTAGCAGGGGAGAGATCGTGTGGTCTCAGTATTTTTGTATATCAGAACGTGTTGGAGTTTTTCTTAGAGTTTTTGCCGGATTGCAGACAGTATTCTTTCCTGTCCTGTGCTATCTAGACAGATTGGGCCCCAGAATTAGCTCACTCTATTTTCTGCCTGTGTTTGTATTTCATCTTGTCTCACCGCCTGTTGTGAATGGGTTTGAGATTAGTTCTGAGCAGAGGCTCCCTCTGGTGGTTACAAGCGGTACTAGTGAAGATTGTGAGGACTGGGAATCAGGTGTTACTGACTGGTCTTATATAAGGGAGTCATTTTCCCATCAGGATTTTTCTTCTTTTGTGTTGTTGCTATATTTTTGCATTTTTGTCCTGCACTTCTTTGGGGGCCTTCTGGGTCCCCTCCGGGGGCTTCTGCCTTCTCAGTTTAGTTCAGCCACTGAGTTTTGTTCTTTTGCTTTTTCCAGTTTTTTTCAGTGGCTGCTGTTTTGATTTTGTTACACCAGAGAGCTAATTTAGGTGGTAGAGGTCGTGTGATCTCAGGTGATTTTGAAATTAGTAGAGTTGGTGTTTTTCAGGGTTTTCTGGGATTGCAGTAACCTGACTAACCACCACAACTAGAGGCAGCCGTGGAGCGTTCCTACGTTGGTCCTAGACGCCTCGTCACAGCCTGAGAAACTAACTACACCTAAAGATAGATATAGGAAAGCTATCTGCCCCGGAGCAGAACCCCAAAGATAATAGAAAGCCCCCAAACATGTAATGGCGGTTAGACAAGAGGAAATACTGACACAGAAAGAAAATAGAATGAGCAAACGCTGGGGCCCAAACTATCTAAATAGAAAAGGATAGGAAGGGCACTTACTGCAATCCCAGAAAACCCTGAAAAACACCAACTCTACTAATTTCAAAATCACCTGAGATCACACGACCTCTACCACCTAAATTAGCTCTCTGGTGTAACAAAATCAAAACAGCAGCCACTGAAAAAAACTGGAAAAAGCAAAAGAACAAAACTCAGTGGCTGAACTAAACTGAGAAGGCAGAAGCCCCCGGAGGGGACCCAGAAGGCCCCCAAAGAAGTGCAGGACAAAAATATAGCAACAACACAAAAGAAGAAAAATTCTTATCTGGTAGCAGGAGATGCAGACACGACACAGCAGGCTACAAGGGAAACTGGAATGAAGGATTCAGACCAGAACAATTGTTCACCGGCAACCCTGATGGGAAAATAACTCCCTTATATAAGACCAGTCAGTAACACCTGATTCCCAGTCCTCACAATCTTCACTAGTACTGCTTGTAACCACCAGAGGGAGCCTCTGCTCAGAACTCATCTCAAACCCATTCACAACAACCGCCAATATATGTTTGGGGGCTACCTATTCCTTTGGGAGCTCTACTCCAGGGCAGTTAGCTTTCCCCTTTCTGTCTTTAGGCTTAGTTATCTCTCCGACTGTGTCGAGGCGTCTAGGGCACCATAGGCACGTCTCACGGCTGCTTCTAGTTGTGCTGTCAGTTTAGGGGTCTGCAATCTGCGGGTGTCATGTCGCGCTTGGAGAGCCCCTGATGTGCCTAAACAGTGGAAACCCCCACAAGTGACCCCATTTTGGAAACTAGACCCGAAAGGAACTTATCTAGATGTGTGGTGAGCACTTTGAACCCCCAAGTGCTCACAGAAGTTTATAACGCCCAGGTGTGAAAATAAAAAATTCATATTTTTTCCACAAACATGATCTTTTGTCCCCAGTTTTTTATTTTCCCAAGCGTAACAGGAGAAATTGGACCCCAAAAGTTGTTGTTCAATTTGTCCTGCGTACGATGATAACCTATATGTGGAAGAAAACTACTGTATGGGCACACGTCGGGGCTCGGAAGGGAAGTAGTGATGTTTTGCATTGCAGACATTGATGGAATAGTCTGCGGGCGTCATGTTGCGTTTGGAGAGCCCTTGATGTGCCTAAACAGTGGAAACCCCCACAAGTGACCCCATTTTGGAATCTAGAGACCCCAAAGAAACTTATTTAGATGTGTGGTGAGTACTTTGAACCCCCAAGTGCTTCACAGAAGTTTATAATGTAGAGCCATAAAAATAAAAAATCATATTTTTTTCCACAAAAATGATATTTTCACCCCTAATTTATATTTTCCCAAGAGTAACAGAAGAAATTGGACCTCAAGAGTTATTGTGCAATTTGTCCTGAGTACGCTGATACCCCATATGTGGGGGTAAACTACTATATGGGCACATGGCAGAGCTCAGGAGGGAAGGAGCACCGTTTGACTTTTTCAACACCAAATTGGCTGGAATTAGATCAGACGCCATGTCTCGTTTGGAGAGCCCCTGATGTGCCTAAACAGTGGAAACCCACCAATTCTAACTCCAACCCTAACCCCAGCACACCCCTAACCCTAATCCAAACCCTAATCATAACCCTAACAACAAACCTAACCCTAACACACCCTAATCCCAACCCTAACCCTAATCCTAACTTTAGCCCCAACTATAACCCTAACTTTAGCCCCAACCCTAACCCTAATGGGAAAATGGAAATAAATACATTTTTTAAATTTTAATATTTTTCCCTAAGGCTAGTTTCACACTAGCGTTTCGTTGGTCTGTGCACGGACGCCGCTAAGCTCCGCCCCGGCCGTGCCTCCTCCCGGCCGCTCCACCTACAGTATGGGTGCATGACGCTGCATGCGACCGGCGTACCCTATCTTTAGCATTGGGTACGCAGGCCGAATGCAGGCCGTGCACAGGTATACGTTTGCTGGCGTATGCGTCCTTTTGATGGTGCGCCGACCTGCACCCAATGCACCGTGTTGCATTTTTGTGCGATCGGCGCACCGTCAGAAGGACGCATGTGCCGGCAAACGCATAACTGCCCACGGCCTTGCGTACCCAGTGCTAAAGATAGGGTACGCAGGTCGCATGCAGCGTCATGCGCTCATAGGCAGAGCGGCCGGGAGGAGGCACGGCTGGGGGCGGAACTTAGTGGCGGCCGTGCGTTGACCAACGAAACGCTAGTGTGAAACTAGCCTTAGGCGGTGATAAAGGGGGGGGTCTGATTTACTATTTATAGCGGATTTTTATGTTTGGCAGCTGTCACACGCTAAAAGACACTTTTTATTGCCAAAAATAGTTTTAGCATCATCACGTTTTGAAAGCTATAATTTTTCTTATTTTGGCCCACAGAGTCATGTGAGGTCTTATTTTTTGCGGGACGAGTTGACGTTTTTATTTGTACCATTTTTGGGCACATGACATTTTTTGATCACTTTTTATTACGATTTTTGAGAGGTAGAATGAACAAAAACCAGCAATTCATAAATTTCTTTTGGGGGGGGCGTTTATACCGTTCCGTTTGTGGTAAAATTGATAATGCAGTTTTATTCTTCGGGTTAGTACGATTACAGCGATACCTCATTTATATATTTTTTTATGTTTTGGCGCTTTTATACAATAAAAACAATTATATATAAAAAATAATTATTTTTGCATCGCTTTATTCTGCGAGCTATAACTTTTTATTTTTTTGCTGATGATGCTGTATGGCAGCTCTTTTTTTGCGGGACAAGATGACGTTTTCAGAGGTACCATGTTTATTTATATCCGTCTTTTTGATCGCTTGTTATTCCACATTTTGTTCAGCGATATGATGATAAATCATTGTTTTTTTGCCTTTTTTTTACGGGGTTCAGTTTTATAGGGCGAGTCGTTACAGACGCGGCGATATTAAATATGAGTACTTTTATTATTTTTTTTTATTTAAATGAAGAAATTAATTTATTGGGGAATTTTAGTTTTTTCTTTATTTAGGATTTTTTTTTTTACACGTTATTTTTATTTTTTTTACTTTTTTACTTTGTCCCAGGGTGGGACATCACTGTATAGTGTCAGATCGGCAATCTCACAGGCAGTGCAGGAGGCTTTCTCGGCACCTGCTCTCTGCAGGCAATGAGAAAGCCACCTCCCTGCAGGACCCGGAAGGACACTGCGGCCATCTTGGATCCGGGTTCCTGCAGTGTGCCGGGGGTTAATGTGCCGGGAGCGGTCCGTGACCACTCCTGGCACATAGTGCCAGGTGTCAGCTGTGATAATCAACTGACACCCGGCCGCGATCAGCTGCGCTCCCACCGAGAGCGCAGCTGATCGCTTATGACATACTATTCAGTCCTTGGGAATTAAGTCCCAGGGCACATGGACGGAATAGTACGTCTGATGGCAGAAAGGGGTTAAAAGACCTAAAGTTAAAGATGACAAATTTACTTGTTTTTTTTTATGCAAAAAAATGATAGTCATTTTTAACTTTTACAAAATTACTAAATTAATTAGCCTGTTATGGTTATGGCTTGTTCACTATCATCGTTAGGAAAGGTCAGGTGATGCAAATTTCCTAGCTTTAAAAAAATCCAGCCTCCTCTAACCTTGTGCCAAAAAACAGCAGCCATGGGTTCTTCTAAGCAGTTGCTTACACAATGAAAATGGTGGAGGTCCACAAAGCAGGAGAAGGCTACAAGAAGACAGAAAAGCATTTTCATGTTGCCTTTTCCTCAGTTTGAAATGTAATTAAGAAATGGCAGTTAACAGTAACAGTGGAGGTCAAGATAAGATCTGGAAGACCAAGCAAAATCTCAGTGAGGGCTGCTCGCAGGATTAGAAGAGAGGCAAATCAGAGCCCCCACATGACTGCAAAAGACCTTCAGAAATATTTAGCAGACTCTGGAGTTGTGGTACACTGAAATACTGTTCAGAGACACCTGCGCAAATATGGTCTTCATGGAAGAATCATTAGAAGAAAACCTCTCCTGCATCCTCAACATAAAATTCAAAGTCAAAAGTATGCAAAAGAACATCTAAACAAGCCTGACACATTTTGGAAACAAGTCCTGTGGACTGACGAGGTTAAAATAGATTACTATTTGGCCACAATGATCAAAGGTATGTGTGGAGAAAAAAAGGCACAGAAGTTAAGGATGAGAACATCTCGACAACCATTTAGCATGGGGGTGGAGCAACCATGCTTTGGGGTAGTGTTACAACCAATTGCACAGGGAACATTTCACGGGTAGAGGGAAGAATGGATTCAATGAAATTTGAACAAATTCTTGATGCAAGCATAATACCATCTACAAAAAAACCTGAAGTTAAAAAGAGAATGACTTCTACAAATGGATAATGATCCTAAACACAAGTCAAAACCAACAACAGACTACCTCAAAAGGCACAAGATGAAGGTTTTACAATGGCCCTCTCAGTCCCCTGATCTGGACATCATTGAAAATCTGTGGCTAGATCTCAAAATAGCAGTGAATGCAAAATGACTGATGAATCTCACAGAACTGGAAGAATTTCCCAAGAAAAAATGGAGATGCTATTAAGTACTAAGTACTAACCATGCAGAATGCCCAAACTTTTGCATTAGTCCATTTTGTTTTTTGTAATTTTTAAAATGTAAAAGATGAAAATATATTTTTTTTGCCTAAAATACAAAGGAAATGTGTAATATTTAACTTTAGCCCTTTTTGAGATCATTTCATCTTCAACTTGCATAACTGTTCACAATAACAGTCATTTTGACCAGGGGTGCCCAAATTAAACCACCTATACAGGTATGTAGAGGACTAAGCCCATTTAAAAATCACTCCTGTAAAATAGCTTTTTCTGACTGCGTGCTCACTCTTGTTGCTAATTGTCATTGTTAGCCCTGTCTGCTGTTTAGTATTGAGCAGCAGCTGCAGACAGAAGCCAGCAATGAGAGCCGGCAATGACACTACGTGAGTGCAATTGCAGTGTCCATATACAGAGCCATGGATTGACTTCAGCGTTGTCAATCAAGATATCACCATTAGTGATACTGCAGCTACATTCATAGCGCCATTGCTGGCTCTCATCGCTGGCTACTGTTGTGGCCACGACTCAGTACTGTGCTGCAGACCGGAGCCAGCAATGAGAGATGACAATGACACTGAGTGCGGCTGCAGAGTCAATCAAGATATGACACTGCTCAGTATGCAAATTGAGGAGATGTGTCTCTGCACTTGGCAATGACAAGAGGACATCAAAGCCTCACCATTTGAATGCAAAATAAATATGTTTTTATGCCAACTAAACTCTATGATTTTCATAGGGGCCAAGTCCCCACATACCTGTATAAGTAGTTTATTTACCATTTTCGGACTGGCAGACTCCAGAGAACCTGTTTGATGTAAGATATTGAATACATCATGTTTGGACAGCTTGGCTGTTTTCATTAGTGTACTATACTCTAAATATAGAGCCCTAATGTCACGCAGTCTCTGCGTACAGGAGGTCAGGGGCCTAAGCTGACCCTAAGCCGGGGCCCTAACTAATCCCTCTACCTGGAGGTACTGTTAATGGTACAGAGGTCCAGGCCGCCAGCGTAACACTACCTCCTGAGGATCCCTGAACCTCAGTAATCTAGTCCTGAGAAGGACCCCGATCACAACAACAGGGGACAGGATAATATAAACATACACACAGTACTAGACGAACGAGACAGTGCAAGGGGAAAACCAAGAAAACCACCTTGCATACAAAAACTCGCACAACAACAACAAAGGGAACACCAACGGGTAAGGAGATAAATAATAAAGCGAGGAAGGGAAAAAAAACACACAAAGTACACTTCACTCCAAACTCCAAAATACCACAAGCCGCTCTGTTTGTCTGCAAGGAATGCTTTCACCGACAACTTCCCTAACAGACTGGCAGGTATTTGAAGGAGTCCCACTTCTGCAACATTGACTGCAGCTGGGCGAGGCTGGGCCTCATCTAGCACAGAGAGAGAGAATTAACTCCCTCACTGCCGAAAAATACAAAGCACCAAAAACTCAGCTGCGAGAAGTCAGGCTGTGTAATCGTGACGATCTTCGTGGCGACACACCCGTGACAGTACCCCCCCTTCTACGAGGGACCTCCGGACCCTCAGGGCCAGGTTTATCCGGGTGAGTCGTGTGGAAGGCCCGAATTAATCGGTCTGCGTTAATATCCGATGCAGGAACCCACATCCTCTCCTCAGGACCATACCCCTTCCAATGAACCAGGTACTGAAGGGACCGGCGATTAAAGCGTGAATCGATGACTTTTGATACCTGAAACTCCAAGTTACCATTGACCACCACTGGAGGAGGAGGTAAAGGTGACGGTATCACCGGCGCCACATACCTCTTAAGCAATGATCTGTGGAACACGTTGTGAATTTTAAACGTAGGGGGGAGGTCAAGACGAAATGCCACCAGATTAATTATAGAACTGATCCTGTACGGCCCAATGAACCTGGGACCCAGTTTCCAGGAGGGAACCTTAAGTTTTATATTCCTGGTAGACAACCATACCCGATCGTTCACACTTAGGTCCGGACCAGACACTCTCCTCCTATCAGCCATACGTTTGTATCGGTTCCCCATAGTATTCAGATTATTCAGCACCCCTCTCCACACTGAAGTGAGTGATGACAAAAATCGTTCTTCCTCAGGAACCCCCAAAGAGCCCCCCCTACTGAAAGTACAAAACTGGGGGTGAAAACCATATGCCCCAAAAAACGGGGACTTACCAGTGGACTCGCTCCGCCTATTATTAAGAGCAACTCTGCCAGAGGCAAGAAAGAAGCCCAGTCCTCCTGGTTCTCTGACACAAAACACCGGAGATATGTCTCCAAGCTCTGGTTCAGACATTCCGTCTGACCATTAGTCTGAGGATGAAAAGCCGATGAAAACGACAAATGCATCCCCCGCCGTGTACAAAATGCCTTCCAGAATTTGGACACAAACTGAGACCCCCGATCAGACACCACATCGGAGGTATCCCGTGAAGCCTCACAATCTCCCCAATGAACACCTGCGCAAGAGTTTTAGCATTAGGAAGAGCAGGAAGAGCGATAAAATGTGCCATCTTGCTGAACCTGTCCACTACAACGAGTATGACCGTTTTACCCGAAGACGGCGGGAGGTCCGTAATAAAGTCCATGGACAGATGAGTCCAAGGACGCTCCGGGATCTTCAAAGGTATGAGGGCCCCAGACGGACGGGTATGTGGGGTCTTAGAGCGCGCACAAACCCCACAGGACGCGACAAAAGTTACCACCTCCCTATGTAAGTTAGGCCACCAAAACCGACGCGAGAGGAGATCCACAGTTGCTTTACTCCCTGGGTGTCCTGCCAAAGCTGAGTTATGGTGTGCCTCGATCACCTTTTGTTGCAACTGATCTGGAACAAACAGTCTCCCAGGAGGTCCAACAGGGGCGTCCCCCTGAGCCTCCAATACCTCCTCCTCAAGCTCAGAGCATACTGCCGACACCACCACCCCCTCCTGAAGGATAGGAACCGGGTCATCCGTATTCCCGGCCCCAGGGAAACTACGAGATAAGGCATCCGCCTTTACATTTTTTGACCCAGGACGATATGTGACGACAAAATTAAACCTGGTAAAAAACAATGACCACCTAGCTTGTCTGGGATTCAGACGTTTTGCGGACTCCAGATATAGCAGGTTCTTGTGATCGGTGATGACGGTGACCGGATGGACTGCCCCCTCCAAAAAATGGCGCCACTCCTCAAAAGCTAACTTAATGGCCAAGAGTTCCCTATTGCCGACATCGTAATTCCTCTCAGCGGACGACAATTTTTTAGAGAAAAAGGCGCACGGATGCCACTTACCAGGGGACGAACCTTGTGACAATACTGCTCCCACCCCTACCTCGGAAGCGTCTACCTCTACAATGAACGGCTGTGACGCATCAGGTTGAATGAGTATGGGTGCCCAGGCAAAACATTTTTTCAAGGAGGAGAATGCTTGACAAGCCTTGTCAGACCACCTAGAAAAATCCGTCCCCTTTTTGTCATGTCTGTGAGAGGTTTAACCATGGACGAGAAATTACGAATAAATTTCCGGTAATAATTAGCAAACCCCAGGAAACGTTGTAGAGCCTTAAGATTCTCTGGCAGATCCCACTCAAGAACTGCCCGCACTTTCCCAGGGTCCATACGAAAACCGGACGCTGAAACCAGGAAGCCTAAAAACTGGAGTTCCTGTACGGCGAACACACACTTTTCCCATTTGGCGTACAGTTTATTATCCCGCAAGATCTGTAACACCTGCCTAACATGCTCCTGATGAGACACAAGATCCGGCGAGTAAATTAAGATATCATCCAGATATATGATAACAAACTGTCCCACCAGGCGGTGAAAAATGTCATTTACAAAGTGTTGGAACACCGCCGGGGCATTAGTCAGACCGAATGGCATGACAAGGTTCTCATAATGCCCCTCCGGAGTGTTAAACGCCGTCTTCCACTCATCCCCCTCCTTCATCCTAATCAGATTGTACGCCCCCCTGAGATCCAACTTAGAGAACCATTTGGCGCCCACGATCTGATTGAAGAGATCGGGAATAAGTGGGAGCGGATACGGATCTCGGACCGTAATCCGATTAAGTTCACGGAAATCCAGGCAAGGGCGTAGGCCTCCATCTTTCTTCTTCACAAAGAAGAACCCCGCGGCCACCGGGGAAGATGAAGGTCTAATATGCCCCTTAGCCCGACTTTCAGAAATATAATCCTTCATGGTCTGCCTCTCTGAACCAGATAGGTTATACAACCTAGATTTAGGTAACTTGGCCTCAGGGAGCAGTTTTACAGAACAGTCATACATGCGATGAGGAGGTAGTTCCTGACACCCTTTCTCCGAGAATACATCCTCAAAGTCTGCCAGAAATGGAGGTAAGACTCTAGGAGCGACCGCACCGATGACCGCATTCATGCAGTTTTTATTACAGAATTCACTTCATTTGCTTATCTCTCTGGATTGCCAATTAATTACAGGGTTATGCTTAGTTAACCAAGGAAGGCCCAACACTATAGGAGTGGGAAGACCCTCCAACACGTAACAAGACAACAGTTCTTTATGTATCGCTGCCACCTGAAGTTTTACGTTATGCACAGCTTGCAAAAAACTTCCCTGACCGAGAGGCCTGGCGTCGATCGAGAATATGGGGATGGGTTTAGCCAACACACTCAATCGCATACCTTGAACCCGGGCAAACCGAGCGTCCACCAGATTAGCCCCGGCCCCACTATCCAGAAGAACAGATATCCTCTCAGTTCTCGTACCCACCACCACCTCCGCCGGTACGAGAAACTGAGACGAACCTAGGGACGAAATACCTACTCCCAGATTGCTGTCCACCACACAACCTGGGATCAATAGTTTTCCGACAACCCTTTACTCTGCAAAGGACGGGATGGACACCCCCCAATAAAATGTCCCTTTCTCCCGCAGAAGAAACACCTTTCTGTCTTGTGGTGCACCGCCGGTCCCCTCCCCCGAAATGATGTCCCTCCTAATTGCATAGGCTCCTCTGGACTGACCAGGGGAACCTCCATATAAGGGACCCTTGAAGAAGGTGGAGTCATCACAGGGGGCGGAGTTACCCCGCACCTCTCCCGAAGCCGTCTGTCAATGCGAATAGCAAGGGCCATAGCGGCTTCCAGTGACGCGGGAGGGTCATACTGTGCCAACACATCCTTTAATTTGTCAGATAAACCTTGACAAAACTGGCTCTTAAGAGCCGGGTCATTCCACTGGGTGTCCGTGGCCCACCTACGGAACTCCGAACAGAATTCCTCCGCCGGACGATCTCCCTGCTGGATCCTACGTAACTTAGATTCAGCAAGGGAGATCCGATCCGGGTCATCATATACGAGATCCAGAGCAACAAAAAACCTATCCACTGACTGGAAAGCTGGGGAGCCCGGGGGAAGAGAGAACGCCCATGATTGTGGGTCCCCTTGTAGGAGCGAGATGACAATTCCCACCCTTTGTTCTTCACTCCCCGATGACCGAGGCCGCAGCCGAAAGTACAATTTACATGCCTCCCGGAAAACAAAAAACTTGTCCCGCCCCCCAGTGAACCTGTCAGGGAGAGCTACTTTAGGTTCTGGACCGGCTTGCTCCGGGGGATACAAAACCTTGGACTTAACGTCCGCCAGCTCCATGGACAAACTCTGCAACTGCCGAGCAAGACTGGCTACTGGATCCATGGTAGCTGGAGAGAATCTTTTGTCGGTCGGTGAAAATGTCACGCAGTCTCTGCGTACAGGAGGTCAGGGGCCTAAGCTGACCCTAAGCTGGGGCCCTAACTAATCCCTCTACCTGGAGGTACTGTTAATGGTACAGAGGTCCAGGCCGCCAGCGTAACACTACCTCCTGAGGATCCCTGAACCTCAGTAATCTAGTCCTGAGAAGGACCCCGATCACAACAACAGGGGACAGGATAATATAAACCTACACACAGTACTAGACGAACGAGACAGTGCAAGGGGAAAACCAAGAAAACCACCTTGCATACAAAAACTCGCACAACAACAACAGAGGGAACACCAACGGGTAAGGAGATAAATAATAAAGCGAGGAAGGGAAAAAAACCACACAAAGTACACTTCACTCCAAACTCCAAAATACCACAAGCCGCTCTGTTTGTCTGCAAGGAATGCTTTCACCGACAACTTCCCTAACAGACTGGCAGCTATTTGAAGGAGTCCCACTTCTGCAACATTGACTGCAGCTGGGCGAGGCTGGGCCTCATCTAGCACAGAGAGAGAGAATTAACTCCCTCACTGCTGAAAAATACAAAGTACCAAAAACTCAGCTGCGAGAAGTCAGGCTGTGTAATCGTGATGATCTTCGTGGCGACACACCCGTGACACCTGACCACTACGTGAAGGGGTTGTCCGGTCTAAAGTGAAAAGCCTGCCTTCACTCTGTGCGCTGCGAGTATTCGTTGGCTTCTGATCCTGGAATGGCGGTGATGTATGCATTATGCACACTCCTGTCCAGAACACGGACTCGCTACGTACACTTTTATAGAGTGAGCTTGTGCCTACTAGACAGCTGCGTCACTAGATGAGGCACTGCCTCGATCAGTACAAGTATATGGAGCGAGGTCGCGCCCACCAGACGAGTTATGCCCGAGAGTATGCATATCGCATACATCACCGCCGTTCCCGGCTCTGAAACTGGCAAATCCTCACTGCGCACAGTGCGTGCGCTGGGGATTCATAAGTCTGCAGTCACACAGAGTGACTGCAGACTTATCAATTTTAACCAGACAACCCCTTTACTACAGTTCCCTTCTAGCCAAGGCTTTGCAGTCAGTTGGTAGAGGGGCATTCTGGTGATCCTTGGGGTCCTAGCAGTCGGATCCCTACTTATTTAGCATTTATAACCTATCCAATCTCCCAATTATGCTACAATTTGCCTTATGTAAAAGGTCTCTGTACCAACTAAACAAAAACATATTCTTTTGATAACTCCATGGATACTGATCTTACAGATGTGTGTATGCTCAGTGACAATAAAATCATCTGATCTGACAGCAGATCAATAATAAAAAATGTTAGCTAAATTAGCAGGTTATGAGAAATTGACACTTAAAAAAGCCTCAGACATAAATGAGTCGCCCACCAGGGCCGTGGGGTATTCGGTACCGAGCCAGTTAACTTCTATGGGGGATGTCACGGCAGCGACGACCCGGTCCTTGGCCCTGGGCACTCACCAAAAAGGGAATATATTTACAGGGATTAAGTTTATGAAATGATTCGTGACGCCACCTGTAGTATCTGGTCAGGGTGACCAGCGCTGTGGTGCAGGTCCTCTGGAAGGGATGGTATTATGCAGCTAGTTGGTAAACCTCCCACAGGTGAGGATGTATTCTTCCAGGGCAGGGAGATGTTATATTTGGGAATGATACTGATGAATTCAGCAGAGAGAGATGTGCGTCGCTGAAATAGCTCTAAGGCTGGAGTCACACACAACTTCTAAAAAATCGGACCGTTTTAGTCGGTCGATAATCGGATTAAAATTTCATGAACATTGATGCGACTGGCATCCGATTTTTAGTAGGTGATGCGATTTTGTAGCATGTACGCTTATGTTTCACATCCGATTACCCAGCGACTACCGTTTTTTAGTGGCATCATAGCAAAATGGACATTTAACGGTTTTGAGGCCTGCAAATAATTTGAATAATGAGCCAGACCCATATTTAAGCGTGGTTTGACTGTTCTTACCCTCCCAACGTTGCCGTGGAGTGTTTGGCTTCTTAGTGGTTCCTGTTGTGTTGCTGCTAAGTTACAATTATGAGTGACAGACTAATGTTTAATAGAACTGAGCGTCTGCTGTACTATTGGCTGCTATCCAGAAGTTTTGGGGAGTCATACCCTGTAGTTGTTTCTCCCAGAATCCGCAGAAGGATGTGGGTGCATCCCCTTGTGATGCGAAGAATCAGCAAAGGGCATTTTGAGCGCCTGTATTCGACACTGCGTAGGAATCCAGACAAGTTTTTTGCCTATTGTCGCATGAGTGTTGGCACCTTTGATATTTTGCTTGACATATTGCACCCTGGAATCACCTTTCAGAACACCAGGATGCGTCCTTCAATTTCTGCTGAGGAAAGGCTTCTTCTAACATTACGGTATGTGTGTCAACGATATGTTGATGATGTTTTCCAGAATTGAACAACTTTAACATTGTTCTTACTTTGTTCATCTTAACATACTGTACCCAATGCCATTATTACATTTTGCCCTTTTCCCTATATGCTTGTGTGTAGCAGTCATAATGGTTTGTAAGTCATAACATTAAGTGAATGGGTGAGTAAACAAATGTCCACTGTTTACATTTGGTTAATGCAGTGCTTGTATTTTGTTTGTCTGATGTGTACATGTTTGTTGTTGTTTGTGTATTGCAGGTTCCTTTCCACTGGGCTCTCATATGCTGCTCTGCATTTAGAGTTTTTAATAGGGAAATCCACCATTAACTACCGCTTCATAATTGTAGACATTGGGGCCTATGGAAGGACTGGAGACTCCAGAGTCTTCAATTCTTCCATTATGGGTCGGCGGCTACGCAATAACCAATTGGACTTACCACCACCATGTCAACTTCCACACTCCAATATGGATGCAGTGCCATATGTTGTAGTAGCGGATGAGGCCTTCCAATTAACTCGTCATGTTATGAGGCCATATCCTCGGCGCAATCTGAACCATCGGCGACGCATATTTAATTATCGGCTTTCTCGTGCACGACGCCTGGTGGAGTGCACATTTGGTATTCTTACAGCCAAATGGCGTGTCCTACAATCAGCCATTCAGCTAAGTGATTCAAATGTTAATCTTGTAGTGCAAGCATGTGTGGTACTACATAATTTTACCAGAATGCATGAATGCTCATCAGCTGATATGCCTGACCTTGAGTCTGATAATATGACGAGGCCTATGAGACCAGTCATCCATCCTCGTCGTCCCCCTTCTGGACTCAAAGTCCGTGACTTATTGACCAATTTTTTTGTTTCCCCTGCTGGTGCTATTCCTTGGCAAGAGGAGGCAATAGCTATGTAGTGTGTTTTATGTTATATGATACCATAAACTTACTTGTGATTAATCAATTCATGGAAGACTGTAATTCTTTTATGTCCACTTTACCCTACTTTAGACAGGACATAACATATAAGAATAATCACAGACAACCAATGGCACTTCACTAATTTTACTCATTAGTGTATTTTTTGGAGCCTTTTAGTGGCTGATATGTTTTGTAAACCGGACCAACATGTCCAAAGATAACAATGAAATATTTATAACATTGTCAATATGAAAAAAATATATATATAACTTAAATACAAATAAAAAAGCATCAAAAAAAGGTTATTACAGCTACAATTGATGGTAGCTTGGTGGTGGGGAGGATGGAGGGCCAGGTTGTGTGTTAGGCCTTCCACTATCTGCAACCTGTGTTTGACCCTGAGCTGGTGCAGAACCTAAGGTACCAGCTGGGTTACTGGCTGCATCCTGATGGCCTTGTGGGTAGGGGTACATAGGGAATTGCTGCTCATAGTCATATTGATATGACTGAGCAGTACCAGAATGACCCCCAATATGCCCATGTCTAACATATCCATGTTGTGGCCAGCCAACAACATTGGGTATGTTAGAGTGGGCATATTGTGCATGGCCACTCTGTCCCATGGCTTGGAGCTGGGTAGCTCCGTAGTATGAAGGAGCTGCAGTAGGATGAGGAGGAGGAGTTGGGTTCTGTTGGACACAAGGAGGAGGTGGAGTAGGAGGATGATGATGAGGAGGAGGATCAGAGGCTGAAGCAGATTGTGAGGGCTGGGGTCCAAACAGCCTTAAGACATTTTCAGGACCAACCTGCCATCTTTCTAGATAATCTAGTAGGTTGCTTGGATCATTAGGCGCTGTTCCAGCATCCACAACAATCTGCAGTCCGCCTCTGATCCGCAGTCTGTGCTGTCTTGGAATAGCCCGGAGGTAACGGGCCAGACTCCGGGAAAATGCCTCCTCCCCATCATCATTTGCTACACTGGACAAATAGTCCAGAACTCCTCGGTCCACCTGCCTCCTTCTCGTCGCCGCCTACCTCGCCTTGTGCGTTGGGAAGGAGGAGGAGACACATCCTGAGGCCTATTAGGGCTGCTGCTCTGAGGTAGGTCCTCATGTTCCGGCTGCTGGGTTTGTGACTCCTCAGCTCCTGCAGCTGGTGGTGGTGCTGCTTGTGTGGAAGAACATGCTGCAGAGGAAGGGCCTGCCTCCTCTGTCCCATCACCAACGGGGTCTATAAGCACATCAGAGTCTGACCCAGTCTCCCTCTCAGTTAGGTTAGACTCAGTCCTAGAAAGGAAAGAAATAAAATAATTTAAAAATCATCAAATAACAAAGTTTTCCATGATAGTGGTTCAACAGACATGCACTTACGGTCGCAGTTCCATCACAGGCGCAAGGAAGTTGAGGCGATCAAAATATAGATACTTCCTCTTCTTAGAAGCTGAAGCCCCACTACGATCCCTCATCTGCCTCTCCCTCCGGTAGCAGTCCCGACAGCTGCGCCACCGCCTTGTCACATCTGTCACTACAAATTTAATAACAGCATAACGGTTATTATGACTGATATGTATTTATTAACCAAAAAAAAAACATCTGTAACACTGAACATTTAAATAGTGGTCATGTGTGATGGGATTTAGAATATTAAAAGACATCAACATACAACCAGAAGTGTCCATGTATAAAGCACTAAGATACATTTACAAAACTGCTTGGCCCTTTACAAAACGCCTCAATAAATTTGAAATTTAGGACCTAGACACTACATCTGAGGTGAAGGGGAGTAAAAAATGTTGTAGTCAATAAATGCCGAAGCATCGATGATATTTTAATATACATGGATATTGTTTGTGAACACACACATCAATGTGTATTTCTAAATATGAAGAGTTAGATAATGCTGCATTTTAAATATCATTTAAACACATATGCCTACATTATTAGTTTGTTCAGAACATTTTAAAAAAAATAAATAAATTATCAGTTACATGTCGTACTTACTAATATGCTCTTGGTCCTCCCTTGATCTCTGCTCATAGTCTGGGAAAATGTGTTCACATATTCTTCGCCATGCAGCCTCTTTGCGCGTCCGATTACTGTAATTGGGATCGCGCTGGTCCCACAATTCAGGCCTCTCCTGCACCAATACAATGAGGAGTTCCACATTGATGTGGCTAGATGCCATGTTTCTGGACTCCGTGTAGGCGTTCTTCCTGTTTTTTTTTAAGATGTGCTTAGCTAATTAGCATGTAAAGGCTTCCTGAGAATTTCAAAGGCAGTTTCCTGTCACCTGGAAAAGTTGTGCGATTTCATCGCAACTCACACGTGCGGTCCGTTTGTAATCCCACTTTTCATCGCACCCATAGACTTGCATTGGCGATAGTCGACCCACAATCGGTGACAATCGCAGCATGCTGCGATTGCACTCGCACGTTTAAATCGGACCACAAAAAATCGGATGCTGGGACCTACTCCATTTGATTAATATTGGTTCGACTGCAAAGCGATATTTCATCGCTTTCTAGTGGTACGATTTAGTCGCCAGTGTGACCTCAGCCTAAGAAACAGTCTGTATGCAGTGGTCGGCGCTCATAGCAAGTGAGCATTTCTGCTACATACAGGCAATCTGATCATCGTCTGTATGTAGCAGAGCCGATCGGACAACTGCAGCATCTAGTCTACCATGGAGACTTTTGAAGCATGTAAAAAGTAAAAAAAATGTTTTTAAAAATTATTGAAAAGTAAAAATATATAAAAGTTCAAATCCCCCCCCATTCGTCTCATTCAAAATAAAACAATTAAAAAAGTCAAACATACACATATTTGGTACTGTGCGTTCAGAATCGCCCGATCTATCACTATAAGAAAAAGAATTAACCCGATCGGTAAACAGCATAACATGAAAAAAATTAAAAACACCAGAATTACAGTTTTTTGGTTGTCACTACATTGCAATAAAATGCAATAACAGGCAATCAAAAGATCGTATATACACCAAAATGGTATCAATAAAGATGTCAGCTCGGTGCACAAAAAATAAGCCCTCACCCAGCCCCAGACCACAAAAAATGGAGACGTTATGGTCTCGGAAAATGACGCCATTTTTTTTTTTACCAAAGTTTGGATTTTTTTTTCACCACTTAAATAAAAAAGAATCTAGACATATTTGGTGTCTATGAACTTGTAATAACCTGGAGAATCATAATGGCAGGTCAGTTTTAGCATTTAGCGAACTTGGTAAAGAAAAAAAAAAAAACAAGTGTGGAATTGTACTTTTTTTGCAATTTCACAGCACTTGGAATTTTTTTCCCGTTTTTTTGGAAGTGCATTGAGCTGCAGGTTGGATAGCTGCTGAGGGGAAAAAAATCTCTTTAAATCTTATGCCTTAGCGAGTGTGAACGAGTTGAGTGTGACCAAAGAGTAAGTGCGAACAGTGGTAAGTGTGTGACTTGGGATTCAGTGACTTTGGTTTCAGGGAGTTTCCAAGGGAGAAATTAATGAATTGCTGTTTGTGTTTTATTAATACTTTGCATTTTTTTTACTTAAAATTTCTGTCTGGTGCAATCCCCATTAGGAACTGAGCTCCATTATTGACAATTCCATCCAGTGCACATCTGGCCACATGTATGCAGTCCTTGAACAGCCCGTCGAGGGTCCATACTGCTGTGCGAGATGTGAGCACGTTCTGCATTTGGAAGCCCAGATACTGGATCTAAATGTGCAGCTGGCAACACTGAGATCCATAGACAATATGGAAAGGAGTCTGCTGCTCACGGAGCAGACGCTGATTGGGATAGATGTGGGGGAGGATGGTAGTATGGAGCTGCAGGACAGTAAGGCAGCTAGCTGAGTGACAGTTAGAATGCGGGTAGAGGGAAGAGTGCCAGGGAGGCTAATCCTGATCTGGCACACAGCAATAAGTTTGCTAAGTTGGCAGATGAGGGGAGTGTCAGCACAGGGGTAGCACTGTGGCGCAAGGCATGTCCTCTGAAAGCCGGAGGAGTGTCTGCTCCAGTAAGGGGGGAATTAAAGCAGGGCAGGCCAGACAGGTGCTGGTAGTGGGGGACTCAATTATTAGGGGAACAGATAGGGCAACCTGTCACAAAGACAGGGATCGTCGAACAGTGTGCTGCCTACCACGCGCTCGAGTCCGACACATCGCTGATCAGGTTGACAGATTATTGGGAGGGGCTGATGAGGATCCAGCGGTCATGGTGCACATTGGCACAAATGACAAAGTTAGAGGTAGTTGGTAGGTCCGTAAAGATGTTTTCAGGGAATTAGGCTGCAAGCTTAAAGCAGGGATCTCCAAGGTGGTATTCTCTGAAATACTGCCTGTACCATGTGCCACATTAGAGAGGCAACGAGAGATTAGGGAGGTTAATAAGTGGCTCAAGAATTGATGTAGGAAGGAGGGTTTTGTGCTCCTGGAGAACAGGGCCGACTTCTCAGTTGGCAACAGGTTCTACGCTAGGGATAGGTTGCATCTCAATGGGGAGGATGCAGCTGTGAGGGAGAGAAAATGGCTAGAAGGTTGGAGGAGTGTTTAAACTAGGAATTGGGGGGAGGGTATTCATTTTATACGAGGTGAAGATAGTGTAGATAGTGACCTGGGCACAAATAAAGAAATTGGAGGTGGAAAGGGAGGTGGGGTTAGAACAGTTAAGATTTTAGGGAAGAATAGAGATAATGAGAGATACATAAAGTGCATGTGTACTAATGCCAGAAGCCTCACCAACAAAATGGAGGAATTAGAATTAACTTTGTTGGAACATAATTATGACATGGTGGAGATATCTGAGACATGACTGGATGAAAGCCATGACTGGGCTGTTAATTTACAGGGCTATAGTCTGTTCAGAAATACTCTATAAATAAGCGAGGGGGGGGGTGTTTATATGTAAAATCATCCTTAACCCCTTTACCCCCAAGGGTGGTTTGCACGTTAATGATAGGGCCAATTTTTACAATTCTGACCACTGTCTCTTTATGAGGTTATAACTCTGGAACGCTTCAACGGATCTTCTCTGGGGAGCATTCGTTCCTATAGGGTATTATAGATGGATTCATATTTTTTCTCCTCTTACCTTTAGTTAATGGAGTTACTATACTCCACTGAGGTAATGCTAGGGTCTCTATATGTCTTGGACTTATGACAAGGATAGATATTATTTTTCCTTGGATGATGATGATAATAAGACTGGGGTTATTTAACCATTGCTGCAAAGGTTGTTTTTGTGTGCAACACTGATTATAGGTTATATCTCTATTAGGCATGTGGAATTAGGTTCTTTTTGAGTATTTTACTCTGAACAGTGATCTTTGTATATACCATAAGTGTTTTTTTAAGTGTTTTTAAATGTTGTGTGTGTTGGTTTTTTGTTGTGGATTTAATTTTGAATAAACTTTATATTGCTTTACTTTACCTAGTTTTTCTTTTGGTGATCCTTTAAACATATGCATGTGTCTTTTTTCTTGTTGTTTCTCATAAAAATCACTAAAGTTGACAAATCCCCGGGCCCGGAAGGGATACACCCCCGAGTACTGCAGGAATTATGTACAGTCATAGATAGACCATTATTTTTAATCTTTAACCCCTTCACCCCCAAGAGTGGTTTGCACGTTAATGACCGGGCCAATTTTTACAATTCTGACCACTGTCTCTTTATGAGGTTATAACTCTGGAACGCTTCAACGGATATTCGCGATTCTGAGATTGTTTTCTCGTGACATATTGTACTTCACGTTAGAAGTAAAATTTCTTCGATATAACTTGCGTTTATTTTTGAAAAAAAACGCAAATATGGCGAAAATTTTTAAAATTTTGCAATTTTCAAACTTTGAATTTTTATTCCCTTAAAACAGAGAAATATATCACACAAAATAGTTAAGAAATAACATTTCCCACATGTCTACTTTACATCAGCACAATTTTGGAACCAAATTTTTTTTTGTTAGGAAGTTATAAGGGTTAAAAGTTGACCAGTGATTTCTCATTTTTACAACAAAATTTACAAAGCCATTTTTTTAGGGACCACCTCACATTTGAAGTCACTTTGAGGGGTCTATATGGCAGAAAATACCCAAAAGTGACACCATTCTAAAAACTGCACCCCTCAAGGTACTCAAAACCACATTCAAGAAGTTTATTAACCCTTCAGGTGCTTCACAGGAACTAAAGCAACGTGAAGAAAATTTAGATTGGATGCCATGTCGCGTTTGGAGAACCTCTGATGCGCCTAAACAGTAGAAATCCCCACAAGTGACACAATTTTGGAAACTAGACACCCTAAGGTACTTATCTAGATCTGTTGTGAGCACTTTGAACCCCCAAGTGTTTCACAAAAGTTTATAATGCCTGGGTGTGAAAAAAAAAAAAAAACAATTTTCCACAAAAATGATTTTTTAGTACCAAATTTTTGAATTTTCCCAAGGAAATTGGACCCCAAAAGTTGTTGTCCAATTTGTCCTGAGTACGCTGATACCCCATATGTGGGGGGGGAACTGTTTGGGCGCACGGCAGGGCTTGGAAAGGAAGTAGTAACGTTTTGGAATGCAGATGTTGATGGGGGTCATGTTCCGTTTGCAGTGCCCCAGATGAGCCTAAACAGTGGAAACCCTCTACAAGTGACCCCATTTTGGAAACTAGACCCCCTAAGGAACTTATCTAGATCTTTGGTGATCACTTTGAACCCCCAAGTGCTTCACACAAGTTTATAATGCCCGGGCATGAAAATAAAAAAATCCTATTTTTTTTCCCACAAAAATTATCTTTTAGTCACTAATTTTTTATTTTCCCAAGGGTAACAGGAGAAATTGCACCGCATAAGTTGTTGTACAATTTGTCCTGAGTACGCTGATACCCCATATGTGGGGGGAACCACTGTTTGGGCGCACGGCAGAGCTCGGAATGGAAGGAGCACCATTTGACTTTTTCCAACCAAAATTGGCTGGAATTGAGATTGGATGCCATGTTGCATTTGGAGAGCCCCTGATGTGCCTAAACAGTGGAAACCCCCCACAAATGACCCCATTTGGGAAACTAGACCCCCTAAGGAACTTATCTAGATCTTTGGTGAGCAATTTGAACCCCCAAGTGCTTCACACAAGTTTATAACGTAGAGCCGTAAAATTTAAAAATCATATTTTTTCCACAAAAATGATCTTTTCACCCCAATTTTTATTTTTCCAAGGGTAACAAGACTCCAAAAGTTATTGTGCAATTTTTCCTGAGTGCGCTGATACCCCATATGTGGGGGTAAACCACTGTTTGGGTGCATGGCAGAGTTTGGAAGGGAAGGAGCGCCGTCTGACTTTTTCAACGCAGAATTTGCTGGACGCCATGTCGTGTTTGGAGAGCTCCTGATCTGCCTAAACAATGGAAACCCCCATAAATGACACCATTTTGGAAACAAGACCCCTCAAGGAACTTATCTAGATGTGTGGTGAGTAGAGTTGAGCGATACTTCCCGATATCAAGAAGTATCGGATCGGAATGGGTGTCGCCGATACCCAAAAAGTGTCTGTGATACCGATTCCGATACCGGAAATCCAATGCAAGTCTATGGGACAGAAATATCGGAACTAAAAAAAACCCTTTCTTTCCTTGTAAACACTAAATATGCACACACAGAATACATATATATATATACATGTCATTGTGACATATATATATATATATATATATATATACATATATTTATAGTTCATACACTTCTACATAGTAAAATAGCCTCTGATTCAATTGCCGGGTAATGCCGGCCGATACCCGATATTTTCAGTATCGGAATGCTCAACACTAGTGGTGAGAACTTTGAACCCCCAGGTGTTTCACTAAAGTTTATAACGTACAGCCGTAAAATAAAAAATCCTTTTTTTTTTTTTAACAAAAATGATTTTTTCGCCCCCAATATTTTATTTTCACAAGGTAACAGAAGAAATTGGAACCCAAAAGTTGTTGTCCAATTTGTCCTGAGTACGCTGATACCCAATATGTGGGCGAAAACTACTGTATGGGCACACATCGGGGCTCGGAAGGGAAGTAGTGACGTTTTGGATTGCAGACTTTGATGGAATGGTCTGGGGGCGTCATGTCACATTTGGAGAGCCCCTGATGCACCTAAACAGTGGAAACCCCCCACAAGTGACCCCATTTTGGCAAATAGACCCCACAAGGAACTTATCTAGATGTGTGGTGAGCACTTTGAACCCCGAAGTGCTTCACAGAAGTTTATAATGTACAGCCGTAAAAATAAAAAATCTTTTTTTTTTACAAAAATGATTTTTTCGCCCCCAATATTTTATTTTCACAAGGGTAACAGGAGAAATTGGACCCCAAAAGTTGTCCAATTTGTCCTGAGTACGCTGATACCCAATATGTGGGAGAAAACTACTGTATGGGTACACGTTGGGGCTCGGAAGGGAAGTAGTGACTTTTTGGATTGCAGACTTTGATGGAATGGTCTGGGGGCGTCATGTCGCATTTGGAGAGCCCCTGATGCGCCTAAACAGTGGAAATCCCCAACAAGTGACCCCATTTTGGAAAATAGACCCCACAAGGAACTTATCTAGATGTGTGGTGAGCGCTATGAAGCCCCAAGTGCTTCACAGAAGTTTATAATGTACAGCCGTAAAAACAAAAAAAATAATTTTTTTTGTACAAAAATTATATTTTCGCCCCCAGTTTTTTTATTTTCCCAAGGTTAACAGAAGAAATAGGACAAATTGCACAATAACTCTTGGGGTCCAGAGTACGCTGATACCCCATATGTGGGGATAAACTACTGTTTGGACGCATGGCAGCGCTCAGAAGTGAAGGAGCACCGTTTGACTTTTTCAACGCAGAATTGACTGGAATTGAGATCAGACGCCATGTCACATTTGGAGAGCCCCTGATGTGCCTAAACAGCGGAAACCCCCCAATTCTAACTCCAACCCTAACCCCAACACACCCCTAACCCTAGTCCCAACCCTAACCACAAACCTAACCCTAACACACCCCTAATCCCAACCCTAACCCTAATCCTAACTTTAGCGCCAACCCTAACCCTAACTTTAGCCGCAACCCTAACCCTAACCCTAATGGGAAAATGGAAATAAATATATTTTTTTATTTTATTAATTTTCCCCATCTAAGGGGATGATAAAGGGGGGTTTGATTTACTATTTATAGCGGGTTTTCATGATTGGCAGCTGTCACGCTAAAAGACGCTTTTTATTGCAAAAATAGTTTTTTGCATCGCCACATTTTGAGAGCTATAATTTTTGCATATTTTGGCCCACAGAGTCATGTGAGGTCTTATTTTTTGCGGTACGAGTTGACGTTTTTATTGGTACCATTTTTGAGCATGTGACATTTTTTGATCGCTTTTTATTTCGATTTTTGGGAGGTTAGAATGAACAAAAATCAGCAATTCATGAATTTCTTTTGGGGGAGGCGTTTTTATTGTTCCGCGTGTGGTAAAATTGATAAAGCATTTTGGAAACTAGACCCCCTAAGGAACTTATCTAGATCTTTGGTGAGCACTTTGAACCCCAAGTGCTTCACACAAGTTTATAATGCCCGGGCATGAAAATTAAAAATCCTATTTTTTTTCCCACAAAAATTATCTTTTAGTCACTAATTTTTTATTTTCCCAAGGGTAACAGGAGAAATTGCACCACATAAGTTGTTGTACAATTTGTCCTGAGTACGCTGATACCCCATATGTGGGGGGAACCACTGTTTGGGCGCACGGCAGAGCTCGGAATGGAAGGAGCACCATTTGACTTTTTCCAACCAAAATTGGCTGGAATTGAGATTGGATGCCATGTTGCATTTGGAGAGCCCCTGATGTGCCTAAACAGTGGAAACCCCCCACAAATGACCCCATTTGGGAAACTAGACCCCTAAGGAACTTATCTAGATCTTTGGTGAGCAATTTGAACCCCCAAGTGCTTCACACAAGTTTATAACGTAGAGCCGTAAAATTTAAAAATCATATTTTTTCCACAAAAATGATCTTTTCACCCTAATTTTTATTTTTCCAAGGGTAACAAGACGCCAAAAGTTATTGTGCAATTTGTCCTGAGTGCGCTGATACCCCATATATGGGGGTAAACCACTGTTTGGGTGCATGGCAGAGTTTGGAAGGGAAGGAGCGCCGTCTGACTTTTTCAACGCAGAATTGGCTGGACGCCATGTCGTGTTTGGAGAGCTCCTGATCTGCCTAAACAGTGGAAACCCCCATAAATGACACCATTTTGGAAACTAGACCCCTCAAGGAACTTATCTAGATGTGTGGTGAGTAGAGTTGAGCGATACTTCCCGATATCAAGAAGTATTGGATCGGAATGGGTGTCGCCGATACCCAAAAAGTGTCTGTGATACCGATTCCGATACCGGAAATCCAATGCAAGTCTATGGGACAGAAATATCGGAACTAAAAAAAACCCTTTCTTTCCTTGTAAACACTAAATATGCACACACAGAATACATATATATATATACATGTCATTGTGACATTATATATATATATATATATATATACATATATTTATAGTTCATACACTTCTACATAGTAAAATAGCCTCTGATTCAATTGCCGGGTAATGCCGGCCGATACCCGATATTTTCAGTATCGGAATGCTCAACACTAGTGGTGAGAACTTTGAACCCCAGGTGTTTCACTAAAGTTTATAACGTACAGCCGTAAAATAAAAAATCCTTTTTTTTTTTACAAAAATGATTTTTTCGCCCCCAATATTTTATTTTCACAAGGGTAACAGAAGAAATTGGAACCCAAAAGTTGTTGTCCAATTTGTCCTGAGTACGCTGATACCCAATATGTGGGCGAAAACTACTGTATGGGCACACATCGGGGCTCGGAAGGGAAGTAGTGACGTTTTGGATTGCAGACTTTGATGGAATGGTCTGGGGGCGTCATGTCACATTTGGAGAGCCCCTGATGCACCTAAACAGTGGAAACCCCCCACAAGTGACCCCATTTTGGCAAATAGACCCAACAAGGAACTTATCTAGATGTGTGGTGAGCACTTTGAACCCCGAAGTGCTTCACAGAAGTTTATTTTTTTTATTTTTCAAATATATTTATTGATTTTAAATTGTAGGGGAAGTAAAGGGGAGGGAGGGAGGGTAATTGGAAGGGGGAAGAGATAAACAAAATTAAAGTTAGAGAACTCATAATTTATATTACAAGCAGTCGTGACAATGATCCATATCAGTTACAGCAAGTGTGTCATGTAAAGCCTATTATTAACTATACTATAACAATGAAAGCAAGAGTGGGAAAGAGAGAATAGGAAGAGAAAGAAAAAGGAGTCCTGGTATCTACGACTGGTATGAGAGTTCAGCATTATTAAGGTTTGGTATATAAAGAATTCCAAAGTTCCCATTTTTTGTTGTATCTTGTTAAACAACTATTGATTGTGGCGAACCTTAGTTCCAGTGAGTTATGTAGATGTAGTCTGTCCATAACGTCGGAAAACTTAGGTACATCTGGTTCTTTCCAATGAGAGCTATTAGATTTTTAACAACTAATAATGTGTGGATTACAACGAATCTCAATGATGGGTGTACTTTGTCCAAGTCTATGGAAAGTAGGGCAGTTTGGGGGGTGAGTGTTAGTTCTTTATTGAGGAGAATATTTAAATTATGAGAGACCTGATTCCACAGAGGTCTGATCTTTGGGCAATACCAGAAGATATGGATTAAATTGCCCGGATACCCACAACCCCTCCAGCATAAAGGTGAATTATCTTTGTTGATGTGTGACAACCTTGAGGGGGTGTAGTACCACCTAGCTGACAGTTTGTAGTAAGATTCGTGGAGAAGCATAGAGATGTTGGATTTATAAGTGTTCTTTATTGCCTCTACCCATTGATCTATGCTCAATGGCGTCCTCAGATCTCTCTCCCATCGGGACATGTAGGCATTTTTATGGAGTTGGTTGTCCTTATGATATTCGATAGGTATTTTGTACTCCAAAAAATTTTATGTTCTGTATTATTTAGGAGTAAGGATATTATTTCAGCTTTGGGAGATTTCTTGTGGGTACATTTTTGGATGTGGTCCTTTAAAATAGTGAAAAATATGAAGTCTGAGGAGGGAATATTAAATTTATTTCTTAATTCCGCAAACCTTATGAAGGTGTTGTTATCATATATATCTTTGATTGTTTTAATCCCTGCCATGGTCCAACTCTCTGGAATCTGGAATTTATACCTGGAAGCAATTAGGGACAATGGAAAATTGTTCAATAAACGTGATCTGTCACTCCCCTGAGGGGTTTTGCGAGTTTTACCCACGCGGAAGTTAAAGCATGAAAGATGGGGTGTCGTTTATGTACCTTAGTTTCGAAAATTTGATTGAATAAAAAATCTTTTAATGGGCAGCTATTGCTTTGTGCCTTTTCTAGGTCTAGCCAGGCTGGAGATAGTTTCTCGTTAACCCAAAATATACTTTGTTTAATTAGATTAGTTTGGAAATACGCTGTAATGTTTGGTACTCCAAGTCCCCCGTTAGCTTTCTTCTTATACAGAATATTTTTGGCTACTCTGGCCCTTTTCCCATTCCAGATGAAAGAGTTCAGAGTAGCTTGTAATTTATCTAGAAATGGTGTCGGGAAGCTTAGAGGTAGGGATCTAAAGAAATATAAGATTTTTGGGAGGATGCATGACTTAATCGCGAGGATTTTCCCTATCCACGACAGGCCCAGGCTCTTCCATCCTCGGAGATCATTGGATACTGTTTCGGTAATTTTATTGCAGTTGGCTTTAACAGTTAAATTAATTTTTTTTGTAAAGAGTATTCCCAGATATGTAATCATGTCTTCCTTCCACTCAAAATCTGTTATTCTTTGCAAAGTAGTGATAATCTGTTCGCTTAAATTGAAGTATATTGCCTTGGATTTTTGACCGTTTATTTTGAAGTACGAAATCTTGGTGAAAAGGTCTAATATCTTTTGTAAATAGACTATAGAATTTATGGGGTTTGTTAAAGTTAATAATAAGTCGTCTGCAAACAGACTAACTTTATAGTGACGTGTGGCGGTGTTGAACCCTGAGATGGAGTCCTCACTTCTGATCCTCTCCGCCAGGGGTTCTATGGCCAAGGCGAATAGCAGTGGTGATAGGGGGCATCCCTGTCTCGTACCATTGCTAATGGGGAAGGTTCTGGATAGGTGATTATTTACATATATCCTTGCACTCGGATGAGAGTAAAGGGCGAAAATAGAGTTCATTAGTTTGTTATCAAAACCAAATTTTAACATGACCTCTCTGAGGTAGACCCAGCTGACTCTATCAAACGCTTTTTCAGCGTCTAGTGTTAGGACCACAGAGGGAATACATGAGGTGTTAATTGCATCAATAATGTTGATTAGTCTTCTTGTTCCATCCGAAGCCTGACGGACCTTCAATAAAGCCGATCTGATCGTTATTAATGAGCTTGGGAAGAGTGCTTTTCATTCTGTCGGCTAGAATTTTCGCGTAGATTTTAATATCTCCATTAATGAGTGATATGGGCCTATAGTTCTGAACTTTCTCTACTTCAGTTTTAGATTTTGGTATCATAATGACAGTTGCTTCTAACATCTCCTTTGGAAAGGATCCGCATTGGGAAGCACGGTTATAGATTTGTTCCAGATGGGGGGATAAAAGTTCTGCATAAGTCTTATAATATTCGTTCACAAATCCATCCGGACCAGGTGACTTTTGAATTTTTAGTTTCTGGATTGTATCAAAAATTTCTTTTGAATTAAAGGGGGCTGACAATGAGTTCAATTCAAGCAGGTCTAATTTAGGTAGATTTAGATCATTTAAAAAGGTCTTAATGTCACTGGGATTTGGGGGAGTAATTTTCGGGTCTGAATTAAGGTTATAGAGATTAAAGTAATAGTCGGCGAATGTGTCAGCGATATCCTTTGGATGTTGTTTGATGTCACCTAAATGGTTTCTTATTTTATTGACCCTTTTCTTGATCCTATCTTGTTTCAACCTCCCCAACATGAATTTTGTTGGTTTATTAAGCGAAGAGTAAGCCTTAAACTTTGAAGTTTTAATTGCTGAATCATATTCAGCAAGTATGGCTGTTTTGAGTTTTTGTCTGAGCTCAAGAATTTCTAAATTGATAGTTGGGGAAGGTGAAGGGAGATTAGCCAAAAGGTCCTCTTTGGATTTGATATGTAGCTGGATGTTTTTTATTTTTTCTCTTTTTTCCCGGTTGTATCTTGAGGAAATTTGTATTAGTTTTCCTCTAATGACTGCCTTGTGGGCGTTCCAAATTGTGAAGGGGTCTATTTCATCTGATTTATTTTCAGTGAAGTATTGTTTAATGGCCTCTTCTAGTTCCGTTTTGTATTCTGGTATTTTTATGAGAATAGAGTTGCATTTCCACAGAAATACATCCCTATTGGGGGGTCCCAGTGCGATTTCTATCAGGACCGGTGAGTGGTCTGAGATGGACCTATCAAGAATAGAAACAGATTTAACTCTGGAGAGGGAGAAAACGTCAGTCAAAAATAAATCAATTCGCGAGAAAGTTTTGTGTACACACGAATAATGGGTGTATTCCCTGGAAGAGGAATTTAGACATCGGAATGCGTCATAAAGCTCATTTTTAAGGAGCCAGTCATTTAGTGATGTGGCTAAATGGCGGGTGGATGATGTTGAATCCATACGTCCGTCTGGGACAATGTTGAAATCCCCCACCAGAAACAACTCTCCTTTCCTGTGGGTTTGAATTGTTTTCAGTAGCTTTCCTAGGAAGATCAAGTGTCTCTGGTTAGGGGTATATAGATTTGCAATAGTACAAATTTTATTATTAAGGAGGCAGATTAGAATATGGAATCTGCCTTCGGGGTCATCAATCTCCTCTATCAATTGAAACGAGACATTGTCTCTAATAGCGGTAATAACCCCGGCTTTCTTCCTTGAATTTAGAGACATAAAAACATGGGGGAAATTTCTGTGAGAGAATCCGGGGTGATTACCACTAGCGAATTTGACTTCTTGGAGGCATATAATGTCGGCATGGCTTTGTCTAACCTCTTTCCAAATGGTATATCTCTTCCAAGGACTATTAAGACCTCTGACGTTATAAGACAAGATTTTTAGGTTCATTGGTTTAAATGAGTACAAAGTTGTGGGTAGAACCAGGACAAAGAAAGAGAAGTAGAATTACAAATACAGGTATATATAATTAAACAGCAAAATTCAAATAACAGTAACAGAATTCAATTACAAGTTCAGAAACAAGAATTCAAAATATTAGCAATATAATTTCAGGTTAAGGAGTTCTCCTGGAGGATCAACACCCTCGGTGAGATCTCTCCTGTTGTGGGTAAAGTTCGTGTGATTTGAGCCCACAAATTTCCCTTTCTAACAGTTACTAGAGACTGTAACAGGAACAGAAGGGTATACATAACTGCGAAGATTGGTTATGAATTATAGCAGGGAGAACTGCCTGTAAAATAAGTATTAAACAGAAAAAGAGAGAGACATGAAACCAGAGTCAATGCCTCACTCCCTATCTCTTAAGAGTTTTTTCCCTCCCGGGAGAGAGCTAAGAAAATCTAATGCTTCTCTTGAACTGTTTAAGGGGATGGTTTTTCCTTTATAAAGAATCAACAATTTAGTTGGGAAGCCCCATCTGTACTGGATCCCCCTCTCCCTCAGGGAGGAGATTGCTTCCCTGAAAGACCTGCGGGTATCAATTGTGTGTTTGGAGAAATCCGCGAAGATCTTTACATGGTTGAATGGGTCTGGAAAGGTGCCCCTATCTCTCACAAAATTTTGGATTCTTTCTTTCGTACTGAAAAAGTGAATCCTTAGAATTGTGTCCCTTGGTTTATCAGGGGGACACCTGCGGGTCGCGGAAGTCTGTGGATTCTATCGATGCTGAGTTCCATATTCGTCAGAGAGGGAATGGCTTTCTTGAACAGGCTTTTGGCGTAATCAGATAAGTCCGATTGTGGAATGTCTTCTGGAATGCCTCGAATTTTCAAGTTGTTTCTCCTACTCCTGTCCTCGAGATCTGCTAACTTAGACTTTAGGCTATTAATTTCGATTTTTAGTTCAATGTTCTGTTTTGTAAGATTATCTGTTTTGTTTTCAACCTTGGTGATTCTTTTTTCGTTCAATTCTAGTTTTTGGGTAATGCCCTGGCAGACTTCAATAAACGAATTTTGGTATTGTTCAAAACCCGCTTTAAGTCTTTTATCAATGAGGTCGGTGATTTTAAGTAGAAAATCCTCGCTAGCGCTTGTATTCTCTACTTGATGTTGTGGCGTATGATGGTCTCTTTTCCTGCGGGATGAGGCAGGGCTTCCGTTTGGGGAAGTGTCCTCGGAAAAAGTGTCAGAGTCAGAATCAGCTGCTAGAGAGTCTTTGTCTGGCTTTCTCCTTTTGTTTGACTCAGATATGTCCATGACCTCTACAAAAGCAGTGTTTAGAGCTACAGAAGAAGCTTTCTTATCCTCTGTGTTTATTTGAGTGGGGGGAGCATTTGTTTTAGTTACTTGGGGGGGTAGTTTTTTCTGTAGATTCGACTTGATGGCCCCACTATGAGAAGTTAAGGGTAGCTGTTTAACTTTGTTAGTTGTGGGTTCATCCCTCTTAAGAGGTGACCTCGATTTGACTGGACTAAGTGCATTTGTGAGGTCTTCAGTTGATTTAGAGAAGCGGTGGTCTGTGGATTGATGAGATTTTAGGGTAGATTTTCTGTTGTCTTTTCGTTGATCCATTTTTCTTATGATGCAGGTAGAGTTTCAAAGCAAAATACAATGGAAGTATCCCCTGGATATGTCTCTTTATTGTTGTTACAAAATTGGGTGATCTCTTAGCAGCCTCTTTAAATTTTTACTTGGTAGTGATCCCCAGTGTTCTTAGTGTCTCTTTTGAATTAAGCAAGAGAAGAATACTAATCAAGGTTTTAAATACTAACTATGGGAAAAAAAAAAAAAAAAAAGATAAAGATATTTGTCTTCTTAGATTTACCTCTGTCAGGAGTTATGCAAGAAAAAGGATTTGAAAATAAGAAAAAAAAACTTATTATGTATTGTTTGTTAACACTGCGTATCTGGGCAGTTTTCTGACAACCTCTTTAAATTTTTAATTTCGAGGGTGAGCCCCAAAAAACTTCAAAATTGTTTCAATGGATTTAAAATGCTATGTAACCAAATGGATATAAAACTTGGGTGGTTCTTGAGGTTTCAGATACCAATTATGGGTTAGGAACTGGTATATGTTACTTTAGATTTACCTCTATCAGAAGTTATACAAGCAAGAGAATGGTCATAAAATGCAAGAGAGACCCAGAGTGAGTTTCTTGGTTATGGCTGCAAGTTTGGGAGAATTTCTGGTGACCCCTTTAAATGTATAATTTCGAGGGTAAGCCTCAGAATGACCCAAAATTGTTTCATTAGCTGTAGAAAAACATATACCTCTATGAACAATGAGTTTGAATGCTTAATAATGCCTAAGTACAAGTTGTATGCGCAAAGCTTCTATGCAGGTGTTGTCTAATATCTCCTCATCCTTTAAGATATCCAACATCAAGCAGAACAGAATCTAGCTTTATGAAGAGGAGATCAGGGCCCCTCCGGCTCAAGGGCAAAACAGAGAATAGGTGGCTTAATATGTGTGAGTTATATGTGCGAGTACAGCGCCCCAGGGCAATGCACTGAGGGCACAGATTGCAGTATTTACAGATTTATTAAAAATATGGCAGTACTAATGTGTAGCCCTGGTGTTAGGCACACGCAGTACCCTGGAGAGTGTATGGCGAGACAGCAGTTTAATGCTAAATATTCATTCACTCGACATATACTAGACACACCCTTAGGGTAGTGGAGTTTACTCTTGAGGAGTGGTCAAGGTAGTATGTGTTGGAGTGATTTAGTCAGTCAGTGTCCAGACTTCAGAGAGAGAGGTCGTGGAGTCAGTGTCTAGACTTCAGAGAGAGAAGACGTCTGGAGGGAGGAAGGAGTCCAGATTGCTCTATCACCAGCTTTGGAAAGTGGAGTCTAGTATAGGTGCTTTAATTCACCTTAGCCTAGTCAGAGCTGTACTTCATCAGCATACACTGGAAGGAAAGAAGAAGTTTAGTGCAGAAAGTCTTCAGCATCCTGTCTAAAGGACGGTATCAGGTTCAGAGACGTGCTCCTGCCTATTGATAACTGAGCATCTGTAGCTAACTTTGAAGGAAGGAAAAGAAAGAAGTGACTGCTCGACCCTTGGCTAGTTTGAGTGCTTATGTTACCAGCGTGGACAAGGCGAAAGGCACAGTGGTTTTATTGGATTAGTGCTTACGGATTGCAGAAGTCCTGCACATTGCACCCGGTCACTGGGGACCGAAGGATCACTACTGTTTCAAGCATAGTGATAAGAAAACCAGGAATCTACCGGACCCTAGGTCGCGGCAGACAGCCCCTTATAGTCAGTACGTAACTGGGGTCAGGGGGAGTGAAGACTTTGGAGTCTCTGCAGGACAAAACAAGAATTCAGCTCCTTCACAGGAAGGCCCTTACCACAAAGCTGACTGGGCAGGTACAGCTATAGATTAGCTGGAGATTTTGAGGGAACTACGCTTCAGGCTGGTTGTACTCGTTGTATTGGAAGTAAAGGAGGCCCCTAACTTGTCCAGCTGCGGTCTCAAGATACACTCTCCTTGGATCAGCCTCCCTGGGACCTGCCTGAACATCTTACAAGTAAAGGTATGGAAAGACGCTGACCGTGTGAGACTGTGTTCTTTATCTGCACCCGACTTCACAAATCCCATAGACTTTGAGGGACCAGTCCCACCTGTAGGGACCCGACATCTAGCTGCCTCACCATCCCCTCAGAGATCTACAGCAGCGCTGGTACTAATTACCAGAATACTACAGGTGGCGTCACGAACTGTACATAAATCAATCCCTGTAAATATATCCCCAACATACGCCAGACCGCCCGGGCCACAGACCGAGCCACAGCTACCTGTGACAATCCCCATAGACTTCTACGGGCTCGGCTCTGAGTACCCCATTGCCCTGGTAATCCACAATTGTGGTGGCGGGTCGACACACTCCTGTTTGTGAACAGTTTATGTGTGGGGAGTAGCAGTAATCACCAGCTTATATGTGTAGCAAACAGATGATCACCTGGATTGGTGTGTGCTGAGGCAAGATGAACTAAATGCTGCAGCTCTTCTCCTCTGAGGCTTCCCTCCACTGTCACTGGAGCTCTGCAGGGGTTCTCTTCTCAGCAGCTAGTCTCCACCATTCACCGATGCTTGATGGTTCTCTGAAGCAGGGCATCTACAGGTTCTCCTGGAAGGGGCTTCACTCTCCACCGACAGATCTATTCCTCAGCACTGGTGGACAGGGACGGGTCCTCTGCAGCTACTGGATTGGTGTGAGCTGAGATAAGTTGAACCGAATGCTGCAGCTCCACTCCTCTGTCACCGAAGCTCTGCAGGGGTTCTCCTCTCAGTGGTGTCGCTGTGCTTGTCCCGACTGTTCACCGATGTTTGTCCTCCCCTTATCTCCCAGAAGGGGCTACACTCTCCCCAATGAATCTTCTCCTCAGCGCTGGCTGACAGGGACGGTTCTTCTGCAGCTCCTAAGTCCTTGCAAGATGGCTGACACCTCCTCCTCAGCACGAGGTTTCTCTGTCAGAAGCAGGAAGCATCTGTAAACTTTTCTTCAGCCCGGGGCCTCACGGGTGTCTCCCCAGTAGTCGATCCAGGGGCCAGACGGACACCAGCCTCGGACCCTGAATTCTCCTTGGTGTGCCAATCACTGGACACTAATGCAGACCACAGTGAGTAGTTTCTGGCTTCTTGATGAGGGCAGTCCTGTTGCTTTGTTCAGGGGAGGCTGGGCAGTAATACTGCTGGCTTCTATGTGTGATATCTTCAGTCCCTGTTGTCCTAGGGACCTGATCTTGGTCTTATTTTGTTCCTTTTTCAGAGATCTGTTGATCAGGAACCTCAGGAAGCTGTTTTTGTGCCTCTAAAGTAGCTTAAAGTCGCTTTAGTAGGGAACTCTATGGGAGCTCACAGCTCCTGCGTCTTCATGCCACAAGAGCTAGGACACGCCCCCCTTCACAGAAGTTTATAACGTACAGCCGTAAAAATAAAAAATCCTTTTTTTTTACAAAAATGATTTGTTCGCCCCCAATATTTTATTTTCACAAGGGTAACAGGAGAAATTGGACCCCAAAAGTTGTCCAATTTGTCCTGAGTACGCTGATACCCAATATGTGGGAGAAAACTACTGTATGGGTACACGTTGGGGCTCGGAAGGGAAGTAGTGACGTTTTGGATTGCAGACTTTGATGGAATGGTCTGGGGGCGTCATGTCGCATTTGGAGAGCCCCTGATGCGCCTAAACAGTGGAAATCCCCAACAAGTGACCCCATTTTGGAAAATAGACCCACAAGGAACTTATCTAGATGTGTGGTGAGCGCTATGAAGCCCCAAGTGCTTCACAGAAGTTTATAATGTACAGCCGTAAAAAAAAAAAATAATTTTTTTTGTACAAAAATTATATTTTCGCCCCCAGTTTTTTATTTTCCCAAGGGTAACAGAAGAAATAGGACAAATTGCACAATAACTCTTGGGGTCCAGAGTACGCTGATACCCCATATGTGGGGATAAACTACTGTTTGGACGCATGGCAGAGCTCAGAAGTGAAGGAGCACCGTTTGACTTTTTCAACGCAGAATTGACTGGAATTGAGATCAGACGCCATGTCACATTTGGAGAGCCCCTGATGTGCCTAAACAGCGGAAACCCCCAATTCTAACTCCAACCCTAACCCCAACACACCCCTAACCCTAGTCCCAACCCTAACCACAAACCTAACCCTAACACACCCCTAATCCCAACCCTAACCCTAATCCTAACTTTAGCGCCAACCCTAACCCTAACTTTAGCCGCAACCCTAACCCTAATGGGAAAATGGAAATAAATACATTTTTTTATTTTATTAATTTTCCCTAACTAAGGGGATGATAAAGGGGGGTTTGATTTACTATTTATAGCGGGTTTTCATGATTGGCAGCTGTCACGCTAAAAGACGCTTTTTATTGCAAAAATAGTTTTTTGCATCGCCACATTTTGAGAGCTATAATTTTTGCATATTTTGGCCCACAGAGTCATGTGAGGTCTTATTTTTTGCGGTACGAGTTGACGTTTTTATTGGTACCATTTTTGAGCATGTGACATTTTTTGATCGATTTTTATTTCGATTTTTGGGAGGTTAGAATGAACAAAAATCAGCAATTCATGAATTTCTTTTGGGGGAGGCGTTTTTATTGTTCCGCGTGTGGTAAAATTGATAAAGCAGTTTTATTCTTCGGGTCAGTACGATATGGAGATACCTCATTTATATCATTTTTTTATGTTTTGGCGCTTTCATAGAATAAAAACAATTTTATATAAAAAATAATTATTTTTGCATCGCTTTATTCTGCGAGCTATAACTTTTATTTTTTCGCTGATGATGCTGTATGGCGGCTCGTTTTTTGCGGGATAAGATGACGGTTTCAGCGGTACCATGTTTTTTTATATCGGTCTTTTTGATCGCGTGTTTTTCCACTTTTTGTTCGGTGGTATGATGATAAAGCATTGATTTTTTGCTTTTTTTTTTTTTTTTTAAGGGGTTCACTAAAGGGGTTAACTAGTGGGACAGTTTTATAGGGGAGGTCGTTACGGATTCGGCGATACCAAATATGTGTACTTTTATTGTTTTGGTTTTTTTTATTTACAGGAAGAAATGAATTTTTTTTTTTTTTTTTATTTAGGATTTTTTTTTAAAACATGTTTATTTTTATTAACTTTTTTACTTTGTCCCAGGGTGGGACATCACTGTATTTTATCAGATCGCTGGTGTGACAGTGTGCACAGCACTCTGTCACACCAGCAATCGCTCAGGCAGTGCAGCAGGCTTCTCAGTGCCTGCTCTCAGCAGGCACTGAGGAAGCCGCCTCCCTCCAGGACCCCGGCGCCATCTTGGATCCGGGTCCTGGGAGGGAGGAAGCCCTCAGAACAGCGCGATCACATCGCGCTGGTCTGAGGGTCTCAGGGGGGCGCGCAGTACGTTTGATCGCGGTGTGCAAGGGGTTAATGTGCCGGGAGCGGTCCGTGACCGCTCCTGACACACAGTCACGGGTGTCAGCTGTGATAATTAGCTGACACCTGACGGCGGTTAGCTGCGCTCCCGGAGGGAGCGCAGCTGATCGCCTATGACGTACTATCCCGTCCATGGTCAGATTGTCACGGGTTTTATGGACGGGATAGTACGTCTAATGTCAGAGAGGGGTTAAAGATTCCATAATAACAGAGTCTGTATCACAGGACTGGAGTATAGCAAATGAGGTGCCAATATTCAACAAGGGGACAAAAACTGAACTTGGAAATTATAGGCCAGTTAGCTTAACCTCTACTGTGGGTAATATCATGGAGGGTTTTCTAAGAGATACTATACTGGAGTATCTGAAGAAGAATAACCTCATGACCCAATATCATCATGGGTTTACGAGGGACCGTTCTTGTCAGACTAATCTGATAAGCTTTATGAAAAGGTAAGTTCTGGATTGGACCAAGGGAACGCAGTGGACGTGGTGTATATGGAATTTTCAAAAGCTTTTGATACGGTGCCACACAAAAGGTTGATACATAAAATGAGAATAATGGGGATAGTGGAAAATATGTGTAAGTGGGTTAAGAATTGGCTCAGGGATAGGAAACAAAGGGTGGTTATTAATGGAGCACACATTCGGACTGGGTCGCGGTTAGCAGTGGGGTACTGCAGGGGTCGGTGTTGGGCTCACTTCTTTTTAACATATTTATTAATGACCTTGTAGGGGGCAGAGTAGAATTTCAATATCTGCAGATGACACTAAACTTGCAGGGTAATCAATACAGTGGAGGACAATTTAATATTACTGGAAGATTTATGTAAACTAGAAGCTTGGGCTGATAAATGGCAAATGAGCTTTAATGGGGATATGTAACGCTCGCACCCTGGCTGGGCGGCACGAGCGTGGGATTGTGGCCCCACTGTGCCACTAATCAGACTACTCTGGAAGGAACATGACTAAGCAGCTACCTTGGTGTTCGCTGGAGCCTCTGATGGTGAAGTCAGGCTTGTGCAGCAGGTAGCTGCCAGGTACCACTCCAAGGCGGTGTCTGGCTGTAGCAGTTGATCCCACTGGGAACAGAACACTATGACAGGTGTCAACGGGCACAGCTGGCACTCTGGCAGGCAGGTGGGCATGGCTGGCACTCTCGCAGGCAGGCGGGCACGGCTGGCACTCTCGCAGGCAGGCGGGCATGGCTGGCACTCTGGCAGGCAGGCAGGCATGGCTGGCACTCTGGCAGGCAGGTACGGCTGGCACTCTTGCAGGCAGGCGGGTACGGCTCAGACAGAAGGGACAGGAACTGACTCGGAAGGAATAGGAATACAGGCAGGTATGAGGGGGTATATGGGAGAAGATAGAGACCTGTTCAGACTGGAGTAGCAGGAACTGATTCGGGTAAGACTGAAACACGGACTAATATGAGTGGTATATGGAAACAGGTAGGGACCTGTTCAAACTGGAGGAGTTGGAACTTATTCAGGAAGGACAGGAACATAGACAGGTATGAGTTGTCTGTGGGAACAGGTAGGAACCAGTTCAGACTGGAAGGACAAAGACCTGCAGGATACAGAACTGGAGCAGAGCTGAACCGCAAGGAACAGAACGGGAGCAGAGCTGAAGGCAGAGCAGAACCGCAGGTTATGGAGCAGAGAGCAGAGCAGAACCGTAAAGTGCGGAACAGAGAGCAGAGCAGAGCCGCTGAGTGTGGCAAGCAGAGCTCAGCCGCTGAGTGTGGCGAGCAGAGCAGAGCCGCTGAGTGCAGCGAGCAGAACAGAACCGCAGGTTGCGGTGAACAGAGCAGACCCGCAGGTTGTGGCGAGCAGAGACGGAGAAAATACAAGAATACACACAACAGGGTAGGGAAGGCTACAGACAAGAATACAGATAGATACAAGTATAGGACTCAGTTCAGACAGGGTCAGGTACGGGAACAGGTACAGAATCAAGGATTCAGGCCTGGGTATGCAGCCCCCAAGAAGGCGGAAACGAGAGACACAGCATACAGGTATGGGTCAGGGTATGCAGCCCCCTGGGAGGCAGAACAAGAGAAATAGCAGGACAGGACCTGTCAACTCAGTAGCCAAAGGCAGACTGAAAGAGTTTGTTGCTCAGACATTTCCAAGTGGGCAGAGATGCCTTAAGTAGCCGATACCTCGTGGCAATAGGCTGGGGACACCTTAGGAAGGTGTACACTGTCTCTATAAGACTCAGGAAGTTCCGGGCCACCGCCCTAAGCATACAGCCAGGAAGTATGCAGAAAGCTAGGACATGAGGTTCACACCAAGAAGCCAGCAGAGGACAGAACCCACAGCATGGCCTAGAGTGGTGAGTAAAGGAGATGGGAAGCCATGCAGTGATGCCGGCAGGGATGTTACAAGATAAATGTAGGGACATGCACTTGGGCAGAAGAAATAAGATGTATAATTATGTGCTTAATTTAAAACACAGGGCAAAACTGTCATTGAAAAAGACCTGGCTGCATGGGTGGACGACAAACTCACATTTAGTGGCCAGTGTCATGCAGCTGCTGCAAAGGCAAATAAAATAATGGGATGCATTAAAAAAGGCATAGATGCTCACGAGAAGAACATAATTTTACCCCTATACAAGTCACTAGTGCTACCACACTTAGAATACTGTATACAGTTCTGGTGTCACGGGTGTGTCGCTGCGAAGATCGTCGCGATTGCACACCCTGACTTCTCACAGCTGAGTTTCTGGTGCTGGGTGTTTTTTCAGCAGAGAGGGAGTTAATTCTTCCTCTCTCTGTGCTGGACTAGACCAGCCTCGCTCAGCTGCAATTAATGTTGTGGTAATTGGTTTCCTTCAAATACCTGCCTGTCTGCTGGGGAAGTGTCGGTGAAAGCATTCATGCAGACCAGCAGAGCGGATCGTTGTATGGTGAAGGCTGAAGTTAAGAGTACCTGTGTGGTCTTTTTCCCCTCCTCGCTTTATCATTTATCTCTGTACCGTTGGTGTCCCCTCTGTTCCCTGTGGTATGACTTTTGTATGCAAGGTGGATTTTAGTTTACCCCTTGTATTGTCTCGTTCGTTTATTACTGTGTTTAGACATATACCTACCAGTCCCCGGTGTTGTGATCAGGGTCCTTCTCAGGACTGGATCACTGAGGTTCAGGGATCTTCAGGAGGTAGGGATTACGCTGGCGGCCTGGACCTCTGTACCATCAACAGTACCTCCAGGTAGAGGGATTAGTCAGGACCCCAGCTTAGGGTCAGCATAGACCCCAGACCTCCTGTATGCAGTAACAGCGTGACATTTGGTCTCCGGTGTATAACAAAGACATAGCTGAACTAGAGTGGGTGCAGAGAAGAGCGACCAAGGTTATTAGAGCACTGGGGGGGTTGCAATACCAAGACAGGTTATTACACTTGGGGTTATTTAGTTTGGAAAAACAAAGGCTTAGGGGTGATCTTATTACAATGTATAAATATATGAGGGGACAGTACAAAGACCTTTCTAATGATCTTTTTACTCTTAGACCTGAGATGGGGACAAGGGGGCATCCTCTACGTCTGGAGGAAAGAAGGTTTAGCCATAATCACAGACGCAGATTCTCTACTGTAAGAGCAGTGAGACTATGGAACTCTCTGCCGTCTAATATTGTAATGAGTGATTCCCTACTAAAATTTAAGAAGGGACTGGATGCCTTTCTTAACCCCTTTATTCCATCCAACGTACTATTCCGTCCATGTGACCCTGGACCTAATTCCCATGGACGGAATAGTACGTCATGGGCGATCAGCTGCGCTCCCGGGGGGAGCGCAGTTGATCGCGGCCGGGTGTCAGCTGTTTATCACAGCTGACACCCAACACTATGTGTTAGGAGCGGTCACGGACCGCTCCCGGCACATTAACCCCTGGCACACCGCGATCAAACATGATCGCAGTGTACCGGGGGCACAGGAGAGGATCGCGCAGGGAGGGGGCTCCCTGCGCGCTCCCCTGAGACCCTAAGAGCAGCGTGATGTGTCGCGCTGTTCCGAGGGTCCGTCCTCCCTCCAGGTCCCCGTATCCAAGATGGCGCCGGGGTCCTGCAGGGAGGTGGCTTCCTCAGTGCCTGCTGAGAGCAGGCACTGAGAAGCCTGCAGCGATGCCAGAGCGATCGCTGGTGTGACAGAGTGCTGTGCACACTGTCACAGCAGCGATCTGCTAAAATACTGTGATGTCCCACCCTGGGACAAAGTAAAAAAGTAAAAAAAATAAAAATAAAAAGTGGTAAAAAAAATCATAAAAAAAAAAAAAATATTCCCCAATAAATTCATTTCTTCCTGTAAATAAAAAAAAAAACAATAAAAGTACGCATATTTGGTGTCGCCGCGTCCGTAATGACCCCCCCCTATAAAACTGTCCCACTAGTTAACCCCTTTAAAAAAAAAAAACTAAGCAAAAAATCAATGCTTTATCATCATACCGCCGAACAAAAAGTGGAATAACACGCGATCAAAAAGACCGATATAAATAAACATGGTACCGCTGAAAACGTCATCTTGTCCCGCAAAAAACGAGCCATCACACAGCATCATCAACAAAAAAATAAAAAAGTTATAGCTCGCAGAATAAAGCGATACAAAAATAATAATTTTTTATATAAAATTGTTTTTATTCTATAAAAGCGCCAAAACATTAAAAAATGATATAAATGAGGTATTGCCGTAATCGTACTGACCCGAAGAATAAAACTGCTTTATCAATTTTACCACACGCGGAACGGTATAAACGCCTCCCCCAAAAGAAATTCATGAATTGCTGATTTTTGTTCATTCTAACCTCCCAAAAATCGAAATAAAAAGCGATCAAAAAATGTCACGTGCTCATAAATGGTACCAATAAAAACATCACCTTGTCCCGCAAAAAATAAGACCTCACATGACCCTGTGGGCCAAAATATGCAAAAATTATAGCTCTCAAAATGTGGTGATGCAAAAAACTACTTTTTGCAATAAAAAGCGTCTTTTAGCGTGACAGCTACCAATCATAAAAACCCGCATAAATAGTAAATCAAACCCCCCTTTATCACTCCCTTAGTTAGGGAAAAATAATAAAATTAAAAAAATGTATTTATTTCCATTTTCCCATTAGGGTTAGGGTTGCGGCTAAAGTTAGGGTTAAGGTTGGCGCTAACGTTGGGAAATAGGGTTGGGATTAGGGTTAGGGGTGTGTTAGGGTTAGGTTTGTGGTTAGGGTTGGGACTAGGGTTAGGGGTGTGTTGGGGTTAGGGTTGGAGTTAGAATTGGGGGGGTTTCTGCTGTTTAGGCACATCAGGGGCTCTCCAAATGTGACATGGCGTCTGATCTAAATTCCAGCCAATTCTGAGTTGAAAAAGTCAAACGGTGCTCCTTCACTTCTGAGCTCTTCCATGCGCCCAAACAGTAGTTTACCCCCGCATCTGGGGTATCAGCGTACTCTGGACCACAAGAGTTATTGTGCAATTTGTCCTATTTCTTCTGTTACCCTTGGGAAAATAAAAAACTGGGGGCGACAAAATCATTTTTGTAAAAAAAAAAATGATTTTTTTGTTTTTACGGCTGTATGTTATAAAACTTCTGTGAAGCACTTGGGGCTTCATAGCGCTCACCACACTTCTAGATAAGTTGCTTGTGGGGTCTATTTTCCAAAATGGGGTCACTTGTGGGGGGTTTCCACTGTTTAGGCGCATCAGGGGCTCTCCAAATGCGACATGACGCCCCCAGACCATTCCATCAAAGTCTGCAATCCAAAACGTCACTACTTCCCTTCCGAGCCCAGACGTGCACCCATACAGTCGTTTTCTCACACGTGTTGGGTATCAGCGTACTCAGGACAAATTGGACAACAACTTTTGGGGTCCAATTTCTCCTGTTACCCTTGTGAAAATAAAATATTGGGGGCGAAAAAATCATTTTTGTAAAAAAAAAATTTTTTATTTTTACAGCTGTACGTTATAAACTTCTGTGAATTGTATAATAAGACCACGGCACTCTGTGTGTAATGTATGTAGTACAGTTCATATAGCGTCTTGTGCTTGGGTGCGATGAAAACACAGGAGTCACAGGTTTGATATAGAAAAGTCCTGTATTACTTCATACAAGTTGGCAGAAATAGTCACACAGTTTGCAGACACAGAAACAGGAGACACAGCAGGCCAGAGTAATCCAAGCTCAGCAATCACTCTCCAATACAGATTCAGGATCTTCTTCTCTGTTACCGTAAGTCCATGCAAACGTGGGTCTTTCAAAGAGCAGGGTTCAGAGTCCACAAGTGCTTCAGAGTTCCTCAGTAGGAATAGCTGGAGTACAAGGTCCAAGGCTTACAGGAGTCAAGTCACAGGTTCACTGCAGGCTAGATTCTGAAGCACTGATTGCTCAGCTGTGGCTGCTTAAGAAGCAAAGGAGAGAATCAGGGCGGGAAACATGCAAGCTGGAAACTCCATTTTGACTGAGGGCAAGATAGCTGCAGCAAGACAGAAAGTAAAATGGCTGACGAACAAACTGAGTTTCAGGAATATATACATAGAACCTTACATTACCCCCCCTTAAGGACAACCTCCGGATGACCTCAGACCAGGCTTGTGTGGGTACCTCTGATGAAACTGACGGAGCAAGCGAGGAGCATTAACGTTATTGACCGGTTCCCATGAGTTGTCCTCCACTGGGTAGCCCTGCCATTTAATCAGATATTGTAACTGATTTCTATACAACCTGGAATCTAAAATCCTTTCCACCACAAATTCTTCCTGACCATCGACTAGCCTGAGTCAGGGCAAGGAGAGGAACGTCCAGGAAACGTATTGGGTGTCGCAGCCTTTAGTAGGGATACATGAAAGACAGGGTGGATTCTCATAGTTCTGGGCAGTTGAAGACGACAAGCAACGGCACTTATAATTTTACTGATTTTATAGGGTCCAATGTACTTATGTCCCAACTTAGACGATGGAGTCCTTAACTTAAGATTTCTGGTTGACAGCCAGACCAAGTCTCCTACCTTGAAAGCTGGTGCAGGTTTACGAAATTTATCTGCTGCTTTCTTGTACCTTTCTTGAGCCGATTCCAGATTTTCCTTTAGAAGATCCATATTCTTCTGTAAAGACGTGATTCTTTCAGCCACTGCTGGTAAAGGCGTTTCTATGGGAAATCGTGGTAGAATGTTAGGATGATAACCTAGATTAGAGTAAAAAGGAGACTGTTTAGTGGAGGCACTCTGAGAGTTGTTATACGAGAACTCAGCTAATGGAAGTAGATCCACCCAATCATCCTGTAGGTGGCAGATAAAGCAGCGGAGATACTGCTCCAGGGTTTGATTGGTTCGTTCGGTCTGTCCATTAGTCTGGGGATGAAAAGCAGAAGAAAGGTTTACTTTAATGTCCAATGCTGCACAGAAATTTTGCCAAAACCTAGAAGTGAATTGACCCCTCGATCCGAAATAACCTCATCCGGTACTCCATGTAAGCGAAACACATCTTTAATCATCAAATCTGATGTCTGTTTTGCAGTGGGTAAGCCGACACAAGGGATAAAATGAGCTGCCTTTGTTAGACGGTCAACCACCACTAGAATGGTGTTCTTCCCCTGAGAGGTTGGTAACTCCACAATGAAGTCCATAGAAATGGATCCCCACGGGCGGGACGGGGTGGGAAGAGGCTGTAACAGACCAGTTGGTGAGGAGCGAGGTGTTTTGCATCTTGCACAGACCTCACATGAAGTGACATAATTCAAAACATCCTTCCTGCAAGTGGGCCACCAAAAGAAACGAGAAAGAAATTCCTGTGTCTTTAGAATTCCCCTATGCCCGGCTATCTTGGAATCGTGGATGAGTTGCAATACTCTTAATCTGACTGTTTCAGGAATATACAGACGTTGTCCCTGAATCCACACACCATTCTTAAAGACAAGACTTACGTCCCTTGGGGGTTGTGCCAAAAAGGAATCCGCATGGTATGCTTCCTTGATGTCCTTAAGTAGGTCTTGATTATGAATTACTCCTAGGAATCTAGAGTCAGGAAGAATAGTCTTAGGAGGAGTAATTGGACGTGTCTCTGCTGAGTAAATCCTAGAGAGTGCATCAGCCTTTCCATTGCGCGATCCTGGTCTATAAGAGATGATAAAATTAAATTGGTTTAAGAAAAGATTCCAGCGAGCCTGGCGAGGAGTCAGGCACTTAGCCGACCTGATAAACTCAAGGTTACGATGGTCTGTCAGGACGACTATTTGCTGTGCAGCTCCCTGAAGAAGGTGTCTCCATTCTTTGAAGGCGGCAATAATGGCCAACAACTCTCTATTGCCCACATCGTAGTTCCTCTCAGCCGAAGACAACTGCTGGGAAAAGAAGGCACAGGGATGCAAGACATTCTTCTCACCTGTTCTCTGAGAGAGTATAGCTCCAACGGCACAGTCTGAAGCATCCACCTCTATTATGAAGGCAAGCTCGGGGTTGGGATGTACTAGGATAGGTGCAGTGGTAAATTTATCTTTTAGATGGGAAAATGCTTCCTGGGCTTGGGGAGTCCAGGAAAACCTAGACTCTTTCCGGGTAAGTTGAGTGATAGGTGACACTACCTCAGAGAAATTTCTAATGAAACGTCTATAGAAGTTGGCAAACCCGATGAAGCGCTGTACCTCCTTCACATTTCTAGGACTTGGCCAATCCTTGATGGCTTGGGTTTTGCTTCCATCCATACTAATTCCTTGTGTAGACAGTACATACCCCAGAAATTGAATTTCGGTCCTATGGAATTCACACTTTTCAAGTTTGATGTAAAGATGATTTTGTCTTAGACGTTCCAAGACCATTCTCACATGTCCATGATGTTCCTCTGTGGAGTTAGAAAAAATTAGAATATCATCCAAATAAATTACCACGAATGTATCTAGGAGATCCTTGAAGATGTCATTCACCAAGTGTTGGAAAGTGGCTGGGGCGGTACTCAGACCAAAAGGCATAACTAGATATTCAAAGTGTCCATAGCGTGACCTGAATGCAGTCTTCCATTCATCCCCAGGTCTAATACGGACTAAGTTATAGGCCCCACGAAGATCTAGTTTAGAAAAAATTTTGGCATGTCGCACTCTCTCCAATAACTCAGGGATTAAAGGCAATGGATAACGGTTTCTAATAGTAACCTTATTGAGTTCCCTATAGTCTACGCATGGTCTCAGAGATCCATCTTTCTTCTTTACAAAGAAGATGGGTGCACCTGCAGGAGATGAAGAGGGGCGTATGAAGCCCTTGGCTAGATTTTCATCTATGTAATCCTTTAAAGCCTTTAGCTCGGGCCCCGCCAGGGGGTAGATCTTACCAAAAGGTATCTCTGCTCCAGGCAATAATTCAATTGGACAATCATATGGACGGTGAGGAGGAAGCTGGTCAGCGTTCTTCTTGTCACATAAATCCACATAGTCCTGGTATACAGCTGGTAGTTCAGGGACTGACATGATTCCTTTAGGAACAGAGCAAGCTGAAACTTTTGGACTCATCTGTTTCTCTGGAAAGTGTAATTCCTTGGTCTCCCAGTTAATGGTAGGATTCTGAGCCTGCAGCCATGGTAGCCCTAGAATAATGGGAAAGTGGGGAGAAGAGATAAGCATAAAGGACAGTTTCTCTGATGATCTTTACCCATAAGAACCCTCAAAGGCTCTGTTTCCTGATCCACTGGTCCAGAGGTCAGCAGGGAGCCATCCACAGTTTCCATCTGTACTGGAGTAGCCTTCTTCACTGAACGTATTCCCTGTTTCAGAGCAAAGGAAGACATCCATAAAATTTCCACTTGCCCCGAGTCGATCATAGCAGAGCTAGACACCCAAGCTGAGTCAACCCAGAGTTTGATGGAAAGAAAGCAATGAGAATTGTTTTTCTTACAACATCAGCTGGGACACCGCTGAGGAAACTTGAAAAATGGCAGCGTTTACACAGTCAACGTCCTCAGAGGTAATGGATTTAAGTCGAGAAATCAAGATCTGTTGCTGCAGATCTCTCTGGAGCTGAGGCTCGGACCTGACAGATCCCCTCTCGCAACACTCACAATGAATGAGTGCTGCAGTAGTCTTACGAGAACGGCTGGGGCAGTTTATAATGAAGTGCCCTGACTTTACCACAATAGAAACATAGATTCTCCTAAAAACGATGTTCCTTGCGTGCATCACTAACCCGTCGTTGTAAAGAGTCTACCTGCATGGGTTCAGGTTCAGGTTCCGTGTTAATCCTACTCAAAGGTTCCTTAGCTGGAGAGGAAGGTAGGAAAAGGTTAGTTACGATTGCTTTCGAACCATCTCTCTTGCCTGCGTTCAGTCAGACGAGTATCAATACGGGATGCAGTAGTTAATAAAGTCACCTAATGCAGTGGGAGGGTCGGCACGAGCAAGTTCATCCTTAATCAGTGGAGATAACCCCTTTCGAAAAATAGATTTTTTGGCGGAACTGTCCCAGGTGGTATCAAGGGCCCATCTCCTGAAATCCAAGGCATATTCAGCTACCAGTGCTTACCTTGGCGCAAAGCTAACATGGCGCTTCAGCTGTTGCACCTCGATTGGGGTCATCAAACACCTGCCCCATGGCTGAAATAAAATCATCAAGGTGATTCAAACAATCATCTCAGTCTCAATCAGAGGGTTTGCCCACATTAAAGCCTTGTTGGTAAGCAACATAATTATAAAGCACCTTAGATACGTTCAGTGGGAAATTGTGAAGCATGTGCAGAAAAAAAAAGATTGCATTGATTATAAAATCCCCTGAATTTCTCACGTTCACCGCCAAAACGAAAAGGGGGCAACTTGGGAATCCCAGCACTCGGGGCTACGGCAGGAGCTGGACTCGCCCCTCTAGAACCTCAATCCTGGCTCGCAAATCCTGGGTAGTCTGTCCAACCACTTGCAAATTGTGATTATTGAGGTCCTGTAGATTTGTAAAACGGGTCTTTATATTCTGCAAACTGCAAGGATATTATCAGTCACTCCGCAAAGTTCCTTTATGCGGGCCTCCATTTTCCAGATCTTTTAAGACAGGATTACTGGAAGAAGAGGAGAGAAAAAAAAAAAAAACAAATGTGTTCACCTGTGGCAACACTGCAGAGAGAAAAAAAAAATTAAGGGAACTGCTCACCTGGAATGGTTGTGAGAAGTCACAACCACTATCATCAACAGAAAAGTTTCAACCAGACATCTGATATCCAGAGTTACAGCAGACAAAAAAGAGAAAAGAAAGGAAAAAAAAAAAAACAATAGTGTTTACCTGTGGTAACACTGCAAAAAGAAAAAACTTAAGGGAATTGCTCACCTGGAATGGTTGTGAGAAGTCACAACCACTGTCATCACAGAAAGTACAACCGGACGTCTGATATCCACAGTACAGCAGACACAGCCTTCCAGACCCAGCAGACACTAACGTTTTGGCTTCAGAATCTTTTAATGTATTGTAGTACAGTTCATATAGCGTCTTGTGCTTGGGTGCGATGAAAACACAGAGTCACAGGTTTGATATAGAAAAGTCCTGTATTACTTCATACAAGTTGGCAGAAATAGTCACACAGTTTGCAGACACAGAAACAGGAGACACAGCAGGCCAGAGTAATCCAAGCTCAGCAATCACTCTCCAATACAGATTCAGGATCTTCTTCTCTGTTACCGTAAGTCCATGCAAAAAAGTGGGTCTTTCAAAGAGCAGGGTTCAGAGTCCACAAGTGCTTCAGAGTTCTCGTAGGAATAGCTGGAGTACAGGTCCAGGCTTACAGGAGTCAAGTCACGGTTCACTGCAGGCTAGATTCTGAAGCACTGATTGCTCACGTGGTGCTTAAGAAGCAAAGGAAGAATCAGGGCGGGAAAATGCAAGTGGAAACTCATTTTGACTGAGGGCAAGAAGCGCAGCAAGACAGAAAGTAAAATGGCTGACGAACAAAAATGAGTTTCAGAATATATACATAAACCTTACATGTGGGAGGAATGGCGGTGCCCAAGTACGGATCCAACCAAAATATGATATAATAATTGGCATCAACAATAAATCATTGAAAATTTTTTTATTGTGGCATCCATATGACAGAAGTTTATATTTTTTAAAAAGTTTTCGTCCAAGCCTGGACCTTCATTAAAAAATTACTTCATAAAAATAAGTGAAATATATACAGAGGAAAAGGTTCAACCATAGAAATTATTACGAGGTATCACTATTATAAACAATTGTCACTGGATGCTGATGTGAACATGGGGTAATAAAAAATGAAATAATCGGAGGTGCAAGTGTTGTGGAACAGAGCCTAAGGTTTCCGGTCAAGGTAAAGTTCAGCAAAGGGCCAAAAGGCTACATTGAACAAAGAAAGAGAATATATGTACTGTGATGGGTTAAGGAATGGTGCTGAAAATAGAATACTGAAAAAAAAAATAATTATTGCACACATTATTTCTGCAAAAGGTTTAGTGAGGAACAAACAAGTGATAAAAGGAGTTTCGATGCTTAAATAACAAGAATCCGAATTGAAGTCAATGTGTGGTAACTACCTTTATGGAGATAATCCGACAAACTCCTATAGATGGAGAGGTTGTAGAGAAAAACTGTGTACAAAAAGAGGAGGACAGTGAAAACATCCAAAAAACAATAGTATAACAATAATAATGCTTTTTTATTTATTGTTACTACTTTGATAATTTTTAATTCATATTCTATGTTTTCACACCATTCCTTAACCACTATCACCAACATATATTCTCTTTCTTTAGTTCAACGTGCCTTTTGGACTCTCTGAACTTTACCTTACCGGAAACCTTTGGCTCGTTCACAAAACATTTCACCTCCGATTATTATCATTCTTATTACGCCTTTCACATCAGATCCAGAAATTGTTTAGAATTTTGTGATACCTCTGAAAATTTCTAATGAGTTGTCCTTTATCCTTCTGTATATATTTCAGTTATTTTTAGGAAAATAATTTTTCTGATGAAGGCCAGGCTTGGGCGAAAAAATTAAAAATATAAACTTCTGTCTATATGGGCCACAATAAAAACATTGTTCACCTGCTTCTATTGTTTTAGGCCAAATTTATTATATAATAAAATTCTGTGAAGCACTTCGGGGTTCTATGCTCAACACACTTCTAGATAAGTTCCTTGTGGGGTTATTTTCAAAATGGGGTCACTTGTGGGGGGGTTCCTGGTTTAGGCGCATCAGGGGCTCCAAGCGAATGACGCCCCAGCCATTCCATCAAAGCTGCAATCCAAAATCACTCTTCCCTTCCGAGCCCAGATGCACCCCAAATAAAAGTAATTTTCTCCCACTATTGGGTTCAGCTACTCAGGACAAATTGGACAACAAATTTTGGGGTCCATTTCTCCTGTTACCCTTGTAAAAATAAAATATTGGGGGGAAAAAAATATTTTTGAAAAAAAAAAAGGTTTTTTTTTTTACAAGCTGCGTTTTAAACTTCTGTGAAGCACTTCGGGGTTCAAAGTGCTCCCACACTTTGAAAGTTCCTTGTTTGGGTCTATTTTCCAAAATGGGGTCACTTGTGGGGGGTTTCCACTGTTTAGGTGCTCAGGGGCTCTCCAAATGCGACATGACGCCCCCAGACCATTCCATCAAAGTTGAAACCAAACTCAAATTCCCTTCCGAGCCCCGACGTGCACCCATACTTATTTACTCCACTTATTGGGTATCAGCATATCAACAAATTGGACAACTTTTGGGGAATTTCTCCTGTTACCCTTTGGAAAAAAAATATTGGGGCGGGAAAAAACTTTTTGTAAAAAAAAAAAAAAGATTTTTTATTTTAGGCGTACGTTATAAACTTCTGTGAAGCTTTGGGGTTCAAAGTGCTCACCCACACTAGAAAGTTCCTTGTGAGGTCATTTTCCAAAATGGGGTCCCTTGTGGGGGGTTTCCACGTTTAGGGCATCAGGGGCTCTCCAATGCGACATGGACCCCCCAGACCATTCCATCAAAGTCTGCAATCCAAAATCACTACTTCCCTTCCACCCCGACGTCCCCCATACAGAGTTTATCCCACATATTGGGTACAGATATCGGACAAATTGGACAACAACTTTTGGGGCCAATTTTTTCCTGTTACCCTTGTGAAAATAAAATATTGGGGGCGAAAAAATCAATTTTGTAAAAAAAAAAAAAATTTTTTTTTTTAAGCTGTACGTTATAAACTTCTGTGAAGCACTTGGGGTTCAAAGTGCTCACCACACATCTAGAAAAGTTCCTTGAGGGGGCTATTTCCAAACGGTTCATTTTTTGGGGGGTTTCCATGTTTGGGCAGATCAAGGGGCTCTCCAAAAGGACATGGCATCAGCCAATTTGCGTTGAAAAAGTAAACGGCGCTCTTTCCCTTCCAAACTTGCCATCCCCAAACAGGGTTTTTACCCCCACATATGGGGTTATCAGCGTATCGGGGCAAATTGCAAAAATTTTGGAGTCTTGTTCCCTTGGGAAAAATAAAAATTTTGGGTGGAAAAATCAATTTTGTGGAAAAAATATGATTTTTTAATTTTACGGCTCAACTTATAAACTTGTGTGAAGCACTTGGGGGTCAAATTGCTCAACAAAGATCTAGATAAGTTCCTTAGGGGGGTTATTTCCCAAAAAAGGGTCACTTGTGGGGGATTTCCATGTTTAGGAACATCAGGGGCTCTCCAAATGCAACATGGCCAATCCAATTCCAGCCAATTTTTGGTTGAAAAAGCAAATGGGCTCTTCCATTCCGAGTCTGCAGCGCCCAAACAGTGTTCCCCACCACATTGGGGTTTCAGCGTACTCAGGACAAATTGGACAACAACTTTTGAGGTCCAATTTCTTGTTACCTATGGAAAATAAAAAATTTAGGACTAAGAGATATTTTTTGGGAAAAAAATAGGATTTTTATTTCCATGCCCGGGATTTAAACCTTATGTAAGCACTTGGGGTTTCAAAGTGCCACCAAAGATCTAGAAAAGTTTCCTTAGGGGGTCTAGCTTCCAAAAGGGTCACTTGTGGGGGTTTCCATGTTTTAGGCTCATCTGGGGCACTACAAATGGAAAAAGACCCCCATCATGTTTTGCATTCCAAAACGTTATGTTCCTTTCCAACCCTCCTGCCCCAAACATTTCCCCCCCCCAAGGGGTACAGCACTCAGGACAAATTGGACAAAACTTTTTTTGGGGTCATTTCCTTGGGAAAAATCAAAAATTGGGAAAAAATCATTTTTGTGGAAAATTGGTTTTTTTTTTTTCACCCCCCAGGCATTTAAATTTTGTGAAACACTTGGGGGTTCAAAGGCTCACAACATATTAGAAATTCCTTAGGGGGTCTATTTCCAAAATGGTGTCACTTGTGGGGGGTTCCATGTTTGGGCCTCAGGGGCTCTCAAACACAATGGCTCCAATCTCAATTCCAGCCAATTTTTAGTTTAAAAAGGCAAACCGGCCCCTTCCCTTGCCCTGCCTGCCCCAAACAGTGGTTTTTCCCCCTATAGGGTATGGGGGTATAGGAAAAAATTGCACAACAACTTTATTGCCCATTTTCTCCTTTTACCCTTGTGAAAAATAAAAAAAAGTTTGTAAAAGATAATTTTTGTGCTAAAAGTTAAATATTAATTTTTTTTCCACTTCTTCGTCTGTGAAGCACCGAAGGGTTTAATAAACTTCTTGAATGGGTTTTGAGTATTTTGAGGGGGCAGTTTTAGAAGGTGTCCTTTTGGGTTTTTTCTGCCAAAACCCGTCAAAGTGACTTCAAATGTGAGGTGGTCCCTAAAAAAAATGGCTTTGAAAATTTTGTTGTAAAAATGAAAATCATGGTAACTTTTAACCTTTAAATTTCTAACAAAAAAAAATTTTGTTACAAATTGTGTTGATGTAAAGTAACATGTGGAAAGTTATTTCTTAAACTATTTTGTGTGTATATTCTCGTTTTAAGGAAAAAAAAATTCAAAGTTTGAAAATTGCCAAATTTTCAAAATTTTTTGCCATATTTGCTTTTTTTTCAAAATAAACGCAGGTATATCGAAGAAATTTTACCATAACGTGAAATACAATATGTCCAGAGAAAACAATCTCGAATGCGAAGCCTTAAGGCCAGAGTTTATACCTCATAAAGACGGGTCAAATTGTAAAAATTGGCCGGTCATAAGTGCAAACCACCCTTGGGGGTGAAGGGTTAAAAAGGTAAATGTTAAAGATACAGTGGTGGCCCCAAAAGTATTGGCCCCCTGCAATTTTGTCGAAATGTCAGTTTCTTCTGAAAATTATTGCAATCACAAATTATTTGCTATTTTTATCTTCATTTAATTTGCTTGCAAGGAAAAAAAACACAAAAGAATGAAGCAAAAATCAAACCTTGATCATTTCACACAAAACTCCAAAAATGGGCCAGAAAAAGTATTGGCACCCTAGCCTAAACTGGTTGAACAACCTTTAGCCAAAATAGTGCGAACAATCGTTTCCGGTAACCTCAATGATTTTTTACAATCCCTTTGCTGGAATTGTAACCACTTCTTTGGCAAACTGCCTCCAGGCCCAGTATTTAAGGGTCCTTCTCAAACTGCCATTTTGAGGTTTTCCACAGGTTTTTATGGGATTCAGGTAGGACTCATTGCTGGCCACCTTAGAAGTCTCCAGTGCTTTCTCTAAACCATTTTTTAGTGCTTTTGGAAGTGTGTTTTGGGTCATTGTTGCTGGAAGGACCTCTGAGGGGACCCAGCTTTCTCACACTGGGTCTACATTATGGCAAATTTTTTTTGGGATCTTCTGCAACCGGGGTTTTTTGAATGTGTAAGTAGTAAACTATTCTTAAAAGAACAACACTTTAAAATATAGTTGCAACATCAGCATTAAATTAGAATAGATTTACCTGACCATATCCGTTGAACTCAGGGTTAATCTTGAGGTGATACACTGCACAGGAAAGAGGAGGACCGGGGGTCTAACCTGACCCTAAACTGGGGGTAATAATCCCTCATTGGAGGTACTGATAATGGTTCAAGGTCCAAGTCTCCGCCTAACCCGTCTCCATCAGTCCCTGAACCCGTAATCAGTCCAAGAAGGATTTGATTACACCAAAGGGTTGGGCGATCTTGCTAAATACAAGATTAGACATATAAACAGACTGGAGGAAAACACAGCTTGCTACCTCAAAACAGAAGGAACAAATATCGGGATATTAAACCTAACAAGGTGACTTAAAACAATAAGGAGTCTTTAATTAAGTCTATACAGATAAATCCTTCTGGGTCTGCATGAAGAATTTCATGGAACTCCAAACAGCAACCAAGATTTAAGGAAACCAATCAACAAATAATTAATTGCAGCCGGAAAACTGCACCCAGTCCCAGAATGACCGACAAATTAACTCCCTAACTGCCAACCAAAAAACAGAACTCAGCTGTAGAATCAGAATTGCAACCGCGGATTTCGTGGCGATGCAACACATACAGTCCCCCCCTTCTAAGGGGCCTCCGGCCCTCAGGCCGGTTTGCCCGGGTGAGTTTGTGGAAGGTCCGCACCAAATCGGTTAATGTCAGCGCAGGAAAAAACCCCCTCCATCCTCTGGACCAAATTTAATGCACCAAGAAGAAGGACCGGCGTTCGAGTGAGCAATGATCTTGACACTTGAAACCCAAGTTACCATTGACCAATGGAGGAGGAGGTGAGGTGAGGTATGACTGGTGCCACGTACCTTTTAAGTATGACTTGTGGAAACTTTTGGGGTTTTAAAACGTAGGAGGAGGTCCAGAAAAGAAGGAAATTTTTTGGAACTGACCGTCCCCATGTATGGGGCCCACTTCCAGGAGGGGGAAATTTAAATTTTATATTCCTGGTAGACACCATACCAATCTTCACATTAAGATCTGGACCAGAAATCTCCTATCACCTAAGTTTATAACGGTTCCCCATAGCCCCAAAATTATTCAATACACCTTCCACACTGAAGCAAGTGACGCGAGAAACGTCCTCCTCAGGAAACCCCAGAAGGGCCCCCCATTGAATTACAAAATGGATGAAACCAAGCCCCAAAAAACGGGGGGGCTACCATGGCTCCTCCCCGTTTTGACAACCCGCCAGACAAAAAGAAACCATCCTTTCTTGGACAAAACACCGAAGATAAGTCTCTAGTTGATTAGACCTCTGTTGACCTTGGTCAGCGGATGAAAAGCCGAGGAAAATGACAATTGCACCCCGACGTAAACAAAATGCCCCCAAAATTGGACCAAATGAGACCCCCTATCGACACCACATCAGAAGGCAAACCCTAAGTCTCACAATCCCCAAGAACACCTGCGCCAGAGTTTTACATTAGGGAGGGCAGGAAGAGCAATGAAATGTCCATCTTACTGAACCTGTCAACAACCACCGTTGACAGTCTTCCTGACGACTGAGGAAGGTCCGTGGAATCCATAACAAATGAGTCCATG
>JARQOD010000003.1:294489402-294661975 GCA_033576555.1 Oophaga sylvatica | reverse complement strand
CCCCCAACACTGTATACAGCTGTACGCTACTGAGACCGTACACTCTTCCAGATTTTGATATTCTGGTGGTAGCCAGACTGGGCCTGTTGTTTTTATATTCGAGTGTAAGCCATACTGAGGCTGTGAGAGTCTGTGTCTGTTACTCTGCAAATATATAGACGGAGATTCAAATTTTTCACCTTCACCATATACAGCTGTACGCTTCGGATACTGTACCATATATCTGCAGTTATTTTGGGTACATTTACACAAAAATGAGGAAGTGTGGTGTAAGGCCTCTTTCACACATCAGGTTTTTGCAATCAGGCACAATTCGGCGAATTGTTTAAAAGACGGATCCGGCGTAGATTGTAAAAAACTGATGTGCCGGATCCGTTTTTTAGCTGAATCCATCCTGGGCTTTTTAAGCTGGAAAATGAGTAGTAATAGTAGTAGTAGTAGTAGTAGTGGTAGTGGTAGTAGTAGTAGTAGTAGTAGTATGTATAGTAGTAGTAGTAGTAGTAGTAGTAGTAGTAGTAGTAGTGTAGTAGTTAGTAGTAGTAGATCCTTGATTTTCAGAATCCGGATCAGTCTTTTGCCGGATTGCACAAAAGACTGATCCGGTCCCATAGAGTTCTATTGTTTCCGGCCGCCTGATGCTCCGCTGCAGGTGCTGTCAGGCGTTTCCGGCAGAAAAAAAAAGTTACATGATGCGTTCTGTCCGGCCGCCGGAATTAAAATCTAGGACAGATGCGGCAGAAAATGGACTAAATGCAATGACATGCAGCGCGATCCGGCGCTAATACATGTCAATGACAAAAAAATGGATCCGGCGATTAAAAAAAAGGATTTGTTTGTTAGGGTTTGAGTTCCCGCTTCTGAATAAGGTGAGTCTCGAACCAGTCCAACTGTGGTCTCCCATTCATCTCCAGCCGCAGTGGAGCCTGCTCAGCAGAGACATAGGTCCCGGCATCTTGCCCATTCCAGTACTGTGCAGTGACTTGCTGCTGCCTCTCCGGGATCTGCTATTATAGCCAGTGCTGGAGCAGACGTCTTTGGGACAAAGTCCTGCGTTTCCCCTTCTGAGCATGCCCAGGGTGAGATCTCTCATTGGAGATCGGGGGTCACGTGCTCAGGTACTTCAGCAGCTCCTATTGGTCTGCCAGGAAGGTCCTGTGACTACTGGAGTTCTGGAACAAGTTTCATTGGTCCTTGTTTCTGGCAGGTCCTGTAGCTGTTATTATAAAAGGGTGGCAATGCTGAGCCGCCATGCGCTAGTATCAACCATTATATGCTTTGCGCCAGTGTGGTCATGCGTGTGTGTGGTTAGGGAGCCGGCTGAAATAAGCCCCTAGAATACCGACTTAATCGGTGAGGAGTTTGGTATGCTAGTTGGTCAGGGTCGGTGTCCTAGATGCCCTAGATTACTGGCATAACCGGTGAGGAATTTGATTGCCGTATTCAGGGTCTGGCGTTCAGACGCCATAGATTGCGGGTGACTCCCGCGAGGACATTAGCGCATGATCGCGTTCTATGTTCGCTTAGCACTTAACTGTGTACCTGGATGCCTGACAGGACACAGAACTTTTTCTCAGCGGCTCTGTGACGTAACGGTTCGCTTTCAATGCTAGACAGCACCCTAGCGTGTTTACTTTGCGACTCAGTTGTGTTTAGTGAGTTCGCACACATCGCCAGATAGCACTGCGGCACTCCTTCTAGCGTCTCTGTGGAATAACAGAGTTCGCATTTATTGCCACAGCGCGTTACGGCATTTATTTTGGCGACTCTGCAGGATAACAGAGTTCGCTGCTTGTGCCATTTTACCAGCAGCAGGCTCCGCCTGCACGGTGGACCCCGGGCTGCGAACGCACCTCTCTACATCAAATATTTGGTGCGTTCCGCAAACCCTTACATAATACTAGCGCCAGGGTCTGGCTGGTAAAATGGCGGACGACCAGCGTCTGCAGCGGTATATCCAGCAGCTGGAGGGTAGGTTGGCGACTCTAGAGCGCACAACCTCAGCTGTGGATGTTACCGCAGTCGCGGTTCAGGCTGCTAGTGTGGCCGCCGCCAGTTTGTCCTCTGCCACCCCTGCTCCGACTATTTCCCGCCTCCCGCCTCCCACTTCCAGACAAGTTTACCGGTGACAGTAAACAATGTCGGGGTTTCGTCAGTCAGTGCTCCATACATCTAGAGCTTCTGGCTGCACGTTTTCCCACGGAGCGGGCGAAAGTGGGTTTTATCATTTCCCTTTTGTCGGGCAGGGCATTGGAGTGGGCAACGCCGTTGTGGGAGCGCGATGATCGTGTGGTGCAGAGTGCTCCTCTCTTCTTGGACACTCTGAAACAGGTCTTTTTAGGACCTCGCGTCACCCACGATACGGCTCTTCAACTGTTGGCTATCACCCAGGGTTCATCCATGGTCAGCCAGTTTGCCGTCCAATTTCGGACTCTGGTCTCTGAGCTGGACTGGCCAGATAAAGTCCTTATACCCATGTACTGGAGGGGACTGGCAGACCATGTGAAGGACGCCTTGTCAACCAGGGAGATTCCTGCCACACTGGAGGAGCTCATTACCATATCTACCCGCATCGACCTCCGTTTTAACAAGCGGAGGTTGGAGCAGGGCCCAGTGTAGGCAGAGGTTCCGGCTGGCGCCCATCTTCGCCAGACCTCTTGAATCTTCCATTCAGGCGTCCGATTCCCCTAAGGCCATGGAGATTTCTCGAGTGAGACTAAGTCTCGGGCCGCTCGAGTATCTGTGATTTGTAATGCTTGCCAACAAATAGGGCATTTTGCTAATAAATGTCCACGGCGGTCGGGAAAATGACCGCGTCTAGTAACCATTCACTAGACCATAGCAGTACACGCCTCCAAGTTGTCCTTTAGGGGGACAATCAATTTTGGCTCATCTACTTTAACAGTCACGCTTTGTGTGGATTATGAAGCCGAAGGAAATTTCATGTCTTCTACCTTCGCTCTCCACCACTCTATACCTCTGGTGATGCTCGCCAAACCCGTGACAGTTCGAGTAGTGAATGGGTCGACACTGCGTTCACCTATCACACATCAGACCATCCCTTTCACATTGTCAATGTCCCCTTCCCATCAGATTATCTCACTTCTGGTCATTCCGAGGGAATAGACGAGATTTTGTTAGGGATGCCCTGGCTCCGTTTCCACTCCCCACACATTGAGTGGAACTCTGGGAGGATATTGGGTTGGGGTGAGTCATGTAAAGGCAGATGTATGAGGGAATGCATTCAGGTGGCCACTACAGAGATGCCCGCAGATCTTACTTCACTTCCTAAATACTATTGGTCATATGCAGACATATTCTCCAAAAAGGTTGCAGAAGTCCTTCCACCTCACCGTCCTTATGACTGTCCTATTGACCTCTTGCCTGGAGCAGAACCTCCTCGGGGACGGGTCTATCCCCTTTCCCTCCCGGAGACGGAGGCTATGTCCCAATATATTCAGGAGAACCTGGCAAGAGGATTCATTAGGAAGTCAGTGTCACCTGCAGGGGCGAGGTTCTTCGTGCAGAAGAAGAACGGAGAATTACGTTCATGCATCGATTACAGGGGTCTTAATGCCATCACCGTTAAGAATAAATACCCGTTGCCACTGATTTTGAGCTATTTGATAGGCTACGGGGAGCAAGGGTATTTACGAAATTAGATCTGCGGGGTGCTTATAACTTGATTCGCATCCGTGAGGGGGACGAATGGAAGACGGCTTTTAATACCAGGGATGGGCACTATGAATATCTGGTGATGCCCTTCGGGCTCTGTAATGCCCCAGACGTCTTCCAAGACTTTGTTAATGACATCTTCCGGGATATGCTCTCCACCTCAGTCGTAGTCTATCTGGATGATATTCTCATCTTTTCCCCAGATATTGACTCCCACCAGAGAGATGTCTGAAGAGTCTTCGACCTCTTACGGGCAAATTCCCTCTACGCAAAGTTGGAGAAATGTGTGTTTGAGCAGGAGTCCTTACCTTTCCTGGGCTATATCATCTCCGCCCAGGGATTGGCTATGGATCCTGCCAAACTACAGGCGGTGATGGACTGGCAAGAACCCCATTTTTTGAAGGCGGTGCAGTGCTTTATGGGGTTCATTAATTATTACCGCCAGTTTATCCCTCACTTCTCAACTTTGGTAGCTCCCGTGGTTGCCCTCACCAAAAAGGGAGCAAATCCCAAATTGTGGTCTGAAGAGGTCTCCAAGGCCTTCACTTCTATTAAGTCCCATTTCGCTAGCGCTCCCATCCTACATCGCCCCGATGTTGATAAGTCATTTATATTGGAGGTGGATGCCTCGTCGGTTGGTGCTGGAGCAGTCCTCTTCCAAAAGGATGCTCAAGGTCGGAAGCATCCATGCTTTTTTTTTTTCCAAGACCTTCACACCAGCGGAGAGGAATTATTCCATCGGGGACAGGGAGTTGCTAGCAATGAAGTTGGCCTTCTCAGAGTGGAGACATCTGTTGGAGGGAGCTCGCTTTCCCTTCCAAGTCTTCACGGATCACAAAAATCTGGTGTATTTACAGACTGCCCAGCGGCTAAATTCCCGTCAGGCCAGATTGTCCTTGTTTTTCTCCCGATTTCACTTCACCCTCCATTTTCTGTCGGGAGAGAAGAACATTCGGGCTGACGCTCTCTCTCGCTCCGTTGTGTCTTCTGAGGAGGAGGAGGGGGAGCCACGGCTTATTGTCCCTTCTGAGAGCCTGAGAACTGTAGCTCCGGCCTCGCTAGAGTCTGTCCCTCCGGGCAAGACCTTTGTACCATCTAATTTGCGACCGGAGTTTCTCTCTTGGGCCCATTCGTCCAGGGTGGGTGGACATTTTGGGAAAAAAAGGACATCTGAGCTACTTGCGAGGACATACTGGTGGCCGCATATGGTCCGGGACGCTGGAGATTATATTCGGGCATGTGTCTCCTGTGCTAAAAATAAGTCCCCTCGTCAACGACCAGCTGGGTTACTTTACCCATTTCCAGTGGCAGACAGGCCTTGGGAAATGGTCGGGATGGATTTTGTGGTAGGCTTGCCCAAATCTCGTGGGTGTACCATCATATGGGTTATCACCGATCACTTCTCTAAAATGGTGCACTTGGTGCCGCTACCCCGGTTACCTTCTGCACGGGCCTTGGCGACACTGTTTATCAAACATATCTTCTGCTTACACGGTATGCCGGACAAAATTGTCAGCGATCGGGGTCCCCAGTTTGCGTCTCGGTTCTGGAGAGAGCTTTGTCCCTTCTCAGTGTTGAGTTAAATCTCTCCTCTGCTTATCATCCGAGACTAATGGGTTGGTAGAGAGGGCCAACCAGACCTTGGTCACATATCTGCGACATTTTGTTTCAGCTAGGCAGGATGACTGGGCATCCTTGTTACCGTGGGCGGAGTTTGCATTAAACAACGCTGTGGCTGATTCCACTGGACAAACCCCATTTCTCCTTAATTACGGTCAGCACCCGCGGGATCCTGTACCTATGCCCGTGTCTTCCGCCGACTCCAGGGTGGCAGACTGGGCTGTGGAGGCACGGGACATTTGGAACCGCACTCAGGATGCCATTCAGGCCTCCAAGGAGAGAATGAGCTCATCCGCCGATGCACATCGGCGCCCCGCTCCGACTTTTGCCCCTGGCGATTTAGTGTGGCTTTCCGCCCGTAACATCAGGCTGCGTGTAGAGTCCACTAAGTTTGCACCTCGCTTCTTGGGTCCCTTCAAGGTCCTTGAACAGGTCAATCCTGTGGTCTACCGGTTAGCCCTTCCGCCACGCCTGGGTATCACCGACACATTCCATGTCTCCCTCCTGAAACCCGTATACTTGTCCCGGTTTTCCGAATCATCTGCCGGGACATCGGGTTTGTCTACGGACGATTATGAGGTGAATGCTATTCTGGGGTGCAAGGTGGTACGTGGCAAAAAGTTTTATTTGGTGGATTGGAGGGGTTATGGGCCTGAGGATAGGTCATGGGAGCCTGCTGAGCGTGTTAAGGCTCCGCAGCTCATCGCTGCCTTTGAGCGCAACGAGGCCCAAGGAAGGGGGGCCCTAGGAGGGGGGTAATGTTAGGGTTCGAGTTCCCGCTGCTGCACAAGGGGAGTCTCGAACCAGTCCCACTGCGGTCTCCTATTCATCTCCGGCCGCAGTGGAGCCAGAGACGTAGGTCCCAGCGTCTTGCCCATTCCAGTACTGTGCAGTGACTTGCTGCTGCCTCTCCTGGATCTGCTATTATAGCCAGTGCTGGAGCAGACGTCTTTGGGACAAAGTCCTGCGTTTCCCCTTCTGAGCATGCCCAGGGTGAGATCTCTCATTGGAGATTGGGGGTCACGTGCTCAGGTACTTCAGCAGCTCCTATTGGTCTGCCAGGAAGGTCCTGTGACTACTGGAGTTCTGGAACAAGTTTCATTGGTCCTTGTTTCTGGCAGGTCCTGTAGCTGTTATTATAAAAGGGTGGCAATGCTGATCCGCCATGCGCTAGTATCAACCATTATATGCTTTGCGCCAGTGTGGTCAGGCATGTGTGTGGTTAGGGACACGGCTGAAATAAGCCCCTAGAATACCGACTTAATCGGTGAGGAGTTTGGTATGCTAGCTGGTCAGGGTCGGTGTCCTAGATGCCCTAGATTACCGACATAACCGGTGAGGAGTTTGATTGCCGTATTCAGGGTCTGGCGTTCAGACGCCATAGATTGCGGGTGACTCCCGCGAGGACATTAGCGCATGATCGCGTTCTATGTTCGCTTAGCACTTAACTGTGTACCTGGATGCCTGACAGGACACAGAACTTTTTCTCAGCGGCTCTGTGACGTAACAGGGTTTGCTTTCAACGCTAGACAGCGCCCTAGCGTGTTTACTTTGCGACTCAGTTGTGTTTAGTGAGTTCGCACACATCGCCATATAGCGCTGCGGCACTCCTTCTAGCGGCTCTGTGGAATAACAGAGTTCGCATTTATTTCCACAGCACATTACGGCGTTTATTTTGGCGACTCTGCGGGATAACAGAGTTCGCTTCTTGCGCCATTTTACCAGCAGCAGGCTCCGCCTGCACGGTGGACCCCGGGCTGCGAACGCACCTCTCTACATCAAATATTTGGTGCGTTCCGCAGACCCTTACATTGATTTTTTTACAAAAATGCCGGATCGCGCCTGACAGCAAAAAACTGATGTGTGAAAGAGACCTAAGAGGTCGCGGACGTGGTCGTGGAGGGGCTACCTGCTACTGATGGTGATGGTGGTGGTGCATCTGCAGCTAGTGCTAAAAGCACAATAGCAGCTAAGGCAGGAGGTGTTCAGCCTGCCTCATCGTCTGGCTCCAGAAGGGCTGGAAGGCTCCCTTTTCTGGGAGTAGGTAAATGGCTTTTAAAGCGGGAGCATCAGGAACAGGTTTTGGCTTACATTGCCAAAGCAGCCTCCAGCTTTATGTCCTCCTCTTCTGAACTTTCAAAAGCTACAAGCACTGAGTCGTCAGTGCAGGCTTCTGGTCAGGAACAACCCCTTTCCTGGTGTCCTTGACACCCACCTAAAGGGAAGGATGCGGCAGTAGACACTTCACATTACTCCTGGAGCTCTTTTCACATACCATGCCTGGGCTAGCAAGTCAAATCCTGAATTCACCAGTACAAGATGAATGTGACATGGAGTGCACTGATGCACAGCCACTGCCAGATGATTGTGCTGGTACATTCAACCACAGCACTACATTGCCTCGCACTGGACTGAGCCAGAATGTGACCCTGATGAAACTCAGGTGCCCCTTCCCGCATACTCTACCACCTTACACGGTGACAGAGAGGAAGGTGCAGCTGAAATTCAAGAGGAGATGATGGATGACCCAGTTGTTGACCCGGATTGAGATCCAGTGGGGGAAGAGGGTGCCACTGGCAATAGCTCAGAAGAGGAGGAGGATCTGCAGCAGTTATCAACATCGCAGCTGGGGTTATCTGGCAGCCCCGTAGCAGTCCAAAAAGGTGTTAAAAAAACAAAAAGAGTTGCAGGACAGGTTGGCCAGACGGTCAAATTAGCAGAGAGTGAAAGACCTGAAAATTTATATCATAGTAGGAAGAGTGCAGTGTGGCACTTTTTTGACCAAAATCCTAGTGATGAGGCAAAGTTTATCTGTAAAAAGTGCCAAAGGATCTTTAGCCGAGGGAAAAATCTCAAAAATTTGAATACCAGTTGCATGCTTAGACATTTAATGACCATGCACATGCAAGCGTGGACGGACTACAAAAACTCAGGTAGCACCTGTGCACAGGCTCCGACTGAAGTTAGCCAGCAACGCTCCATCGCTTCCTTCACTGTAAGCCGACCGGTTGGCACACCACCAGTAACAAATGTGGAGGTGTCGTCGCAAGGCCAAAGCAGTCAGGGAATCACAATATTTTTGCAACAAAAGGCTGAATCTAGGCCATCACCACCACCACCATCACCATCAACAACCCACTTTCAGTCCGTCATGTTCACTGATAGTTCCACCATATGCAGTTCTCAAGTCCAGCTCACCCTACCAGACACTCTGAGTAGGACAAGAAAGTACTCATCCTCTCATTCGCGTACACTGGGTTTGAATACCTGCATTGCCCAAACTGATCTCATTAGAGATGATGCCCTTACGTTTGGTTGAAAGCGCAGATTTCCGAGAGCTCATGATCTATGCTGTCCCACGCTATGAACTACCCAGTCGCCACTTCTTTTCTAGAAAAGCCATCCCTGCCCTCCACGTGCATGTGAAAGACCGCATTGTCCATGCACTCAAACAATCAGTGAGTGCAAAGGTGCACCTCACAACAGATGCATCGACAAGTAGGCATGGCCAGGGCCAATACGTGTCCATCATTGCGCACTGGGTTATTGTGGTGGATGCAGGATCCACAGGGGACAGCGGCGGTGGGACAGTGCTGACTAGCCCACGGTATAGGCAACAGTTGGCTGTAGGCGTTCGACCCTCCTCCAGAAGCAAAAGCTCGTCAACAGAGTGCAGTCGCATGAGCACTCCATCCGCAACTGCCAGTGTTGCACACGAGGTGTCTCACTATCGAACAGCTAGTGGTAAGTGTCAGCAGGCTGTTTTACAAATTATGTGTTTGGGCGACAACACCGCGGACGTACTGGCCCAATACTTGAATCGAGAAACTGAGTCATGGTTGGGTAGTCTACATCTTCAGCCAGGCAAGGTAGTCAGTGTTAACTGGCGTAATTTTGTGGCGGCCATAGCCCTGGCAAAACTCAGACACATACCTTGCCTGGCTCACACCTTGAACCTGGTGGTGCAGTGATTCTTAAATAATTATCCGGAGTTAACAGCCCTGCTCCATAAGGTGCGAAGACTGTGCTCGCACATCCATCGCTCGCCCGTAGACTACAGTCGTATGCAGAGGCTGCAGCAATCGCTCCACCTCCCCAAGCATCCGCCTAATCATAGACGTTTAGGGTTGAGCGATACTTTCCGATATCAAGAAGTATCGGATCGGAATGGGTATCGCCGATACCCAAAAAGTATCGGCGATACCCGATTCCGATACCGGAAATCCAATGCAAGTCTATGGGACAGAAAATAGCGTAACTAAAAAAAACCCTTTCTTTCCTTGTAAACACTAAATATACACACATAGAATACATATATATATATATATATATATATATATATATATATATATATATACACTACCGGTCAAAAGTTTAGGGTCACTTAGAAATTTCCTTATTTTTGAAAGAAAAGCAGTTTTTTTCCAATGAAGCTAACATTAAATGATTCAGAAATACACTCTATACAGTGTTAATGTGGTAAATGACTATTCTAGCGGCAAACGTCTAGTTTGTAATGCAATATCTTCATAGGTGTATAGAGGCTCAAAACAAAAGCCATATTTAAGACTGGCTTAAATGAAAGGAAAAGATTAATATGGGCAAAAGAACACAGACATTGGACAGAGGAATATTGGCTTTTGTTTTGCCAATCTGCCCTGAAGGCCAGCATCCCCAAATCGCCTCTTCACTGTAGATGTTGACACTGGCGTTTAATGTGTACTGTTTAATGAAGCTGCCAGTTGAGGACCTGTGAGGCGTCAATTTTTCAAACTAAAGACTCTAATGTACTTGTCTTGTTGCTCAGTTGTGCAGCGGGGACTCCCACTTGTCTTTCTTCTCTGGTTAGAGCTTGTTTGTGCACTCCTCTAAAGGGAGTACTACACACCATTGTATGAATTCTTCAGTTTCTTGGTAATTTTTCGCATGGAATAGCCTTCATTTCTAAGAACAAGAATAGACTGTCGAGTTTCACAAGAAAGTTCTTTTTTTTTGGCCATTTTGAGAGTTTAATGGAACCAACAAATGTAATGCTCCAGATTCTCAACAAGCTCAAAGGAAGGTCAGGTTTATAGCTTCTCTAATCAACCAAACGGTTTTCAGCTGTGTTAACATACTTGCACAAGGGTTTTAAAGGGTATTTTAACCATCTATTAGCCTTCTTACACAGTTAGCGAACACAAAATACCATAAGTACACTGGAGTGATGGTTGTTGGAAATGGGCCTCTATACACCTATGAAGATATTGCATTACAAACTAGACGTTTGCCGCTAGAATAGTCATTTACCACATTAACACTGTATAGAGTGTATTTCTGAATCATTTAATGTTAGCTTCATTGGAAAAAAAATGCTTTTCTTTCAAAAATAAGGAAATTTCTAAGTGACCCTAAACTTTTGACCGGTAGTGTATATATACATGTCATTGTGACATATATATATATATATATATATACATATATTTATAGTTTATACTCTTCTACATAGTAAAATAGCCTCTGATTCAAATGCCGGGTAATGCCGGCTTTTGTGAAAATACAGAAGCACCCGACATGAAATGACACATGGTTTACATAGAGTTAACCATGTATTTTCATGTAGTTTGATATCTGATTTTCACAAACAATTACATGAGTGTATGTGTGCAAATTTCACACCTGTAGGGGTTAATTAAAGGTGTAAATTCGTTGTAAAAAAAACTGACTTTTTTGCTACGAATTTACACCTTTAATTAACCCCTACAGGTGTGAAATTTTACACACATACACTCATGTAATTTTTAGTGAAAACAATATATCAAACAACTTGAAATGACATGGTTAACTCTATGTAAACCATGTGTCATTTCATGTCGGGCTCTGCATTTTCACAAAAGCCGGCAATTGAATTAGCGGATTACTATGTAAAGTTATGAACTATAAATATAATATATAGTGTCACAAATTCAAGACATGTATATATATAATATATATATATATATAGTGTAAATTGTTGAAAAAACGTGGTCTCGCCCTTTTTCAACGACGACAAGCAGCGAGTGGGCAGATAATATGCCAGAGGTCCATTATTTTGTCCCCCTGTACTAAATCTGCCAGACAGAAAGACAATCTTAATTAGATTCGCCCTTTCTGGACTTTGCGTTATTCATTGCCCTGTAGCGGTGGCGAATGGGTTAATAAGGGGTTAAAGCCACCTTGCTATTGAAAGGTGACCTTAAGCCAGGTTAATAATTGAGAGCTGTCAATTAGACAACTATCAATTATTAATCCTATTGCATGAAATAAAAATAAAACACACACACTTTAATTAAAAATCATTTTAATGAAATATAGACACGTTTTTGACCATCTTTTATTTTACTGCAAAAACCATTTCCTGTAATAAAAATAAAATAAAAAAGCAAAATTATTCTTATCTATCCCATGCACAGTCAGGTCCCACGGTGTAATCCATCAGAAAGGGTTAATGTTTACTGCAGGGACCCAGCTAATGCTGCAGCCTCACAGTAAACCCCCGAATGAATCTTCTCCTCTCCTGGCTGACAGGAGAGGAAGTGGAAAGCTTAATTGATTGCTTTCCACTTTTACTTCAGGTCAGCCAGGGACACCATCAGTGACGTCAGAGGGAACTGATTAACAAAAATAGGGGATCCCCTCGAAAAAAAAATGGCATGGGGTCCCCCCTATTTTTGTTAACCAGCCTGATGAAGCAGACTGCTGAGGCCTGGATTTTCAGGCTGTTAAGGAGCCAAGATCCATGAACCTTGCCAGCCTGATAATACCAGGCCACAGCAGTCTGCTTATCTTGGCTGGTTAACAAAAATAGGGGATCCCCTCGAAAAAAATGGTGTGGGGTCCCCCCTATTTTTGTTAACCAGCCAGATGAAGCAGACTGCTGAGGCCTGGTTTTTCAGGCTGGTAAGGATCCAATATCCATGGACCTTGCAAGCCTGATAATACCAGGCCACAGCAGTCTGCTTAGCTTGGCTGGTTAACAAAAATAGGGGATCCCCTCGAAAAAAAAATGGCGTGGGGATCCCCCCTATTTTTGTTAACCAGCCAAGTAAAATGCAGACTGCTGCGGCCTGGCATTAAAAGACTGTCAAGGCCCATGTATTTTGGCCCTCAACAGCCTAAAAATACCAGGCATCAGCAGCCCCACATTTGGCGCATCAAAAGATGTGCCAATTGTGGCACTTTACCCGGCTCTTCCCACTTGCCCTGTAACTTTGGCAAGCGGGGTAATAAGGGGTTAATGTCACCGTTGATTGCACGGTGACAATAAGCACGGTTAATAATGGAGAAGCGTCAATAAGACACAGATCCATTATTAATCCCAAAGTTTTTAAATCTTTAAAAAAAAGACAGCAAGAAAAAAGTATTTTAATGAAATAAAAGAGACAACACAGTTTTCATTAATTTTATTATATGCTCATTCCTGCGACGCCATCGATCTTCTAGAAAAAAAACAAACCAACAGTATACCACCTGTCCGACGCAGTCCATAGTAACGAGTGTCCCACGACGATCAAGCTCTGCTACATTGGAATGTCAGGCAGACCTGTCATCCCGACGCAGCACAGCTGCTTACCAGCTTCCCCGGCGGTGACGTCATCGGACTGCTTTACGGCCGCGATTACCCGGCAGCACGTGCAGTTATCGCGAGAAACTGCACGTGACCGCCAGGGAGAAGATGATGGCGGCCATCAAGCAGTCCAGGAAGTGACCGCCGGAGATCTTCTGCCAGGTAAGTGCCGCTGACTCCTGACAGACCCGACCGACGGACACTGACAGTGACAGGAACATTCCGATTCCGGTATCCGATATGACAAAAATATCAGAACTCGGAATCGGAATTCCGATACAGCAAATATCGGCTGATACCCGATATTTTCAGTATCGGAATGCTCAACACTACCCATAATCAGACACACAGACGGATGTTGGCACAGGCTTTTGTGCGTGGACTGAGAGAACCAATCAGGAAACCACTGGTAGTAGCCAGGCCTGAGTACACGTCAATAGCAATGGATACCCTGCTCGCAGTAGCAAAAAGGATTGAGTCCCGCTGGGACAGAAGGGATGTCCAGTGTTACAACTGTGGTGAGTTTGGTCATTTCCAGAACCGGTGCAGAACACTGACTTCGCCCAGAAGAAGAAGAAACACAGAAAGCAGTGAAGAACCCCGTCCATAGGACAGGAGCACGCCAAGTCCACAGGGAACCCCACCAGTGGGACCAATATCCTGAGAGTGGATGGCGTAGTCGGATCTTTTCTTGTGGAACTCCGCAACCTCATCTATCTATCAGAATCTTCTGTGTCCTGCATGGGAATTGATGGTCAAGTCAGATATTTCCAGATTATGAAGCCCCTGAGCGTGTGGACCCAGCCAGAACACTCCATCATGTTCCAGTTTGTTGTGTCAAAGACCTGAACCCTCAACCCATTGGGAGTGGACCTACTGCAGAAGCTGAAAGCGACCAGAGTGTTCCAGGAATATGGGACCATGACACTTTCTTCACCCCTGACCCAAGAAGAAACAGGAACCTCAAACAACCACAATGCAGACCTATCACAGGAGGTGCTGGACATAGTACCATAATTGCCACTCCATCACCCAGAGTCAAGATGTTTCTTACCAACTGAAGGTCTAAGTGAACTCGCCTAAGAAGACGGCCTGAGAACTTTGACATTGGCCAGGATATTCAACTCAAGAAGGTCCCTACTCGCTTCATGGAATGGCAACACCTCATCCGGCTCCAACGCCAGAGGTTCATCTTTTGCAAGCACCAGGAGGTGCCCCCTGCAATCAACCAGTTCACCCACGTCTCCATTGAAGACGTCCCAACAAGAAGACCCCCTGTGACCAGAGCAGGTGCTAACACAGTGACTGCCTTGGTGAAGAACAAGAAAGCCAGCTGGTTGTCATCTCTCATGATGTGGATCCTAGTAGACGGTTTGTTTTCCCGCCAGCTCTGTGCCGGGAGATGAGAGTCCCCTGCCGCATAGTGAAGGACAAGGCCAAACTGGGCTGCCTCGCCCATCGGAATCAATACCAGCTTTCCACAGTGAAGAAAAAGACTGTAAACCCCACTGAGTTCAGAATGGTGCAAGGCCTGGAGGCCGTGAAAGAGGCTACGGTATTTGAAACCCCAACAGTGCTGAACCCGCACACTCTGCTCTCAAAAGTCCCAGTCACGCAACGGTATTCACGGTGATCAACCTGGCCAGTGCCTTCTTCAGTGTTCCCCTCCACCTGGATGACCTGCCTGCCTTCACGCACCAGTGCAGTGCATATGGACAGTGTTGCCTCAAGGTGCTCAGAACAAGCCCTTCAAGTTTCACCAAGACAATGTCCTCCATCCTCGTCAACTGGATTGCAGAATATGCAGGAGTCACTCTTCTACAACACGTGGATGACCTTCTCTTTTGCGTGGTTGACATCGATACCTGCACAGTCCATTCCCTGTTCCTTGAGGAACAGCAAGGCAAGTTCTGGAAGAACAAAGTCCAGCTGTGTCAGAAGCAAGTTACATCCCTGGGACACTGTATTGCCCACCAGACGAAACACCTGTCAAATGACTGGAAGACCACTGTGGAGAAGATGGCTCCCCCAACAACTCCAAAAATGCTGCAGGCCTTCCTTGATCTAGTGTCGTATTGCAGAACCTGGATCCCTGATGCCTCAGTCCTAATGCAGCCTCTGTGCGCTTGCATCAACGCAACCCCGCTCCTTCTATCGGACGCAGCCTTCAACTCATTCAGGAAATTGGAAGAACTCCACAGTCTCAGCGCCAATACCAAGCCTACCTGACTACGAGAATTCTTTCCGTCTACCTGATGGAAGAAAGAAGGTCATGCTACTGGAATCCTGGCACGGATTCACGGGGGAAAAACAGAGACTTTTAGGCTACCTTTCAGCCCACTTGGATCCAGTTGCAAGAGGAGCACCCTCCTGCCTGATGGCAGTAACTGCAGCACACACCTTCCTGGACAAGACTGCTGACATCACTCTTGGACAGCCACTGGAAACTCTCACTCCACACGACATCTTGGCAATCCTCAATCAAGCTCAACCAAATAAATCTCCCCACCGCCAGGCATCTTCGCCTCTATCGCCTTTGTTCCAGACCTACAGTCGTCATCCCGGCCACTCTACTCCCACTCCCAAGGGGGGGATACAATATGGACTTTTCAGAACAAAAATTTACAGAATTTATCCTCCACTTGGATGGCTCCAGATTTGCAGATGATGAAGAAGTTTCCACACAGGAAGTGCAGTGACCAGCAATCAAGAAATCCTGTGGTCCAGAAGTCTGTCACCTAGCCTGTCAGCCCAGGAAGCAGAACTGATAGCGCTGACGAAGGCCTGCCAGATGGCAGAAGGCAAGACTGCAAACATCTACACCGACTACAGGTGCTCGCATGGCATAGCACACGACTTTGGGCCCATCTGGGCTGCAAGGGACTTCATCACAGCAAACGGGACAACCGTGAAGCATCATGGAGCCTTCAGGGACCTGCTGGGTGTACTCCAACTTCCAAAATGGTGGCAATTTGAAAAATCAAAAGCGCATGGAAAACTGAGAACAGAAGAGGCGTGAGGCAATAACATGGCGGACTTGGCAGCCAAAGAAGCGGCCAAAGGAAGACAACATGGAAAAGTGGGAGAGGTCATAGAGCCAGACGGCTACTACATGACGACTGAAGACAAGAAACCTGACAAAAAGACGTCCTGGGATCTGCTCAAGAAGTTGCAAGACCAAGCTCCAAAAGGAGAAGAAGAGCTGAGTGCGAAAAAAGCAACACGTGAAGAAGGAAGGCTATCAACAATGGACTCCAAACCCTGCCTACCACAAAGTATGCACCCTATGGTGGTCCAATGGTCACATGGACCCACACCCACATATCTAAGACACAGATGAATGATCTGATTGGTGCTTACTGGTTCGCTTCAGGGATCCCCACCCTAACAGCCAAATTTAACAGCAGCTGTCTGACCTGCGGCAAATGCAAGCCTGGACGTGTGGAAGAAAGTCCCCCTCACCTCATCTGGCAAGACCACTCTACCAGCTTCAGAGGATCCAGATAGACCACATCCAGATATCGCCAAGTGAAGGATTCAAATACGCCATTGTGGTCAAAGAAGTGTTTTCAAGATGGACAGAAGCCTTCCAAGTCAGCAAAGACTACTGCAAAGCAGCTACTTTCGGAAAATAGTGTGCAGAAAATGGGTTCCAGAAGTGATAGAAAGTGATCAGGGACCCGCATTCACAGCAAATCTGACATAAGAGATCCGGTTAGCAGTAGGGTCAGATTTAGGCCTACACACACCTTACCACCCCCAGAGCAGCGGGAAGGTAGAAAGACTGAACGGAACACTTAAGAATAGGATGCTGAAAGTTGCCCAACAGACACGCAAACCATGGCATGAGACACTCCCAATTGCACTGTTTAGCGTAAGGCACACTCCCAGAGACCCAGAAAAGCTGTCACCATACGAAATTTTGTTTGGGTCTAGTCCTAAGTTTAGGTGCATTTTTCCCTGAGCAGCAGAATATGCAAAATGATATCTTGTTTGCTTATGTAATTGAATTGGTCAAAAACTAATGTCCATTCTCGAGTTTTTCTCTTCACTGCCAGATCCAGACTCAGTGTCCGGTATGCACTTCTTGAAAGCCAGGAGACTGGGTGTTGGTGAAAAAAATTGGAAATGAGAACACTCGATCCCAGAATTGATGGTCCTGTCCAAGAGCCCCAGATGACACCAACCTCTGTGAAACTAGAGGGAAAGCCTGCTTGGATCCACATATCGCATTGCAAGGAAGCTCCCGTACCAGAAGAGACACCTAAGCCATGAAGGATGTCGTGGATGCTCTGACTAACCAGACAGATGACCTACCTGACGAAGAATACACACGTTTTTCTGAACATGCAATTGAATAAAGAGACTATGATTGCAAACACATGAACCCCTGCTAGGGACAGACCTCCTGACCGCCCATTTGCGAAAAGCCTGTATCGGTGGGGGAAGCATGTATTAGGCATGTCTCAACCCGCCGGCAGCACAAAAGAGTTGCAGCGCTTTGGGACAGGAGCAGGTTTTTAAGTCAAGTGGTATCTAAGGGGGCACTGTCATGGAAATATATATGTATTCCACATATTCAATGTATATTCATATATATGCATTTACAGTCAAATAGATCTCACTTGCTAAAAATCCTGTGCTCACACATATCTATGAAAAAGCTGATGCTAGCTATAATCAGTCGCTTTAGACGACCCTAGCCTACATAAGTCAGGCTACAGCTCATAGGGACTTTTTACACAAGGACACAGAAAATGGAAACAAGGACAGAAAGTCTTGCTAGATATCTATTATTCTCTTTACTAGTCATGCAGGAAAACTGGGACAAAGAAAAATAAACAATAAATCTGCAACTTCAGCCCTTTTATCATAATTATCATACTTATACTTACACTAAAACAGCCAATAATCTAGCAGCTTTTAATTGTATGCTAATTGACTAACCAGCCCCTTTTTGTAAACGTATAAAACCTTGAATGAATAATAAACTGTTGGTCTTGACGAACTGTTATACTGACACTTCCGTTGTGGACAGTCCTCATTTCGTCTGAGCGCTCAAAGAAAAGACATTTAATATAAGATTGGGAACAGCAACAGCAAACACTGCAGGATAGATTTATCCTAATTAAATTTCCATAACACAGGCTGACGGGATGATGTGGGATTTTAGGGGTAGTAGTCCGGTGGCTCTGGCTGACGGGATGATGTGGGATATTAGGGGTAGTAGTCGGGTGGCTCTGGCTGACGGGATGATGTGGGATATTAGGGGGAGTAGTCTGGTGGCTCTGGCTGACGGGACGATGTTAGATATTAGGGGTAGTAGTCTGGCAGCTGTGATGGGATGATGTGGGATATTAGGGAAGTAGTCCGGTGGCTCTGGCTGACAGGATGATGTGGGATATTAGGGGCAGTAGTCCGTTGGCTCTGGCTGATGGGACGATGTGGGATATTAGGGGTAGTAGTCCGGTAGCTCTGGCTGACGGGATTGTGTGGGATATTATAGTGAATGTGGCTATGTGGAGTGGCTCTACACTCACTTTATATTTATAGATATAATCATTACAATTTGTTATAACTAACCGTAGTTAGTTACTATGCCCGGGCAGTGCCGGGCTCTTCAGCTAGTATCTAATAAAAATGATTTTTAGATAAACACAAAAAGTAAAATGTACATTACAAGCAGGGGCGGAACTATTGTGGAAGCAGGGGAAGCAGCTGCCACAGGGCCCGGGCTAGAAGGGGGCCTGTCCCTGCAGCAGCTGCTTCACCTACCACCACGGTAGTTCCGCAAGCTGCCATGGGCGTACCCACCGTGAAAGAACCGGCCCCGCCGACAATGAACTGACAGTTCATTGCCGGAGGGCCCTTTAATTGCGGCGGGCGGAATGTTGTGAGTGAGGAAGGCCTTGCGGCCTTCCATATGCAGCACAGGTGACGTGATCGTCATCACGCCGCCTGCGCGCCCTGATGACGTCACGCCGCCTGTGCGCCCTGATGACGTCACGCCGCCTGTGCCAGAAGAAGAAGGAGTCCAGCGCTTTTTCTTCAGAGCAGCGGGGAAGATAGGTGAGTACTGGCATTTTTTTTATGGGGGATTATGCTGTCTATGGGGGGGATTATTCTGCCTGTTGGGGGATTATGCTGGCTATGGGGGATTATGCTGGCTATGGGGGACTATGCTGGCTATGGGGGTATTATGCTGGCTATGGGGGATTATGCTGGCTATGGGAGGATTATGCTGGCTATGGGAGGATTATGTTGGCTATGGGGGGATTATGCTGGCTATGGGGGATTATGCTGCCTATTGGGGGATTATGCTGGCTATTGGGGATTATGCTGGCTATGGGGATTATGCTGGCTATTGGGGGATTATGCTGGCTATTGGGTGATTATGCTGGCTATTGGGGACTATGCTGCTTATGGGGGATTATGCTGCCTACTGGGGACTACTATGCTGCCTATTGGGGACTATGCTGCCTATGGGGGATTATGCTGCCTATTGAGGACATATGCTGCGTATTGGGGACCTATGCTGCCTATTGGGACATTTACCTGCCTATTGGGGACCTATGCTGCCTATTGGGACATATGCTGTCTATTGGGGACCTATGCTGTCTATTGGGGACCTATGCTGCCTATTGAGGACATTTGCTGCCTATTGGGGACATATGCTGCCTATTGAGGACATATGCTGCCTATTGGGACATTTACCTGCTGTAAGCTTTTCAGGGGATATAGCTCTGGGATCGCCGTCCGGGTAGACAGAGTGGCACGGAAACAGTTCATTCACAGCAGTACTGGTGCAACTGGCCGCAACCAGTTTTATTTAAAGTCAAAAGCAAACAAGACATAAAACAACTCATAAACAGAAGACCTGGGCTTGTCTAGCCACTTACTACACTTAGATAGATTTCCCTATCTATCCGGGTCCCGACTCTAACAGCCGGGGCCAAAACAACACATATGTTCAGCATTTACCAGCATGGAGGTTCACAGAGTCTCCTCCTTGTGTCTGAAGGTATCTTCAACGTCCAGACTTGAGCGAGCTCCCCTCCTATTCAGCAGCTATCCGCATGGATTCTCACAGAGACTACTCCTGTGTCCGGGGTACATCGAGCACCCAGACTGAGATAGCTCAAACTCCTGGAGACTCCTTCTTGTGCCTGGACTCCCTGTCCAGACTAAGCGAGCTCCCCTCCTATTCAGCAGCTATCCGCATGGATTCTCACAGAGACTACTCCTGTGTCCGGGGTACATCGAGCACCCAGACTGAGATAGCTCAAACTCCTGGAGACACCTTCTGTGCCTGGACCCCTCCTGTGTCCAGACTAAGCGAGCTCTCTGTCTGTGTTCTCAGACACCTACTTCTGGTTCCTAATTAACACCTGAGTAGTTCAAGGCCTGAGCTGCAAGTGTGCAATGAATGTAAGGTGTATGACCTTTCTCTACCACTAGGCTTACAAAGCCATACATTCCCCCATACCCGTCAGCAAAGTACTAGGTGAAATGTACACCCATTCAACACACATACCCTCACTGTCTCACATATCCCCCCCTCTTCTCCAGACCGGAGGGCTGGTCATCAATCCTAAAGAGACAGTGAACTCCGGACCAGTCATAGTCATCATCAACTTCATCTTCACTACCGTCCATTTACCTTCCAAGGCCACTAGCATCCACACAGGATCCAGTCTCTGACCTTTCAGGCAGTCAGGCTTCACTCGGCCTCACATAAACGGTGTCCCCCACACCAGGGGAACAGGAAACAGGCCTGACGCCTATCACTGACACACCTGTCTCCAATTAAGCAGGGTTTATATACCCTTCACACACCCACACACGGGACCTGAGCTGATGTCATAGTCATGTGTTCAGACTTGTGTGTGTGTAAAAGGACCTGTGTGATGTCACAGTCATGTGACTAGTCAGCTGGGGAAGGAACATGGACAGTCAAAACACACACACTGAGCCATTACAGGAACGCCAGCCCAGGGCTGCATTACCTATTCCCCCCCTTCCAAACTTGTAGGTTTGAACACAAAAATACATCCAATCACCTCAACCCACAGTTCACACAGAGACCATGTACTTGTCCATTGCTCTGTTCAGCCCCCCGGAATATTAGTCAATGACATTCGTTCCTTCCTTAGGGACCTACTGTCTGTCATTGTCACAGACTTCGTGCAGTCACATTTCCGGGTCGTAACCTTGTCAGGTCTCCCCTCCGTTCCCAGCGGTCAATCGTAACCTGGTCAGGTCTTGCCTGGGTATCTAAGGTCCGGTTAGACTTCGTACTGTCCCGTACTCTATCGGGTCGTCTGTATGGGCCTCTCAAACCTGAGTTACTGGAGGTCTCACTACCTCTAAACCCACGCCCACTACCCTCAGTAGACGGCTGCCATCTTCTGCTGCTCAGATGATGCTGTCTATCTACTCGCTGTCTAGCGAGATTCAATTGTTCTACCTCTCGCAGGTAGGTCACACGGTACGCCACCAGCATGCGCACATATTCCAGACTTTCTTCCGTTCCTATAGCGTAGAATGACACCATGCCGTCTTCATCTGGTATCCAGTCCCGACAATCACGTGGACTGCTTACTTTCACCACACCAGACCTCTTCACCATCATCTGCATGGCTCGGCCATTTCTCCCAATTAGCTTTCTCACCAGAACATGAGGCACCCGGATGACCTTTTCCCGCAGACTGTGAGCATTTCTCATAAGCTTCAGTTGTCTAACGGCTTGTTCTGTCTTCAACCGAGAAACCGCTTTGTGCGAATACATCGCCAGTGCATGTCACTTAGGATTGCCACCCTCTTCACTGTAACTTCGGTCGTGGACAAGACCACCAGCTGTTTAGCTCCTGAGGTCGAGTACACCTTACAGGCTCCCACGGCCTTCCTAAACGCTTCATGCACAGACTCACGGGTGCATTCTTCTCTCAAGTCCTCGGGTAATCTACGAGGCACTTGTACCGACACGTTTCGGTCTCACCAGTGGTTTCCAGACGATCAACCAGCTCAGGGTTCAGGGACAACTGACTTTCAGCTTCTTCCCCCTTTACGCTTCTTCTGAGCTGACTCACAGCTACAAATTCGTGAATTTCCGTCCTGACCACTTCCATTTCACATTTATCTTCCGTTACCACACTCTTAGCTCTCCTCAGGTCTATCTTCTCCTGGCCAAAGGGAGCGAGTGCAACGTGTTTGCCCTTTTCTTTCTCCAAGGAGGCCTTGTTCACCGAGTGACACTGTATCAGGCGACTTTTCAGCCCGAGAACTTCTTCCTCTAGTTCCGCCATTCGCCTCTCAGCTGCCCGTCTCTGAAGCTTCTCTTGCGTCCACTGGGCTTGTAACCACTCCTTGAGCTCCTTGATCTCGGCTCCGACATCCACCGAATCATCCGAACTCACATCACTCGAGGAAGTATATGCTTTACACCTCCCATCTCCAGTGGCCAACTCCTGGCCCTGGTCTGTAGCTTCTCTGATGGACTCCTCCATCTTTTCCCGCTCAGCTTCCATTTGGCTGAGCTTTTCCTTAAGGCACATCTCCGCCTTCTGGAGAGTATCACAGGACATCTGTAGCTCCTTCACCTGAGCTTCTAGACCTAGGGTCTTTCTGCGCAGATCACCATTTTCATCACGGGTGTCCTGCAGAGTGGTCTCAACCACCTGGCGCATTTGCTCTGCATCCATCTTATCCTCTTCTAGTTTTTCTTTGACCCTGAGGAGATCCACATAATCTCTCTTCATCTGTTGCAGTTCCCTACTGCGTTCACCACACTCCTTCTTGGAGTCACACAGCTCCTGGTTGAGCTGTTCGCGCAGTCGTTCTAGGATTTGTTCACTTCCAGAAACTCCATCCTGCAGCGCCTCCTTCTCATGCTTCAACTGCAAAACCTCTTCCTTGATTTTGCGGCGGTCCTCTTTAATGGCAAAGAACATATTCTGCCACAGGATAACTTCCTCGTTGCTTCCTTCTAGGACTCGCTGGTCTGAGGATACGTCCTCCAGGTTTTCACATAATTGCAGCATGTCACTCTGATACTGCAGCCGAATAGGTTCCAGCTCTTGGCCATGACTGGCCCCCTCCTCTTCTACCTCTAAAGGAGAATCCACACTTGAAGCATAGGCAGACAGTACTACATTCTCTTCATTTTCATTTTCAGCGAGTACTACCGGAACAACCTTTTTGTGGCCCTTGCGCCGTCGACGACGAGAGGAGGACTCTCTTCCCTCGTCTAGCCTCTCCTGACTGAACTCACTTTTTACTTTCATAGTGTCCCAGTCAGCTACGGGGTCTGTGTCACTCCCCGTGGTGTTGTGGACTAACAGGTCACCTCCCACTTTGACGTCACCCCCTTCTACTGGAGCTACCCCGTTATCAACGGTCACATTGTCATTTTTAGGAGGTACCAACCCACCACCAGTAACAATTTTCAGTTTTCCACACTCTACACTCTTGTGAAAATCCGCCCCTTTTTTAGACTCCGCCCCATTTTTAACAACCACACCGGCAGGGTAATTTTTACACAAAAAATCAGCAGTAGTCTTAGGACTCAGTTCACAACATCTCTTACCACCTCCCCGGGCACTCTGTGACAACACTGGCACCCCCGGAGAGTCCATAGAATGGTCCACTGCCGCCATTCTATACGGTGCCCACAGCTCCCGCACCATGTCCAGTTGCATGTCCAGTAGACATTTCTCAAATATGCGGTCCGACTCGTCAGACCCATTCGTTGCTCTGTTCCCAGCCATCGCGGAGCACTGTTCACACTAGAACTTCACCGCTTTCCCTTGAAAAAAATCTTCGTGGCCCCGCCGAGCCACAGCAAAACTGGATTTGAGTGCGACGACAATCTTCGTAACCCCCACCGAGTCACAGCAAGATGCCTTCGTGACCCCCACCGAGTCACAGCAAGATGCCTTCGTGACCCCACTGAGTCACAGCAAGATGCTTGTATCCACACTCGTCTTCCATGCTGTCAGACTTCTCTGTCTTAACAACGGCAGTCTTCACTCAAGACATACACACTCCACAGTCTTTTCCACAGAAAATTCAGCTGTGCAGACACTTTTTTTTTTTTTTTCTTTGCAAACTCTATTAGGGCTACTGTCTCTTTAAGACTGCTCCAACAGACGTTTCTTTTGCTGACACACACTTTTTTTTTTTCCTCTGCTGCTGCTTCAACAGACTTCACCTTTATTGCTGTCTCTAAGCCACTGTGCTGCACGCACATTCCAGCACCAATTGTATCAGCCACTGTGCTGCCCCAGCATTCTCCGCCAATTGTAAGCTTTTCAGGGGATATAGCTCTGGGATCGCCGTCCGGGAAGACAGAGTGGCACGGAAACAGTTCATTCACAGCAGTACTGGTGCAACTGGCTGCAACCAGTTTTATTTAAAGTCAAAAGCAAACAAGACATAAAACAAATCATAAACAGAAGACCTGGGCTTGTCTAGCCACTTACTACACTTAGATAGATTTCCCTATCTATCCGGGTCCCGACTCTAACAGCTGGGGCCAAAACAACACATATGTTCAGCATTTACCAGCATGGAGGTTCACAGAGTCTCCTCCTTGTGTCTGAAGGTACCTTCAACGTCCAGACTTGAGCGAGCTCCCCTCCTATTCAGCAGCTATCCACATGGATTCTCACAGAGACTACTCCTGTGTCCGGGGTACATCGAGCACCCAGACTGAGATAGCTCAAACTCCTGGAGACTCCTTCTTGTGCCTGGACTCCCTGTCCAGACTAAGCGAGCCCCCTCCTATTCAGCAGCTATCCGCATGGATTCTCACAGAGACTACTCCTGTGTCCGGGGTACATCGAGCACCCAGACTGAGATAGCTCAAACTCCTGGAGACACCTTCTGTGCCTGGACCCCTCCTGTGTCCAGACTAAGCGAGCTCTCTGTCTGTGTTCTCAGACACCTACTTCTGGTCTCCTAATTAACACCTGAGTAGTTTCAGGCCTGAGCTGCAAGTGTGCAATGAATGTAAGGTGTAGTGACCTTTCTCTACCACTAGGCTTACAAAGCCATACATTCCCCCATACCCGTCAGCAAAGTACCTAGGTGAAATGTACACCCATTCAACACACATACCCTCACTGTCTCACACTGCCTATTGGGGACCAATGCTGCCTATTGGGGACATTTACCTGCCTATTAGGGACTCTCGCACCACACCAGTCTGAGCCTGAGCTAAAAGCGGAGTTGCGCCATTATGTGCACTGATGAGGATGAAATGATATGGATTGACAAGGCTGCAGTGATGGGCAGTGCAGGCTGTATGTCTCTGTGTATGGGCAGTTTTCTTGCTGGTATATTGATTTTGTAGCGCTGTATATATATTGGTATTTTACTAATAGCAATTTGGAATCCCTAGGAAATAATGATATGTCAGGTTCCGCCTTGGTTAGGCCTTCTCAGTATATTAGATTGTGCCAAATTGGGTAGAGCTTCGATCGAGGCAAGTGATGCTAGTAATGAAACAGAAGACACGGCAACTGTATGCAAATACTAGGCACGAATTTATTGACGGTTAAGATCCATCTTATATACCCTGTTTAGAGGGCGTGTACGTGCATTAGGTAATGGTGTTTTACAGAAATATATTAGCAAATCATTTATTACAGTAAATACATTTTGTCACGTATCAGAGTTTATGTCAGGTTGACCAACTAATTATCTATCTAAGGAATTCACTAGTCATCATGTGTTTCTTTCATGGACCCCCAAACTGTCGTCATTAGCAGTTATAACTTTATTACTTTACTGATTAATTGCAGGTGTAATCGTTATTCATCTATACTCAATATTTGCTATTCCCATCATTAGGGTGTTATTGCTCTGATTATCCCCTAGTCAACAGGAACATGTTTCGTTGGCTTAACCTTTGATATATCATGTCATGCTGTTCAGTTCAGTCAGCAAATAATGTCTTAGTGGAAATATAGAGAAGTGATTTCTTAAAGGGATTGTTATATAAGCTCTAGCATTAGCAGGGGTATTGGAGTGTAGAATATGGACAGGGTCTACTAGATCCCTATCAATATCAAGAAAGAGAAAAATTGCTTCACTTGTGACAAATATGGAACCGAACATTGACCATCTCATTAGCCAAAAGCAAGCCCATAGTTCCCATTGAAATACCAGTAAGTTTGTTGATTTTTAACTTTACTTGTTCTTTATTTTAAGTATTGTATTTGTTCCTGTTTTGTTTTTGTTTTTTTACTTCAAAATAAGTGTAGTATATGGTGTATACAGGGTCATACATATCGTGTGCAGTATATAGAGTGTAGTATATGGTGTATACAGGGTCATACACATCGTGTGCGGTATATAGAGTGTATATACACTGCTGTATTATACTTTTCATATACAGGTTATAATGCCTCTTATTCTTTGTATAGAGGTGAGTGTGCCATGTATAATATATGGTATATACAGCGTAGTGTCCATACACTGCTGTATTATACAATATACAACAGTTCTAATGCTCATACCTTAATATGCAGTATAATGTACAGTGTATATGATGTAACCTGTATAAAATGCGACATTGGCTTGCCCCCCCTAGTTTTGATCCTGGGTACGCCCATGCAAGCTGCCGGTGGTGTGAGTCTGATATAGAGCCCGCCGCCACCTCCGGCGCTGCTATGAGAGGAGGTGGGACGGGTCCCGAGCAGTCCGGCACTTCCGCGTCATGTGACGTGGGGGCGTGTGCGCGCTCTCACGTCACATGCAAGGCTGGCGTGGTGGACGTCGGAGCGTGGAGGACGGAGCGGCGCGCGGAGCAGAAGAGCTGGAGGACGCAGTCACCTGAGGATTGGCAGATTGGTAAGTATGCTTGCTGAGTCTGACTCTCTTTTACAGGGACGCGGCAGCCGCAGCTTCCCGTCCCGGCACTTGAGGAGAGGGGGGAGAGTGGAGGGGGGAGGTGTGAGTGTATCAGGGGCCCCAGGACACAGCGGGCCCCTAATGGGGCCCCTAGGAAACAGTAGGCCCCATTAGGGGCCTAGGTCCAAAGGAAGCAGCAGGCCCCATTAGGGGCCTAGGTCCAAAGAAAACTGCAGGCCCCATTAGGGGCCTTGGGTCCCAGGAAACTGCAGGCCCCATTAGAGGCCTAGGGCCCCAGGAAACTGCAGGCCCCATCAGGGGCTTAGGGCCCCAGGAAACTGCTGAATAAGGTAATTATGTTGCATTATTCTTGTGAAGAAGAAACTTGTAATCTAGCCCATAAATTGCTTTCAAAATGGATGATTTATTCAGTAGAACAAAAGTACGGTATACAGAACAAATCTTAGCTTATTCTGTATACCGGACTGTTGTTCTACTGAATAAATCATCTGTTTTGAAAGCAATTTGCAGGCTGGATTACAAGTTTCTTCACACATTTTGGAGAAAGCCTACCTTCGTCACTACCTCAGTTGCTTCCTGGGAGTTGGTTCTTTTCTGTTATTTCACTATCATTAGTCCAAAAACCTCTAATTTTGGATAATAAAGGTATCTTTCTTAACACAACTTGGGTAGACCGGGATTGGCAACGCGCGCGAGGAGGGGGGCCCCATTGTGAAGTTTGCTGTGGGGCCCTGCCGTTCCTATTTACGCCCCTGATTACAAGTATGATTTTTTATAAGGGCTAAGTCCCATATAATGAATGTGCAAATAGTTCAATTTGAGTTTTGGGGGTGACAAACTCTCTTTAAGAAAATTAACAAAGCTATTTGTTAAATTTGGGGAGCAACTGAGGCTTATATCTGCTGTTATTAGTCTAAAGTATGAGGTAGATTCCTGAGAGATGTCCATATAAAAATCTCATCTACACGTTGAAAAACTATGCAGTATCATTTTGAAAGCTACAGCATATCAATTTTTTCTGAGGTTTTTCATTTACAGAATCTCCTTTTATAACCCTTAGGTCGGATTCGCACTAGCGAGAAATATGAATGAGTGCTATGCGATAAAAAATTGCATAGCAATCGGACCAATATTAATATATGGGGCAGCTCCCATCAGACGATTTTTTTCTCGGCCATATTATACAGGCTGAAAAAATCGCAGCATGCTGCGATTGTCACCGTATTATGTCCGTAATACGCCAATGCAAGTCTATGGGGGCGAGAAAAATACGGATTACACACGGACCACACGTGTGACTTGCGAGAAGTACGCACTGGTGTCCTTTAGAAAAGCCGGCAATTCAGTGCGGTATACTATAAAATCACACTGACATGTTTACTAAAGAGTCGAAAGAATAGATATATACACATTGAATACATATATATATATATATATATATATACATGTCATTGAGACACATATACAGTTATATATATATATATATATATATATATATATATATATACAGGGTGGTCCAAAAGTAGGTGGACAGTATGTGTAATAGGGTTATGAAGGGGGAGATTTATCAAACATGGTGTAAAGTGAAACTGACTCAGTTGCCCTTAGCAACCAATAAGATTCCACTTTTCATTCTTCACAGACTATTTGTAAAATGAAAGGTGGAATCTGATTGATTGCTAAGGGCAACTGAGTCAGTTTCACAGATCCAGTTTTCACAGATAAATCTCCCTCAAAATGGCAAATAATTTAAATACAGATCAAAGAAAATGGATTTTGAAAGAGTATTGGAAATCGCAAAATGCTGAAACAGTTAGAGCAAATTGGGTTGAAACATTTGGTACTCAAGCCCCAAAGAGACAAACCATTTATCGCATTCCTGAAAAATTCGATGCCACTGACTCAATCCTTAATGCTCCAAAAACTGGTCGACCCAAAACAGCCTGTACAGAAAATAATAAACAACTTGTTGCTGAAACATTTGTTCAGAGTCCAAAAAAGTCCACCAGAAGAGTCTCTTTAGAATTGGGAATTTCACGAGCTTCCATGATGCGAATCCTGAAATCTATTGGGTGGAAAGCTTATCATCCACGTATAATTCATGGTTTATTGGAGGATGATCCAGACAGGCGGCTGCAATTTAGTGAGATTATGCTTAACGAAATTGAAGAAAATCCAGTAATTTTAATAACATTATGTGGAGTGATGAAGCTTCTTTCAAATTATCAGGCCATATTAACAGGCATAATTGTATTTACTGGAATAATGAGAACATGCACTTAACATTAGAGCAACAACTAAATGAACCTGGTGTCAATGTTTGGGGTGGTATTTCAAGTTTTGGTGTTTTTGGACCATATTTTTTTTATGGAACAGTCACTGGAGATAAGTATCTCGAAATTCTAATGAATCAAGTTGTTCCCAAGCCACAGCAACAGCCTAATTCAAATTACCTTTATTTCCAACAAGATGGGGCCCCTCCACTTTATTCAACAGTAGTCCACGAGTATCTTGATGAAACATTTCCTAATAAATGGTTTGGCCGAAGAGGGTCACTTGATTGGCCGGCACGTTCACCAGACTTAACCCCAATGGATTTTTTCTTTTGGGGAGTACTCAAGGACAAAGTTTATAGTCGAAACCCAAAAAGTGTCAGTGATTTGAAAAATTAATAAGAGATGCATTTCAAGAAATTAATACCCAAAGAGACTCGTGTAAAAATGTTTGTCGAAGCGTAAGAGGCAGACTTCAAAGCTGTGCAAATTGTGATGGAAAACAGTTTGAGCACCTGCGTTGATAAAATTTAAGGGCTTTTGTATTATTGTTCAGAATAACATTTACTAGTCAATGTTATGCTTGTGTTAGTAAATATAATTTTATATATAAATCAAAATAAATGTTATTATTTTCTGTCCACCTACTTTTGGACCACTCTGTATATATTTACAGTTCATAGAGATCTACAAAGCATAATAGCCGCTAAATCAATTGCCGGCTTCTGTAAAATCATTACAGAACCCGACATGAAATGACACATGGTTTACATACAGTAAACCATTTGATTTCATTTAGTTTTATATATGTTTTTGACTATTAGATTAGTGTATGTATAATAATAATAATTTGGGACATTTAGGTGTTAAATTAACGGGTAAATTCGTTGAAAAAAAATTTGTAGCCAGGGGGGCTCAAAAACCATGGCCCCTCTCTAGGCTAATGATATCTGTCCTCAGTCACTGGCTTTCCCTCTCTGGCGGAGAAAATACCGCGGGAGCCCACACATTTTTTTTCAACGAATTTACCCGTTAATTTAACACCTAAATGTCCAAATTTTTCACACATACATTAATCTAATTAGTCAAAAACATATATAAAACTAAATGAAATTAAATGGCTTACTGTATGTAAACCATGTGTCATTTCATGTCGGGTTCTGTAATGATTTTACAGAAGCCGGCAATTGATTTAGCGGCTATTATGCTATGTAGAACTCTATGAACTATAAATATATATATATATATACAGTATGTGTCTCAGTGAGATATATAAAAATATATGTATTCTATGTGTATATATCTATTCTTTCGTTTGTGTTTGAAAACCTGTCATTGGGATCCATTATAGGTCCGTTTTGCAAGCCAGCGAGAAAATCTCGCCATACGGATGCAAAACGGATGTCACACGGATGCTTAAGGGTATGCCACACTAAACGAGATCACTAACGAGATCGTTAAAATACGTCACTATTTTGCGATCTCGCTAGTGACGTTGTTGTGTGTGGCATGTAGCAACGATGTGGCCCCTGCTGTGATCTCGTTGATCGTTCACTAGAGTTCTGGACCGTATTTTGATCGTTGGCGTCCCGCTGGTGAGCCTGAATCGCTGTGTTTGGCACCTTTTGTGAACGATGTGCGACCTCGTTGACGACGCATTAGTCAGCGGCGCAGGCGGGACTTTGTTTTCTTTCGTTAACGCCCTTCAGCTCCGATTGGTGACCACAACATCACCTCAGCTATAATAACTGCGCCCCCATCCATTGTTTCCAGAGCGCTTTGTGGGTGACTCCAACGGTGCTTTGTGCGTTGTTGCGAGGATAGTATCGTGTGTCGGAGTTTTGCGATCCTGTTTGTGGCGCAGTGGTGGGTTTTGCGATCCTGTCTGAGTCGCTAGAGCACTTCATCTTCCCCATTTGGATTTGGATCTTCAGGATATTTGGATTCAAGGTACATATTGTTTGTGATGTTGTTTGATAAGTTTTTTGACCTTTTTTTTTTTTTTTCGTCTGCTTTATTTATTTTACACCCCCTACCATTTTAGACATTTGTAAACTGTATTTTAAATGTTAACTGAAAAGTTAACAAACTTTTTTTTTATATATATTTCTTATTTTATTCTTTATTTTATTTTGTTTAAACACTTTATTAATAGTTATTAATTAGTAATTAACTTTTCTCTTCTTTACCGTACAGGTTGCACATAATGAACCTGTCCACCGCGGAGGTGTGATTGTGGCAGTTGCACTACCAATGGAGGCAGATCGACAAGAAGAGGCGCGGGTGGAAGAGAGGCGCTCCAAGCGAAAGCGTCGCATATGTGGACCAGAGAATGGCTGGAGCAAAGGTCCAGATTCACCCACATACATCTAGTGAGGGAGTTGCAGGAGAAGAATCCGCAGGATTTCCGGAATTATCTACGGATGTCGGAGGATTCATTCAAGCTCCTACTGGAAGCTGTGAGGCCACTCATTGAACGGCAGGATACACGGATGCGTGCAGCTGTTTCAGCAGAGGAACGTTTGGCAGTAACACTGCGATTTCTGGCAACCGGACGTTCAATGAAGGATTTGCAATTTTCTGCTGCAATTTCTCGATCGCTGCTTGGAGTACTAATTCCGGAGACATGCAACGCCATCGTCCGCAGTTTACGAGCTACATGCCTTTTCCAAAATCAGTGGCGGAATGGCAAATTATCGCCTCTGATTTTGAACGGATTTGGCAGTTCCCAAACTGTGGTGGTGCCTTGGATGGCAAACATGTGCGAATCACGCAACCAGCCAAAAGCGGATCCTTTTTTCATAATTACAAGGGCTACTTCAGCATGATCCTCATGGCCCTTGTTAATGCCAATTATGAATTTATAAACGTTGATGTTGGCATTAATGGAAGGGTTTCTGACAGTGGTGTTTTGGAGCACACAAGTTTTGGTGAACGGTTGTTTAATAATAAACTTAACTTGCCAACCAACATGGACACCACCGCCAACCTAAACTTTGTGTTTGTGGGCGATGAAGCCTTCCCCCTTCATGAGCATCTTGTGAAACCGTACCCACAAAAGACTTTGACAGGGGAAAGGCGGATTTTTAACTACAGACTGTCTAGGGCACGGCGCGTTGTGGAGAATGCCTTCGGCATAATGGCCAACTGCTTCAGGGTTTTCCACACTCCAATCAACATGAAGCTGGAATCGATTGACTCTGTGGTGTTGGCCTGTTGTGTGCTGCACAATTTTCTACGAAAACGCGATGCTGGTACTTACAGTCCGCCAGGCTTCATGGACTCGGACAGCAATGGTGACGTGGTGCTTGGAGAATGGCGTAACAATGATCCCGCTATTGCAGGCCTTCAACTTGTCAATCAAGGCAGGAGCAAGGACGATGCGAAGGCCGGCCGAGACAAGTACTGCCATTACTTTAATGGGCCTGGTGCAGTGAGTTGGCAGCATCAGATCTAGTTTGATTTTGATAATGTTTGACTTTTGTCTTTTTTTAACAATCTTTTTATAAAAAATTTTTATTTTAAAAATGCATTCGTGTTTTTTTTCAATTATTTTACCAATATGGGAAAAGGGATAATTATGGGTGAGATGTGGGGAGGGAGTAATGGGGATGGCAACAAGACATGTTACCAGCTGCTGTAGTTTTTAAAATCTTTTCTAATGTTTTTTGTTGTCTATATTTTTTTTTTACATTGTATCTACTTGTCACACACGGGGTCATGGGAGTACCATCAGTCATAGGAGTTCATTGTTAAAAAAATAAAAAGAAAAAAATTCAAAAATGTACAATTATTTTAAAGGCACATGGACTCACTAGCGTTCAAACCTTATAATTAAAAATAACAATAATACACCACAGCTACATATATAAAGTTTAAATATATAATATATATTTTTATTCATATATGAAAGATTAAAAATAGTTATAAATATATAAAATAAAATTTGGGAGGTAAAAGTCAACATTCACCAGGGAATCCCAGTTATTACCAGATATGCGACGCCACTGTGATCACAAGGTGACAATTCTCACATGGCGCCCCAGCCATCCACAGATATGCGACGCCACTGAGATCGCAAAGTGACGATTCTCACATGGCGCCCCAGCCATCAACAGATATGCGACGCCACTGAGATCGCAAAGTGACGATTCTCACATGGAGCCCCAGCTATGCACAGATATGACACGCCATTGTGATCGCCTAGCTTGGAACCATGATCTTGCGATCGCAACAGCATCTCATTTCTGTGCTTGGCTGGCCGCATGGCTGCTGCGGTCACTTTTTGATCGCAATATCGTTTTGCGTCGCGAGTGCGGCCGCACGTAACTTGCGCACGCTGTGACGTCATGGCGCTGGCGTCGCCCAATGCGTTGTTGATTAAGATGGCGGCGAGACAGCGCGGGGCAAAGTGGACGGAGGCTGAGGTCCACTTTCTCATAAAAAAAATTGATAAATGGGGATATGACTGCAGGCTACCTGTGGCGCATCCTATGCGCCACAAAAAGGTAGTCCTGCAGAAGATCCGGCGGGGCCTGGCGCGGCGCTTTGGAGTGCAGCGGACCAGCATCCAGATCCGAAAAAAGTTGGCGGACCTGCGCTACCGCTCCCGCGAGAGGGTCGCCAGCATACGGGCCCAGCTACACGGGCCTCTAAGTGAGTATTGATGAGGGTATATGGAGAGGTTATGTTTTGTGGGTTATCTACCTATATCAATGAACCCGCAGTGATGGGAGTACCAGCAGTGATGGGGCAGGCAGTGATGGGAGTACCAGTCGTGAGGGGGTTTACAGGCATAGATGGAAGTACTGGCAGTAACGGGAGGACGAGTAGTGATGGGAGTACCAGCAGTGATGGGGCAGGCAGTGATGGGAGTACCAGTCGTGAGGGGGTTTACATGCATAGATGGAAGTACTGGCAGTAATGGGAGGGCGAGTAGTGATGGGAGTACCAGCAGTGATGGGGCAGGCAGTGATGGGAGTACCAGTCGTGAGGGGGTTTACAGGCATAGATGGAAGTACTGGCAGTAACGGGAGTACCAGTCAGGGCTGGCGTCAGCACCCGGGCAAGTGCCGGGGCCCTGAGCAGGCAGGGTGGCCCACTCGCCGTCGGGCACCCCGGCGCCCGTTAGCGGTGCCAGCGCCGCCACTGGGCCCTCCCCCGCTTTCTCAGGGCCCCGGCAGAAGCCAGCGCAATACTTACCTCTCCCGTGCCACCGTTGCCGCAGCTCCGAGCTCTGTGTGTATCAGTGTGTGTGTGCCTGCGTGAGTCTGCCTGCCTGTGTGTATGTGAGAAAGTGCTGGCTGCGGTGCTGTATGTGTGATGGTGGTGGGTGGGGGGAGGCAGTGATGGTGGTGAGGAGGGGATGATGATGATGATGGGGAGGCAATGATAATGGGAAGGCAATGCTAATGATGATATTAATGGGGAGACAATGATGATGGGAAGGCAATGATGATTATATTAATGGGGAGGCAATGATAATGATGATGGGGAGTCAATGATAATGGGAAGGCAATGATGATGATATTAATGGGGAGGCAATGATAATGATGATGGGGAGGCAATGATAATGGGAAGGCAATGATGATGATATTAATGGGGAGGCAATGATGATGATAATGGGGAGTCTGAATTGTATATTTCATTTACAGCACCACCTTCACCATCACCAGCTCCAGCTGCTCCACCGTCCCCAGCTACCCCTCCACCTCCATCATCTCCTTCCCCGGCTACCCCTCCACCACCATCATCACCTTACCTCTCAACCCCTTCACCTGCAGCAACCCCCCCTCCTGATTTGGGGTCTTTGAGCCCTTTACAGGGTTATGGCTTCTCTCCAGCATCATCCCGTGACACGGATGCAGGCTCCCCATCAGGTAATTAACTCACATTATATAAGCTTCAGATAACGCACATTATATAAGCTTCAGACAAGTTTGAGAACTTTGTAAGGTCTTATGTGTAATGGCTGTTGTGATATAATTTTTTTTTTTCTGTGTTTCCCTAGCCGGTGGAGCAACAGGTTCTGGGTGGGCGGTCAGCGGGTCGTCTGACGAAAACCGTAAGTGTTAATAAACATAACATGTACATGTTGATGTTGCAACAGAATTCACTATTAACTGTTACCTTTACCTCCACAGAAATCCCCACTGCCCAGGACCTGTTGCTGTTACACCGCCGGCTGATGGCGGCTATGAACAGCGCAATGGCATCCATTAACAGCGCGATGGCAGCGATGCAAACTGCCATGGGAGCTCTGCATCACCACGGGGTGATGCTGGAGAGGGTATTTGCTGGACTCCGGGGCCCTCATTAATTTTTTTTTTTTAATTATTTTGTAATTTGTTAATATTTTGTTTATAATTTTTTATTTTATTATGTTACTTTATTTTGTATTTATTTACATTTTATTTATTTCCCAAAAAAAAAAAAATATTTTAATATATATGAAGATAATATATATTATATATTTAAAGTTTATATACGCAGCTGTGGTGTATTATTTTTTAGTATAAGGTTTTAGCACTAGTGTGACCAGGGGCCTTTAAAAGAAATGTTATTTTTGAAATTTTTTTCATTTCATTTTTTCCCTATGATGGAACACCTATGACAGCTGGTATTCCCATGACCCCGTGTGTGACAAGTAGATACAAGTAGATGTAATAAAAATACAAATTTTTAATAGTTGTCAACAAAATTGTTGACATCACATAAGAATAAAAGACCACAATTCATTAGATAAATAAGATTTTTATTAAAAAAGGTAACAATGTAAAAAAAATATAGACAACAAAAAAAAATTTAAAAAATTTTTTTTAAAAACTACAACTGCTGGTAAGATGGATCGTTGCCATTACCACGTTGCCTCTGCGGTGTACAAAAATAAGGTGGAGCACCAACGTTTGGGTTTGCAGGATTTATCCCAATTGGGTTCGGCACAGGATTGTTGGGCCATGAGTAGTCCGGGTACTGCTGTCTTGGCATGACGACATAACTGTTATCCAGGTTTCCAAAAGACGCTTGAGTCAGTACCTCAAACATGAGTCTCTCTGCATGAATCCGCTGTACAGGATCCAGTGTAGGTAGCTTCTCATTAGCGAAGTATGCAAACCCTGTTATTTTAGTTTGGTCTTTTTCTGCCGTAAGCACTTTTTTCGCAATTTCAACCAATTCAGGAGTAGCCGAGGTGGGAGCCTTCCTTTTTCTGCCAGAAAGTGTAAGCCGGCTCCGCACAGATGAGGATGGTGGCTCGACTACTTCTTCATCTTGGATCAACGCCATGCTGTCTTCTTCAGTTGGAGGTGTGGAGACAGCTTCTTCTGTGTCCTGCATGAACAAAAAACAAATGGTAAATCACAAAGAAAAAGAAATTTATCTTCACACTATAACACCCATATACAGCAAAAATGTGAAAACGACACTTGTAAAGACAAAGAAATTTATCTTCACACTATAACACCCATATACAGCAAAAATGTGAAAACGACACTTGTAAATGGATAGGCCTCAACCGTTTAGCTACATACATTATCAGTACATGAAGGGATAAATTCAGCCATTTTATCTACATTTCACAATTAAATTTTTTAATTTCAAGTCCACTTTGGCATGTACATTAAAATGTGTTGTAATACAAAGGTACTTACATGTACGACAGGGGTGTCCGGCTGGATCACCGGGTCTAGATCCAACATGGATGTCCCTTGTCTGGGTACTTCTTGGTCCCTTGTGAAAGCGAACAGCTCAAAGTACCACAGTTTGCGGACATAAACATCTTCGGCCCCGGCTCCAGATTTGGTAGAATTTAGTACTTTATTTAGCTCTTTTTTGTACACTGTGCGGAGGGCCTGAATGCGTTTTTTCACCGATGACTCATCCGCTGGTTCATCTGGGTAACGGTCCTTGCAGAGCTCCACCAGTTTTTGGTATGCGTCCTTCTTTTTAAGCCTGTTACAGTAATCAGCCGACTTTATTTTCCACAGGCACGGCATTGAGCGGTACATCTCGATAAACTCCCGCAAAAATTCCTGCTTATCGGCCATCTGTAATAAAAAAAGGATTATGTGAGAATGGCAGAATGGTTAAATAAAATGCTTACATAGCCTACAACATAGAACACAGCAGGGATCATAAAATGGTGGTTGTGGGCGCAGCAGGAGAAAACAATGGCAGAGCTAAATAAAAGTCATTGATGGACCACTATGGTAAAAACAGCAGGGATCACAAAATGGTGGTTGTGGGAGCAGCTGGAGTAAACAATGGCAGAGCTGGGATCATAAAATGGTGGTGGTGGGCGCCCAAGAACAAAACAATGGCAGACCAAAATAAAACAAAATCATAGATGGACAATTACGGTAAAACCAGCAAGGATCATAAAATGGTGGTGGTGGGTGCAGCAGGAGAAAACAATGGCAGACCAAAATAAAAAAATCATAGATGGACAATTACGGTTAAAACAGCAGGGATCACAAAATGGTGGTTGTGGGCGCAGCTGGAGTAAACAATGGCAGAGCTGGGATCATAAAATGGTGGTGGTGGGCGCGCCAGAACAAAACAATGGCAGACCAAAATAAAAAAATCATAGATGGACAATTACGGTAAAACCAGCAAGGATCATAAAATGGTGGTGGTGGGTGCAGCAGGAGAAAACAATGGCAGACCAAAATACAAAAAATCATAGATGGACAATTACGGTTAAAACAGCAGGGATCACAAAATGGTGGTTGTGGGCGCAGCTGGAGTAAACAATGGCAGAGCTGGGATCATAAAATAGTGGTGGTGGGCGTGCCAGAACAAAACAATGGCAAAAAAAAAAATTGATGGACGACAATGGTTAACAACAGCTGGGATCTAAAAATGGATCTGTAAAATTTAAGAAAAAATAAAAAGTTAAATGTGACAAAAAAATACCTACCTTACAAAACTTGTGATCCTGAAAAGAAAAAAGAAAATAGGGAAACAAAATAGCGTCACAAACTGGATCGCAGAGGATATAACGGCACAGACTGGATCGCAGCAAATGAAATAGAGACACAGACTGGATCTCAGAAAAACCAACGGCGTAGACCGGAACGCAGCAACCGCAATAGTGGCACAAACTGGATCGCAGTAGCTACAAAGAAGGCTAGCAGGACACACTAGAACGATGCTGGAGATTTGAAAGAACCGCTTCTGCTCGAGAGCAATGGAAAGGAGTGCTGGTACGTCGTCTTTTATGACGCTGTCATCCAATCACAAAGCGAGAGAGCTGTGACAAATATTTATGAGATAAATAGTGACCACCAATCTGTGATGAGGGGCGTGCAAAAGGTTGCGCTCAGTCACGCCTATCGAGGTCGTGATCTTTCACAGTACATACAGTGTGGCACGTCCCAACGACCGCCAAAGTCGTTAAAGAGATCGCTAACCGCTGATGCGTCGTTAATGAGATCGTCCTGTTTGGCAGCTACTAGCGACCTTAAAACGATCACACCAACGCTTGCGTCGTTATCGTGAGCGTTAGCGGGATCGTTTAGTGTGGCAGTACCTTTAGATGCGAGAAAATCGCTTCCTCGCATTACAATCGGATAATATACGGATCACTGTTCAGGGAACATTTCTGCATATTACGACCGTGAAATATGGACCGTATTTTTATATGTTGTGTGTGACGCCGGCCTTAAGGTGAAATATGTGGCAAATCCATGACAAAATCCACTGCGGATACACTGCAGAAAATCCACAGCAAATTTCTTACGTGAGTAGGTACCCTAATGGCTGATTTGTGAATAGATATTAAAGTGCAGCCTTTAATTGACACATTACTATAAACCCAAAAACAGATCCGTGGCCCACCGGATGTACCTCTTGGGCCAAATACTACACCAACCGAAAAAGAAAAATAGTGGACCAAAGTTCAATAGTATGATAAAGTATGATCAAATAACAAATCCACAGGACATGAGAGGATTTTGATGAATTATGATAATTTATTTTAATTAATAAAGTTTAAACAGACAAAAAGTATAAAAGTGAGGTAGATTATACATACAGCTAAAGATAGGCAAATTATAAAAGATGTTAAATATCAGACCAGACAGAATAACTGTCCCATAGGAGCATGTCACAGTGTCACACAATATCAGAGTATCAAATGACTTAGGATCATTGCAGTGATATATAAAAAATAACAGGTTCCAGGAGAAGAAATACAGAATGCAAACAATATCACAATATATCCTAGGTCTTTGTTCAGATTCAAAATACCAGGCACAGAAAATATCAGGGTGTGCTAGCAAGCTTCACTAGGGTTCTGGCCCGATGGAATAGACTATAGAGTGAGGGTAAGATAGCAAGAGATATACAGCAGCGCTTAAATAAGTTAAAGTGCTATTTATCTTGTGACATAATGTGAACAACTGCAGCAGCGCCGATGGGACAGCAGAAGAGCCCCGATGCGCGTTTCACACCGTCCCCAGTTTCTGAGACGATGAGACGTATAAAGCATGAAGCTTAAATAGGAAGAAATGAGACCGTGAACTAATCAGCGCTCGTTCAGATGCAATAGATCCCACCTAAAGATGACGCAGGCTAGATATGACAGAGAAAAGGGGCGTGTATAAACTCAATCATAGCCGTAATGGCATGCCTGCATCATAAAAACACAAGACGAGTGTATCAACAGGAAACAGGGGTAAGAGTGACGTAAGTCACTGGCGAATCGGCGCGCTCCTCAGTGTGATGCCCCGTCTCGCAATAACGCGGAACAGAGCGTACCATGAATGATGGGAGGGAGGATGAACGTCATCTCCTATCATCACCATGGCAACTCATCTGTGTCCGTGGCACCACGAGACGGGCACAGCGCATGCACGGGGCGCGTCTGCGCGTAGCGAGGTGAATATGATTATGGAATGTCAAAATGTCGAAAAATATTTCTCAGATATTTTTGATGTGGTATACATAAAAAAGGATAAATGAAGGCTGAGTACATTCCGAGCAGCATCAGAAATATCAATTTAGAATTGGCATAATGCATTAGGTTATAACCCAGCAATAAAATATTGATATGCTATAAATCTCATAGTGTCTAAAATAATGTACATATAGTACCATTAGGCAAAGAGTCATCAAAAATTGTATGTTAGTAAAGATATAGGGCCCATTCTTATGAATAATTATAATAAATAATCATAGCTTATTAGCATGTCATAATAAATATAATATACAAGTGGCCAAGAATGTTAATCAAACTGACTACAGCCTAAACTATAGCATACAATTAATCAGAATAGATATAATGACAAATGATTAATAGTGTCAATCACAATAATTGTCAAAATTTATGTATTTCAATAGTAACAAAATAGACAATAATAATTACAATGTCCCAGATCAGAATGTTCCAAATGATGATAATATATATATATATCCTCCAGAATGAGCCACCGATAAAGATGTAAATAAGAAATGTATTTTCTTGTTCCAATAATCAGAATTTCCGTTATCGACAGGTCATAGGCGTTCATGCATCATAAAGTTCAGGCCATCATATATCTTAAAAAATCTAGAAAAGAGTGAAATTAATTCCAAAAAATACATACAAAAAACAAAATACAAACCGTGCCCAAAATAAGACAAATAAGAAAAAATAATAATAAAATGAGATTAAAAACAATATGTACGTCTACAGAAAGGACATGAAGCTGATAGTTTCATTGAGGCCATTCGGGTGTGTCCAGAATGACCATCCATCGAGTTTCTTTTTGGAGAAGTTTCTGCTTAACATTGCCGCCACGTATTCCTGTATAGATTCAATCTATACCTCAGGCGGATAAGCCCTTTGGGGAACAGTTCTGAACATCATGAAACTATTTAGGGATTGTCTTCAATGATTGTGGGTCTAGGCAGTCTGTTGCATTTTTTATGTCTCTAATATGTTCTTGAATGCGGACTTTCAAGGGTTTCGTAGTCATTCCAATGTATATCAGTCCGCAAGGACAACTGACATGATATATGACTGCATCTGTGTTACAGGTAATGTGGTGCACGCTTTTATAATTCTTATCTACTTTTGAATTAGGGAATTCTTTCGTTCGGGTGATATATCGGCAAACTGAACAACTCCCGCAAGGGAAGCATCCCAAGGAGGACCCTTGACATCAGAAGAGAAGAGCGAGCTTTTTGGAGGTATGTAATGACTTCTGCATAAATTGTCCCCCAATGTCTGTGATTTACGCCAGGTAATTGAAGGATGGAATGTAAGTTGTCTTTTGAGATCTTTATCTGTTAGGAGAATAGGCCAATGTTTCTTGAAGATATGATTGATCTCCATCTAATTTGTGTTGAATTTAGTAATGAATATGGTCTGTTTGGACTGATCTTTTTTGATATAGGGTTTTGACAATAGCTTATTTCTATCTGTATGAAGTGCATGAGAAAACCTACGGGCAATGTTTTTGTTGGGATAGCCTCTATTCCTAAATCTTTTATACAAGTCTCTTGCTTGTCCAAAGAATAGCTTGTCATTGGAGCATATCCTGCGGGCTCGCAAGAACTGTTCCACTGGAATGGAACTCTTCAGTTTAGGTGGGTGTGATGACCTAAAGTCCGTTAGTATCATTCCCTCATCTGATTTAAAGATATGAAAATCTAAAAAATCAATAGCCGTTTGGCTATAATGCCAAGTTAGTTTAATGTTAAAAGGATTATTATTAAGGTGACTGAGAAATGTGTCAAGCTGTGACGTGGAGCCCTGCCAAATGAAAAACACGTTGTCAATATAGCGCAGCCATGAGATGACGGAGCTGTGACCGGGAGTCTCAAGGACCGCATTTCTTTCCCACAGCCCCAGGAACAAATTAGTATAAGAGGGCGCACAAGACGCCCCCATTGCTGTGCCCTGGAGCTGTAGGAAAGAGCGGTCCTTGAAGACAAAGAAATTATGGGTAAGTATAAAATGAAGTAAGTTCAAGATAAGTTGTATCAGATCTTCATCCAAGTTGGTCATGTTGAGGAAAAATTGTGCAGCCCGCATCCCGTGGCTGTGCCCGATCGACGTGTATAGGGACTCCACGTCACAGGTGACAAGCCACATGTCATCTTCTAATGCCAGACCATCAAGTCTTTTAAGTACGTCATTCGTATCTTTAACAAATGAGGGAAGTGTCTCTACGCATCCTTGTAAATAAAAATCAATAAATCTGCATGCCAGCTCACAAAGACCCCCAATGCCCGAGACAATAGGTCTGCCTGGAGGGCATTGGGGGTCCTTGTGAACCTTAGGCAGCAAGTTAAAGGTAGGAACAATGGGAAATTCAGGTAGCAATACCTTCCGCATTTTATGTGGAATAACATTAGCTTCCACACCATCATCAAGAATCTGGGCGAGTTCAGCCTGATATTTACTAAGAGGAAGCGAATCTAAGCGTTGATAACAAGTTTTATTGTGAAGCTGTTTGAAGGCTTCAGCCTCATACATTTCTACTGGCCAGATCACGACATTGCCCCCTTTGTCGGCCCGCTTAATGACCACATCTTTCATATTTTTAAGTGTAGTAATAACTTTTCTCAAAGAATTTGACAGATTGTCGTCAATAATCTGTGGGTCAAGTTTGTTAAAATCCTCTCTAACGAGTTTGACAAATATTTCTACTTGAGGGCAGGCCAACAAAGGGGGAAAGGTTCGAGATCGTGGGTATAGATGTTTTGGGATTGTAGTGCTTCCAAATGAAGTACTTTCAGCTGCAAGTGATTCTAAGTCACTTAACGCTTGTGATTCTGTTACCACCTCTGAGTTCACATCTTTGGGTGCAAAGTATTTTTTGAGAATCAATTTACGGGTGAAGAGTTCTAAATCCTTAATTAGTGTAAAGAGATCAGAGCCCTCCACCGGTGAAAAAGAAAGTCCTTTAGAAAGGACTTCTATTTGTGATGGAGATAGAATGTATTTAGATAAATTAATTACCTTTAAAATCTCCTGCTTCTCTTGTTTCTCATATTGTATTGGTGTCTTGACTTTTTTATCGCCGGTGTGTGAGAATGCTGGAGGTGATTGCCTATTGGATCTCCGATTGAAGTTGATCCATTTCTTTGATCTAAAAAATGATCTCCACATGTTCCTTCAGATGTACTAGAGACACTTGATATAGATTGTCATCTATGTTGATTTTTAACTTGCCTTCTATGCCAGCGATAAACTCGCTTTTGCTGATAGTCTTCAAAATCGCGTAAGTATTTTTTACCGTATTTTTCGGACTATAAGACGCACTGGACTATAAGACGCACCCAGGTTTTAGAGGTGGAGAATAGGGAAAAATATATTTGAAGCAAAAAATGTGGTAAAATATTTAATAACATAAATCACATACTATTATATGTGGTGTTATTCTATATAATAGTATGTTATTATGTTGGAAGCTGCGGACCGGTGTGGTGTCTGTAAAGTACTATATGAAGACGCTGGAGGGTGAGTATAAGAATGGGGGCATGGGGCTTATATTTAAAGCACCACTCCAGCACTGAAAAATAACACTGGAGTGCTGCTTTAAGATCCCATGGGAGAACTATAACTCTCAGCATGTCCTGCAGATCCTTTGGCATGCTGGGAGTTATAGTCCACCACAGGATGGCAGAGTGCTTTTTTATGTGCTGTATTTACTAACCTTTTTAATTATTTTTTTCTTGTACAGTGTGTCTGAAGGACCTGTGATGACATCATGAAGAGGCAGGGCTTTGTGTGGTCATGTGATGCTCCAGCCCACCCTCTTCATGACCTCATCACAGGTCCTCCACAGGAGCATTCAGCATGGCATCAGCACAGCCCCTGTGCTGTCAGGTATGCGATGCCTCCTGCTGCACTCTGCTCCTGTTGCCTCCTTCTCCTTCAGACACTGATCTGCCCAGCTGCTGCAGGAATCAGGCGCTGGGGAACCATGAGGCTCTGTCATTTGCTGCTCCCCGCTCACTGCTCAGCTGATAGGTGGGCGGGGAAGCGGCTAATGAATATTCACTGCACTTAAGTATCGGGACCAGTGGTTTCCCCAGCGCTGGATTCCTGCAGTGGAGGGGATATTTTCCTGTCTCCTGCGATCCCACTCCACCGCTGCCCCCTCCCCACGTTACATTTCGACCATAAGACGCACCCACACTTTCCTCCCAAATTTGGAGGGAAAAAGTGCGTCTTATGGTCCGAAAAATACGGTAGTTTTATTATTTTGAATCTCTAATTCCCATTTAGAGAGGTCCTCCTCCAGTGAACAGTCAAATTTTTTATATTCGTCACTGGATAGGGTTTCTTGGATCTTAATACGTATTATCTCAATTTCTTTCTCTAATGTTTCAAGTGTCCTTTTGTCTGTACCTATAAGGAGTTCTAAAAGTGTGCTGGAAAACTTGGTCAAAGTGTCCTCCCACTTAGAGAAAAATAATGGGTCTTCTATGTCAAGTGTAGGGAATAGTTGAACTCGCAGTCCCCTAGGGATAATGTCTTTCTGCAAGTAATTTTCTAAAGCTGCGCTACGTGTTTTTCATTTGGCAGGGCTCCACGTCACAGCTTGACACATTTCTCAGCCACCTTAATAATAATCCTTTTAACATTAAACTGACTTGGCATTATAGCCAAAGGGCTATTGATTTCTTAGATCTTCATATCTTTAAATCAGATGAGAGAATGATACTAACGGACATATTCCGTAAAACTACTGCAAGCAATGCACTTTTGCACTTTAGGTCATCACACCCACCTAAACTGAAGAGTTCCATTCCGGTGGGACAGTTCTTGCGAGCCCGCAGGATATGCTCCAATGACGAGCTATTCTTTGGACAAGCAAGAGACTTGTATAAAAGATTTAGGAATAGAGGCTATCCCAACAAAGATATTGCCTGCGGGTTTTCTTGTGCACTTCATACAAATAGAAATAAGCTATTATCAAAACCCTATATCAAAAAAGATCAGTCCAAACAGACCATACCTAGATTCATTACTAAATTCAACACAAATTGGATGGAGATCAATCATATCTTCAAGAAACATTGGCCTATTTTCCTAACAGATAAAGATCTCAAAAGACAACTTACATTCCATCCATCAATTACCTGGCGTAAATCACAGACATTGGGGGACAATTTATGCAGAAGTCATTACATACCTCCAAAAAGCTCGCTCTTCTCTTCTGATGTCAAGGGTCCTCCTTGGGGATGCTTCCCTTGCGGGAGTTGTTCAGTTTGCCGATATATCACCCGAACGAAAGAATTCCCTAATTCAAAAGTAGATAAGAATTATAAAATCGTGCACTACATTACCTGTAACACAGATGCAGTCATATATCATGTCAGTTGTCCTTGCGGACTGATATACATTGGAATGACTACGAAACCCTTGAAAGTCCGCATTCAAGAACATATTAGAGACATAAAAAATGCAACAGACTGCCTAGACCCACAATCATTGAAGACAATCCCTAAACACAATAAAGCATTTATATTGTCAGAAAAAACTTTACTCCAAGGATTAAATATCAAAAATAGCAGCAAAAATTGGGGGAGATTAAAACTTAACATTTATTACCCAAACAATGTTAAAAAACGGACACATATATATATAGAAAACATCCTCAATAAAAAATATCACCAAGAGGATATATGATACTGTATATTCCTGAGAGATAAGTCACTTGGACTGAAATTAAGGAGAGATATATTGTCAGACAGAAACAATATCAGCTCTGCACCGCTAGATCCAATAACTATTAACTGGCAACCCTGCACCGCTAGGGTTGCACGTATACTGTCTGAAATATAAATATATTTCTGTAGGACGCCAAAACATGAAAACGTGGAATGATCCCACCCATTCATGGAGTCGTCACTTCCAAATATCATCTCCTATAAATAAAGTATACATCTGGTCATCATCCAGAGTGAATAGAGCCTTTTTCCAACGCATTTCTTCCCTTAGGATTCATCAGGGGTTATGGCATACATAAAATATGGTATTTTGAATCTGAACAAAGACCTAGGATATATTGTGATATTGTTTGCATTCTGTATTTCTTCTCCTGGAACCTGTTATTTTTTATATATCACTGCAATGAACCTAAGTCATTTGATATTGTGTGACACTGTGACATGCTCCTATGGGACAGTTATTCTGTCTGGTCTGATATTTAACATCTTTTATAATTTGCCTATCTTTAGCTGTATGTAAAATCTACCTCACTTTTATACTTTTTGTCTGTTTAAACTTTATTAATTAAAATAAATTATCATAATTCATCAAAATCCTCTCATGTCCTGTGGATTTGTTATTTGATCATACTTTATCATACTATTGAACTTTGGTCCGCTATTTTTTTTTTCTTTTTCAGTTGGTTTAATTGACACATTGTGTGGATTATGTAACAATTTGTATTGGCAAAAGCAAAAAATGTAAAATAAAAATGTCAATAATAAAATCAATATGATATGGTTGTAGGCAGGATCATAGGTCTCATTGTGCTGTAGAAATGTAGATTTAGTGTTTCTCTAATGGCTATAAGTGATCACATCAGCTACTATTGGCAGTGTGTGTACTGTGTAGCCTTTGGTATAAAGTGCAGGTTCCATCTGTACAAGTCTGGTGCTCATTTAATAACTGGAGCTTATACAGGAACAGAAGAACTGGAGAAGAGAGAACAAGAACGTCATTAAAGACTGGAGTCATCTTCCGTAGTATAAACTCTCATATTATTCCTCACTGCTCTGAGCAGTTTTACTTTCTTTCCCCGTCGGTGCATGAGATAATGTTTCTTCAACCTGCATAAAAAAAGCATTATTTTCATATTATTTCCTTATTTTTAGATCAATCACAATAATCCCAGAGAAAATATAAGGCTCAACAATTTGTTATATATTTATCCAACCAAAATACCTGAGAATAATAAATACTGATCCCAAGACATAAAGAGATTCCAGGAGTAATGATTAAAAAATATTTGTATTAAGTAATTACCGTACACAAAATAGAGCACTAAGTAAAATGACAGGGAATAAACCTCCAAAATTAGGACACAGAAATATCTGCAGCGCTAAAGTAATATAGTATAGATCCACTTACAAGATGGAAACAAGGGTTTTGATATTAAAAGTTCCAGTGCTTTGCTATATAGAAGGGTAAACTTACTGTATCCCTACCTCAAAGGCTACTCATATAGTGATCTTAGATATAAAGCTGCCTCCTGGTGGCATACAGTGGCTTGCAAAAGTATTCACTCCCTTGGCTGACCTCACTCTGTTGTAAAAATTTCTCTTGAGTGCGCAAATACCCTACATGTAATCGGGAAATACTTTTCAGATGCAGTGCAAAGCTCAGAAGGGATGGAGCGCCATATTATAATGCAGATTTTACTGTTATGGTTGCGGGTGCCATGACCCATTGTGAGAGCCACTGAGGTGCTAGAACAGCAGAACTCCCCCATTAGTGACCCCATTTTACAAACTAAACCTCTCAATGAATTCATCTAGTGATGAAGTGATCATATTGACATCACAGGTGGGTCACAGAATTTTATACCATTGGGCAGTGAAGAAAAAATAATTATATTTTTGCCACCAAAATTGGTTTTAACCCAAGAATTTACATTTTCACATGGGATAATGAGTAAAAATGGCACCAAAATTTGTCCAACAATTTTTGCTAAATGTAGACATACCAAATATGTGGCTGTATAGTACTGCTTAGCCATAGATGAGACACGAGAGGGACGAAACAATATTTGCCTCCTGAAGCGGGACTCCATGTACAAGTCCCCTAAGTGCTAGAAGAGCAGAATCCCCCCTCAAGTACCCCATTTTGAAAATTATACCCCTCAGCAGTGGATTTTGGTGAGTGAAAATTGCAAACTGCCATTGCAGTGCCCGTATATTGTAGTGACCAGTACGTTGTAGTCAACAGTACATTATAGTGACCAGTACGTTTTGGTGCCCTGATCGTGCTTCTGGAGACACGCACCTGTAAATTACCGTATATACTCGTGTATAAGCCGAGATTTTCAGCACCTTTTTTTGTGCTGAAAATGCCCCCTCGGCTTATACACAAGTCATTGGGCAGAAACCAGCGGGGGAGGGGTGCCGCGGCAGGAGCCGGTGGCTGGGACATCATACACACCCTCCCTGTGCCATCGCTGAACGTCCCGGCAATCCTCCGTTGTACCCGGCTTCCTGCAGCTCTCCTGTGCTGAGCGGTGACGTAATACCGCTCATTAAGGTCATGTAATATGGACAGGCATGGCGTCCATATTCATGGCCTTAATGAGTGGTATTACGTCACCACTCAGCACAGGAGAGCTGCAGGAAGCCGGGTACAACGCAGGACTGCGATGGCACGGGGAGGGTGAGTATGACGGGGGGAGAACAGAGGATGGGGGAAGCATGGAGGAGGACAATGAGCACGGAGCAGGATGGGGGAGGACGGAGAGCACAGAGGAGCACGGAGTAGGACGGGAGGAAGATGGAGGGCACAGAGGAGCACGGAGCAGGACGGGGGGAGGATGGAGAGCACAGAGGAGCACGGAGCAGGACGGGGGAGGATGGAGAGCACAGAGGAGCACGGAGCAGGATGGGGGGGCACAGGAGGACGGAGCAGGAATGGGGGAGCACAGCGGAGGACGGAGCAGGACGGGGGGAGGATGGAGGGCACAGAGGAGCACGGAGCAGGATGGGGGAGGATGGAGGTCACGGAGCAGGATGGGGAGGATGGAAAGCACAGAGGAGCACAGAGCAGGACGGGGGGAGGATGGAGAGCACAGAGCAGGATGAGGGGGAGGATGGAAAGCACAGAGGAGCACGGAGCAGGACGGGGGGAGGATGGAGAGCATGGAGCAGGATGGGGGGAGGATGGAGAGCACAGAGGAGCACGGAGCAGGACGGGGAGGATGGAGAGCACAGAGGAGCACGGAGAAAGACGGGGGGCACAGGAGGACGGAGCAGGAAGGGGGGAGCACAGCGGAGGATGGAGCAGGATGGGGGGAGGATGGAGGGCACAGAGGAGCACGGAGCAGGACGGGGGAGGATGGAGGGCACAGAGGAGCACGGAGCAGGATGGGGGGAGGATGGAGGGCATAGAGGAGCACGGAGCAGGACGAGGGGGAGGATGGAGGGCACAGAAAAGCACGGAGCAGGATGGGGGGAGGATGGAGGGCACAGCACGGAGCAGGACGGGGAGGATGGAGAGTACGGAGCAGGACGGGGGGAGGATGGAGGGCACAGAGGAGCACGGAGCAGGACGGGGAGGATGGAGAGCACAGAGCAGGACGGGGGGAGGATGGAAAGCACAGAGGAGCACAGAGCAGGACGGGGGAGGATGGAGAGCACGGAGCAGGATGAGGGGAGGATGGAGAGCACAGAGGAGCACGGAGCAGGACGGGGGGGCACAGGAGGATGGAGCAGGACGGGAGGAGCACAGATGAGGACGGAGCAGGAAGGAGGGAGCACAGCGGAGGATGGAGCAGGAGGGGGGAGCACAGAGGAGAATGGGGGAGCACAGAGCTGGATGGGGAAGCAAGGAGCAGGACGGGGGCAGCACAGAGCAGGACGGCGGTTTATACACCAGGCTTATACTCGAGTCAATAAGCTTACCCAGTTTTCCGTGGCAAAATTAGGGGCCTCGGCTTATACTCGGGTCGGCTTATACTCGAGTATATATGGTAGTCAGGCTCTCATCATTACAGAAATGCAAAACATGTGGATGCTATATCTGGTTTAGGTACACTGTGGAGCTTAGAAGGGAAAAGGGAATTTGGATTTAGGGGAAAAGAATTTGCTGAATTTCTTTTGGGAGCAAGGAGCCCTTTTTCATTTTCCAGAGCCTTTGTACTACCAGTAACATGGAAGCCCCCTGTATTAACAGATGACAGACCTGAGTGGGGATTTTCTTTTCTGTGGATTGATTTTAGGCTTTTGTTGTTATTATAAATTACAGTTGTGGGGAAATACAAAAATAAAACATTCTGTCACTATATAGCCTAAATGATTCTAATATAGGGTAAAGGTGAACATAAATATATATAAGGCAGATAGAACAGTTTTTACTGAAGTACAGTACAGACCAAAAGTTTGGACACACCTTCTCATTCAAAGATTTTTCTGTATTTTCATGACTATGAAAATTGTACATTCACACTGAAGGCATCAAAACTATGAATTAACACATGTTACACTTTACAAAAAAGTGTGAAACAATTGAAAATATGTCTTATATTCTATGTTCTTCAAAGTAGCCACCTTTTGCTTTGATTACTGCTTTGCATGCAGAAAAGGTGAACGGATGGACTCTACATGCTTAGTTCCCACCGTGAAGCATGGAGGAGGTGGTGTGATGGTGTGGGGGTGCTTTGCTGGTGACACTGTTGGGGATTTATTCAAAATTGAAGCGGTGAGCGGTCCAGCTCACCCCAAACCATCTCGATTGGGTTCAGGTCTGGTGACTGGAGGCCAGGTCATCTGGCGTAGCACCCCAACACTCTCCTTTTTGGTCAAATAGCCCTTACACAGCCTGGAGGTGTGTTTGGGGTCATTGTCCTGTTGAAAAATAAATGATGGTCCAACTAAACGCAAACCGGATGGAATAGCATGCTGCTGCAAGATGCTGTGGTAGCCATGCTGGTTCAGTATGCCTTCAATTTTGAATAAATCCCCAACAGTGTCACCAGCAAAGCACCCCCACACCATCACACCTCCTCCTCCATGCTTCACGGAGGAAACCAGGCATGTAGAGTCCATCCGTTCACCTTTTCTGCGTGCAAAGCAGTAATCAAAGCAAAAGGTGGCTACTTTGAAGAACCAAGAATATAAGACATATTTTCTGTTGTTTCACACTTTTTTGTAAAGTGTAATGTATAATTCCACATGTGTTAATTCATAGTTTTGATGCCTTCAGTGTGATTCTACAATTTTCATAGTCATGAAAATACAGAAAAATCATTGAATGAGAAGGTGTGTCCAAACTTTTGGTCTGTACTGTACATGTCCCCTAAAACATGTTTCAGCGCAGATGCAGTGTTATCAGGGGATGGAACGTAGAATTTAAGTCCGCAAGGACAGGGTCCTCTCCCCTCTGTACCAGTCTGTCATTGTAAATTTGTTTACTGTAAACAATATCTATAACTTTGTATGTAACCCCTTCTCATGTACAGCACCATGGAATTAATGGAGCTACATAAATAAATAATAATAATGGAACTATAGCCATGTTTCATATTATCCCGCTATTTTAATTCATAATAAAAGTTTAGTTTTTGGACTTTTTAGAGAGGATTCTTTTTTTCGTTGCAAAAACTGTGAAAACATTCCTTGAAAAAAGACACATAAGGTCAATGGCATGGCCTGCAAATAGTCCGGATCTCAAACCAATTGAAAATCTTCGGTGGAAGTTGAAGAAAATGGTCCATGACAAGACTCCAACCTGCAAAGCTGATCTGGCAGCAGCGATCAGAGAAAGTTGGAGCCAGATTGATGAAGAGTACTGTTTGACACTCATTAAGTCCATGCCTCAGAGACTGCAAGCTGTTGTAAAAGCCAGAGGTGGTGCAACAAAATACTAGTGATGTGTTGGAGGTTTTTTTTGTTGTTTGTTTTTCATGATTCCATAATTTTTTCCCTCAGAATTGAGTAATTCCATAATTTTTGCCCTATGATTGGTTAAAAAAGTAACCATTACTGACTACCACATTATTTGTTCTTGATTTCTTTAAGTGTTTCTTAAAGTCAGAAAGTTGCCATTTGAAATTACTTCAGTTTTGTGTCATGTCTGCGATCTGCTTTTTTCAACAAAATAAAACAACTGAATGAACATTCTCCAAGGCCAGTGATTCCATAATTTTTGCCAGGGGTTGTACTAGGGGGTTAAACTCCGTAAGTGGTGAGGGCACGGCTCCTGGCGGTGAGAGCCAGGTGTCAGCAGAGATATCAGTTGAGTACCCAATGGCAATTGTGCACGCACAGCTCCTGTACGCGGAAATCACCATGGCATACCCAGTGTGTCATAGTTCAGGAACCCCTTACCAACCATGACTTGTTTTTTATAACTGAATTGGAAAGCTGTGTTTTTTTAAATCTGCAGTATATCAATCCTTTCATTGTTTCTGTAGCATTTTTTTCAAACTAGAAAGCAATGAGGAAGTGAGTAAAGCTAACTTTATTAAACATGTACAGTATAAAAAAAATGCTGCAAAAATAGGCAACATGTGAACACAGCCTAATTGTGCAGACCCAGGGGAAAAAAAATCTGTCTTGGACATTATTATTATTATGATCACTTAAGTCTGTAAACAAGAACATTTCTTTATTGTTGAGATTTGTCTGCAAAAATGAGGGAGAACAGGCACAGAGGATGTAATGGCTAGACTTAAAGGGATGGTCCAACGTCATACTAAATTTAATTCTAAATTGCTATTCATTGCCATAATATAAGCTTAAGGCCGGGGTCACGCTTGCGAGAAACCTGCACAAGTCTCATGCGAGTCTCGCATCACCATCCGGCACTGTGGCCAGCGCTCGGACCGGAGCGAGTGGCTGCATAGAAATATATACAGCCGCACGCTCCGGTCCCAGTGCCGGTGGCAGTGTCGGGTGTTGATGCGAGAGATTAGCAAGAGACTCATGCGAGTTTCTCGCAAGTGTAACCACGGCCTTATTCTAATATACTTGTATGAAAAGTTCCCTATCCTTCCTTATATATACTAACTGCTATTCTATTTTTTCCCTATTTCTTGTGTGAGGACGTGTGATGTGTGATCAGAGAGCTTGCTTCTAGTTGACTCTATGTGTGGTTTGCTTTGAGAAACTATTGTGTTGGTTTTCCTTTTCTCTTTTTATCATCTCATCACTGCACTGCTTAAATATTTTATATTTTGCTCAATTCTAATGGCTTTAGTTTCCTTGACAGCTTAATTTTCTCTTACGGCAAATAACTTCTCGTCCCTCACCAATGATGGAGCTTGCCTCCTTATTTTTTTCTTTGGATAAGCTGCCTTTTCAGTAAGGCCTCATTAGACATCTGCTTTCATCTCACTTGTGAAAAAATGGACCATTTTTCAGAGTACTGGATCCATTTTTTGGTCCATGCATGATTTTTCACAATTTATGTGTCATCTATTTTTCTCGTATGAAAAAAATTAATAAGTATAGAGGTTTTTAAAGCTTCACCTATCAGCTGCTCAGCTACTTGGATAACACATGGAGGCATACAAACATTATCCGTTTTTCCCCATTGACCAAGTAATTTGAATGAGTGAGTTTGATCTGCAAATCAGAACAGAAATGGGCATATCTCAATTATTATTTGCAGATCATTTTAATACAATAGGTGCGTGTTCCATCCATGAAAAACACAGAATACATGTGGAAATAACAAACATTTAGAAGAGGACTGGCTGTTCGTGACACGAAAGAGACTGTTGGTCTAATGCAGCAGTAGTGAACCCATGGCACACCTGCCAGGGGCAGCACTCAGAGCCTTCTCTGTGGACACCCGCACCATCACCCAGCATGCCAATTCCCCAGCGCTACAGAACCCATGAATTCTAGCAGGGGCATAATGATCGCCATTGCAGAGGGTGAGATCGGGACCGTGGGGGAGGAGGCCGTTAACAACAGCACTTCTTTCAGAACATCCAGCTGAAATAGGCGCTGGCGTCTGCGGGTCCCACTTCTGCATTGCTCAGTCACATTTCCATCTTCTGTGACGCAATCATTGCACCACTGCACAGAGCTAAAACAAATGAAAGTTGGTCCGTTTTTGCAAAAGGGATAAAGCTGATTATTCTGCCACCGATATATGTGGACGAGATGTATCTGAAGGGTCTGATCACGAATCTCTATATAAACAATGTCGGATAGCGTTACTCGCCAGCTCGTGTTCCTTTCTCTATCAGCGGCGCGTGGTAGTCCGGAAGGATGATGCAGTAATAAATTCAACAGGCTTTATTACAGTACCTTGATGAGACGAGATGTCAAGGAAGTTGAAGAAATGAAGATGAGGTAAAAGTGAAGACTGTAGAAGAAGCGTTGTAGCAGCACCAGATTAGAGACGGCAGGAGCTCCAAGCTGCAGGTAACAAGAGAATCCTGTCTCCAGCTCTGCAGCTCATGTGTCCAAAACAAGATGGCCAGAGAACAAGACAGGAAAAGCCAGCCAAGGAAAGAAGGAGCTTTAGGCAGAGAGGTATTTTGGGAAGTACATAACAAATATTAGAGTGCCATACAATGGCCAGTAGATGGCAGCAAAGTATAACAAATACAATAGATGATGCTTAATATATACAATTACATGAATATCCATGTATGTCTGAAAATCTATCAAAATAACTGAAACAGTACACTCCCCGTCTGAAATCCTTGGATTTCACATATCAATAATCTCGAATTGGGAGTGTTTTCCTGAAGTACATGGGGAGATACTTCAACCTTGCAATGGCACGAACCAACCTCGTCCATCTTGAGAAGTGATCAAAACGCCGACAGTCCAAGCCAACCTTCTCCTTGATTTTGGTAATGAAACTGCTGACATCCGGGCGGATCTCTTGGTCGACATCTGGATCCTGAAGTTTGAAGCTGTCTTCACCGGCAGTCTTTTCATATTGGTCGTGAAGGAACCCTGGTCCTGTTAACCAAGAAGAGCTTGCGAAGGTGTCAATAGACACTGGTCTTGTAGCAAGTTCCGCAGGGTTAAGATGAGATGGGACATGCTGCCATTGCTGAGGCTTAGAGGATTTCCTGATCCTTTCCACGTGGTTACTGACATAGACGTAAAAGCGTTTCGTCTGGTTATATATATAGCCCAGAACTACCTTACTGTCTATGTAGAATTTTGTGTCATCCACGTGAATAGCTAGTTCGCTCTGTATGAAGTCTGCAATCTCTAGGCTAGTACAGCCCCACAGAGCTCGAGTCTGGGTATGTGTGCTCGGGTTTAGGGGCCAGTTTAGCCTTTCCAAACAGAAATCCAACATGAGCTGCATTGTTAGAGTCAACAACCTTCAAGTAAGCGACAGCAGCAATAGCTTCAGTGGAAGCGTCTGCGAATACATGAATCTCTTTCCTTTGACTCTTAGCTAGGGATGACGGAATGTAACAACGTGGTATGTGGATCTTATCCATGGCACAAAGAGATTTTCTCCATGATTTCGACCTTAGTTGTTGGTCCGCAGGGAGTGGTACATCCCAGTCCTTCATGCACTCTGAGACTTGTCTCAACAGGAGCTTGCCTTGTATAGTCAGGGGTGTGACAAATCCAAGTGGATCCTATAGACTGTTCACCACTGACAAAACTCCGCACTTAGTAAAGGGTTTTTCTGCCCCACTAACCTGAAAGCTGAAGGAGTCCTTTAGCAAGTTCCACCTCAGGCCTAGGCTTCTCTGTACTGGTGGGGTGTCCGGGCCTAGATTCAAGTACCTAAATTCAGCGGCATGATCATTCGGATGAAAGGCTTGCATGACAACAGTACTTTTGGAGGCAATTTTCTGCAATCTCAAATGAGCTTTAGAAAGCATACCTTGCATCCGTTTGAGCAGATCTATGGCTTCTTCTGCTGTGGGCAGGGATTTAAGACCGTCGCCCACATAGAACTCTTTTTCAATGAACTGTTGAGCATCTTTCCCGAACTCTGGTGCGCCATCGGAGGCGGTCCTACGCAGGCCGTACGTAGTGACTGCAGGAGGACTGTTTGCGAACACGTGCACTTTCATGCAGTATTCAACCATTTCCTTGCTGGTGTTATTGTCTCGGTGCCATAGAAAACTGAGATAATTTCTGTGCTCTTGCTGCACGACGAAGCAATAGAACATTTGTTCGATGTCGGCGGTGATGGCGACCGGTTCCTTTCTGAATCTCATGAGCACTCCCACCAGGTTATTAGTCAGATTCGGTCCAGTGAGAACGTCAATCAGAGATACGCCGTCATGTTTGGCGCTTGGATCGAACACCACTCTGATGTGTTTCGGCTTTCTTGGATGATATATTCCAAAGGAAGATAGATACCAGCATTCTTCATCAGCTTGCAATGGTGGAGCTGGCTCTGAGTGGTCACTGCGAAATATCTTATCCATAAAGGCTATGAAATGTTCCATCATTTCAGGCTTGTTCCTTAATGTTCTTTGCAATGAGATGAATCTAGATAAGGCCTGATCTCTGTTGTTAGGAAGCCTGGTCCTTGAAGCCTTGAAGGGTAAGGGAGCAACCCAGCAGTCAGATTCGTTTTTGAAGAATCCACCGTCCATTATTTTGAGAAACTCCTTGTCTTCTATGGATAAGGTGACTTTGTTGTCGTCTTTTGTTGTGTGAAACACTGTTCTCCCTTCGTCATCGTAGGGAGTAGGAATGATGTCAGTCTCTTGGATGCAATCAGAGAACTTTTCTTTCACGTCATAGCGATGAGGGCATGACAAAGTGAGTTGCGCAACCATTTTGGAGCACATAAGTTTAACAGGCGTTGACTTCAGATGCCTTGTGACTCCTATCCAAACATACATCGCCCACGATTACCCAGCCTAGGTTGTGTTTTTGAGCGTATGGAGCATCATCTGGGCCGTTACATTGTTGCCGCACCTTGTGGACCTTCAGAATGTCTCTCCTGAGTAGGACTAGAATATCAGCATTCATGTCCAGAGGAGGGGTTTCTTTAGTCAGGTGCTTCAAATGGTGATGATGAAGCGCGGCTTCCGGAGTGGGAATCTCCTCTCTGTTATCAGGTATCTGATCACATTCAATTAGAGTTGGCAAAGGTATATGCTCGTTTCCTTTGATTGAAGAGACTATGTACCCAGAGGCTCTCCGGCCAGAAGTCTCAATACGACCAGAGCAGGTGTTGAGGGTGTATGGAATCATTTGTCCTTTTATGTTAAAGATCTCAAAGAATTTGGGTCTTGCTAGAGATCAGTTACTTTGCTCGTCTATTATGGCATACATTCTGAAGGCCTTATCAGGTTGTCCTTCTGGATAGACCTTAACCAGACACACCTTGGCACAGCATTTAGGACCAGTCCCTTCTCCACATACCTCAATACATGAGGAGGAAACATCAGTTGTAGTAGGATCAGGAACTTGTAACTCCCGCATGCTTTTGGGCAGGATTGGGTGTCGCAGTAGGTTGCGATTTGTATGGAGCTGGCGTGGGATGAAAGGCTGTGACGTGTTTATCACTGTTAGATTCAATGCACCTAATAGGGGCCCTACAGTCCTTAGCTAGGTGGTCTGAGGAGGCGCAACACTTATAACATATCCCAAGCTCCTTGAGGGTACCTTTATGCTCCTGCAAAGTCCTTACTCTGAATCCACGGCATTCTTTAAGCGGGTGAGGCTTTTTGTGGATAGGGCACATACGATTACTGTTCATGGCATTCGAAGTAACATTATTTGTTTTAGTGAAGGCAGGTGTAGTAAGTGGTACGTCAGTCTTTCTCACAGACACTGTGTTCCTTAAGTCTCTACGTTTGGCAGTGTTATCATACCTTGTAGATGATAATGATGCTGTTGGAGTAAGCTCAGTGAAGTCGAAGCTGGGATCATTCTTCTTCCAAGCTGGGTCACTGATGAACCTGGAAAAATGGGAAAAAGGGGGAAAGGACACATCATGCTGCCTTTTATACCGTGAGCCGTGGTCTGCCCATTTATCCTGCATGCTGTGTGGCAACTTGGACACTATTGGATTAACACCATGAACAGTATCTAGGTAGCTCAGTCCTGAGAGATGTGGGTCTAATTTTGCCAATTCTATTTCCTTTAGCAGGTCGCTCAGATCTTGAAGTTTCCTATTATCCTTGTTAGTTATCTTTGGGAAAGTTTTCAATCTTTTAAATAAGGCACCTTCTATGGCTTCTGAGCTGCCGTAGGTTTGTTCCAGTTTTTCCCAGTCTGCAATAAGACCTGCATCAGAATAATCCACATGAACTGCCCTTATTGTCTTTATGCACTCTGCTGATTCAGGGCCTAACCAGTTAACAAGCAAATCCAGTTGTTCCTTGCCAGTGAGATTAAGGTCTTGGATCCCTGCCTGAAAGGTCGATTTCCATGCTCTATAATTCTCGGCACGATCATCAAACTTCGAGAGACTAATGTTTATCAACTCCCGGCGAATCATGTATCTGGCGAATGTCTGATCTCCCGGTCATTGTTGCAGGATGAACTTGTGGTATCCTTAGGGGATGTAAGTTCTCTGGCTTATATGACTATGACAAATCAGGACTACATGATGCAGCATAAGGGTTAAACTGCGATTTAGTCTCTATAGGTTCTGCTGGTTGTGGCCTAAATTGCGAGTTAATGCTGGAAGTTACCTTGTCGGCAGTAGGTGACGACATTTCTTGATTTGCAGGCGCATCGGTGTTAAAAACTGGAGGTGGTGCTGGTGCAGATTTTAAATGACTTAGTACGTAGTTAGAAGTGCGATCAACTGGGTCTTCCATTTCTGCTGGAATAAGACAATCCGAATTATCTTCTTGTCCCAATGCTTGTTCCAGAACCTTCAATTTAGCAAGGGCTGTTGCTTCTTCTCTTTCTGCTTGGAGTATTTTTAGTTTCCTCTCAGCTTCCATTCTGTTTCTTTGAGCCTCCATCTCATTTCTTTGAGCTTCCATCTGATTTCTTTGAGCTTCCATTTGGGCTTCTACTTCCACTTCAGCCTCCTTTTTAGCAAAGGAGCTTTTTACTCTAGTTATCAGCTAGATATCGGGGGCACCACAGGTAATATTAAATTAGGATCCACCAAAAGCCAATGTATATGGAAACTTGCACAGAGAAAAGACATAGGCTATAGATGCAGGAGATCACCAATAATATACAAGAGATATATAATCAAACAAGTTTTTTTATTGAATACAAAAAGACACCAACAAACATATTAAAACATTGTTAAAAAATCACAAACAAACATGTACAACAGCCCATAATGGAGCTTGTAGCCCTAAACCAGGTGCATGTGTGCACAATGACCAACCAAAATTGGCTAATGCCCTATGTTAGACAGCATACCACAGAACATCCTCTGTATGAATAAGTGTCAAGGCTGGTACTTGTCCTAAAGAATATACGTTGCAAATTACCCACAAAGGAGACATTCACCAACCATACCAGATACAGTATATACCCAGGCTGCCCTGGACCTGAGTGAAATAATGCATCAAGTCTGGCAAATGTTAAAGACACAGAAGATATATCAGAGTCACAATCAGTGCCTATGGAGACAATCTAGCAATAAAAGGTATACAAATAAGGGCACAAAGGGAAAAGATACCCACAAAACACTGTCAAAGTGCAGCCAGAATGAAGGTGTATAAGGACCACATGCAGATGGTTGGGCTATAAGATGTATAAGGAGCACAGGGGCTGACGAAGCCACTGTTCAGTGGCTACACGCGTCGGGTCTCTGATAGCCCGACCATCTGCATATGCTCCTTATACACCTTCATTCTGGCTGCATTTTGACAGTGTTTTGTGGGTATCTTTTCCCTTTGTGCCCTTATTTGTATACCTTTTATTGCTAGATTGTCTCCATAGGCACTGATTGTGACTCTGATATATCTTCTGTGTCTTTAACATTTGCCAGACTTGATGCATTATTTCACTCAGGTCCAGGGCAGCCTGGTAAGCTATTATGCTGTATCTGGTATGGTTGGTGAATGTTTCCTTTGTGGGTTATTTGCAACGTATATTCTTTAGGACAAGTACCAGCCTTGACACTTATTCATACAGGGGATGTTCTATGGTATGCTGTCTAATGTAGGGCATTAGCCAATTTTGGTTGGTCATTGTGCACACATGCACCTGGTTTAGGGCTACAAGCTCCATTATGGGCTGTTGTACATGTTTGTTTGTTTGTCATATCACATTTGTGATTTTTTAACAATGTTTTAATGTTTGTTGGTGTCTTTTTGTATTCAATAAAAAACTTGTTTGATTATATATCTCTTGTATATTATTGGTGATCCCCTGCATCTATAGCCTATGTCTTTTCTCTTTTTGTGCGAGATTTTTACTCTAGTTTCCTCTGCAGCCGTACGGATCTCCAGTATCTTGTCGGACAATGTTGACTTCCTGGAGTGAAATGATCTGGAAGACGAGGATGTGCTTCTGGTCGACTTTGTGCGATGTGACCTGGTTTCTTGGAGGTGAGCGATGCGGAGTTCTGCTTTATCTTGGGCATCTCGTACTAATGCGGTCTTTTCTTGGAGAAGAGGTTCTCTTTCAGATAGTTCTGCTGAGGCATCTTCCATGTTACACCTACTCAGGAATGTTACATACCTTGCAGACAGTCTCTGGTAGTGATCATAGGCGGCAGATAAACTTCTCAATTTGGCGGTTAAATCTGCGGCGTCGCTGTGAGAGCGTGGAAGAACTGCTAAATCATGATCAACTCTGCCCCATAAATGTTCTAGGTTATCATGGAACTCGTTTCTAGTAATCTCAAAGTTCTCTCTGGCCTTTTGCGTCAGCCTGGCTACACGTTTGGATCGTACATCTTGTTCTGCAGTAAATGTGGACTCTGCTCCTGTAGCATCTATGGTGTCAGAAATTTGATGTGTTTCACTTGCAGATGGGTCCACGGTGCTTTTAGTGGACATGTTTTAGCCAAGATGGTAGACGATTAAGACTTGTAGGAGACAATGCATATACACACACAGAACTGTAGACTTAGGTCTCTTGTTACTATTCTGCCACAGATATACGTGGACGAGATGTATCTGAAGGGTGTGATCACGAATCTCTATATAATTAATGGCGGATAGCGTTACTCGCCAGCTCGTGCTCCTATCTCTATCAGCGGCGCATGGTGCCGGAAGATGATGCAGTAATAAATTCAACAGGCTTTATTACAGTACCTTGATGAGGCGAGATGTCAAGGAAGTTGAAGAAATGGAGATGAGGTAAAGGTGAAGACTGTAGAAGAAGCGGTTATAGCCACACCAGATTAGAGACGGTAGGAGCTCCAAGCTGGAGGTAACAAGAGAATCCTTTCTCCAGCTCTGCAGCACATGTGTCAAACCAAGATGGCCAGAGTACAAGACAGGAAAAGCCAGCCAAGGAAAGGAGGGAGCTTTAGGCAGAGAGGTATTATGGGTAGTACATAACAAATATTAGAATGCCATACAACAATGGCCAGTAGATGGCAGCAAAGTATAACAAATACAATAGATGATGCTGAATATATACAATTACATGAATGTCCATGTATGTCTGAAAATCTATCAAAATAACTGAAACAGTACACTGATATCTTATCATAACAGGAAGAATAATTTCAGAAATTTTTCCACCTTTAACGTCACCCATAATTTATACAAATACATTCAGAAGCAAAGTGAAATCGTTCTGAGAGGAAAAGAAAAAATAAAGAACTAAATTAATATGGCTGGATAAATATGCACACTCTTAAATGAATACTTTATTGAAGTACCATTTGAATTTATGACACCAGTCAGACTTTTTGGTAGTAGTCTATCAGCTTGGCATATCTTGAAATGACAATCTTTGCCCACTCTTCCTTGCAGGAGCTCCAAGACTGTCAGATTGTGAAGGAATCTTCTGTGTACAGTGCCCTCTTCAGGTCACCAGATCACTCACTGATTTTCAATTGTATTCAGCTCTGGACTCTGACTAGACCTTTTTTAAATTGTAGATTTTCTTCTGGATGATTTAGAGGTATGATTACGTTCATTGTCATGTTGAAAGGTGAGATTCCTCTTCACTGTCAGCTTTTTAGCTCAGGCTTGAAGGTTTTGTTGCAAAATTGACTGATAATTGGAACGGTTCACTGATATTTGAAACGGTTCATACCTTTACTAAAGACTTGTTGCAGTTGCCAAAAAATAGCCCCAAAGCATAATGCTGCCTCCACGATGCTTCACTGTGGGTATGGTGTTTTTGGTAATGCAGTGTTGGCTTTGAGTCAAACATAACTTTTGGAATTATGGCCAAAACGTTCACCGTTGGTCTCATCAGAATATAACATGTTTTCCCACATGCATTCAGCAGACTTAGTGTAGATTTAGATAAAACATAGCTGGGCTTGGACGGTTTTCTTTGCAAGAAAAAGTGTCCGTCTCATCACCCTACCCCACAAACCAAATATGGGGAATACAGGAGATTGTTGTCACATACAATACACAACTAGTACTTCCCAGAAATTAATGCAGCTCCTGTAATGTTACTGTTGGTCTCTTGGCAGCTTCAAGGATCAATATTCTTCTTGTATTTTACTCAATTTTTGAGAAACATCCAGTTTTAGGTAATGTCACTGTTGTGCAAAATTAAAGCCATGTCTTGATAACTGGCTTCACAGTGTTCCATGGTGTCTAATTACTTGAACCATTTTTTCCACTCTTCTCCTGACTGATAACTTTCAACAATGAAATCTCTTTGCTGTGTTGTAAGCTGTTTACGGACCATGGCTTTAATGTAAAGTGCAACCAAACAAAGTCTGGAAAATCCTATAAGAACAGCTAAACTTTATATGGAGATTAATCAAAATCACTGTAAATGATGGCGGCTGTGCACTGACTACTATTTAACAGGAGTGTAAATGTGATTGGCTAATTGTAAACACAATTATATCACCAATTATAAGAGGGTGTTTATACTTATACAACCAAATAATTTTACTTTTGTTATTTTTATTTTCTCCTCAATATTATTTCAGATTATTTCTTAAAGGATTTGTACAGATTATTGGTGGAAAAAATACTAAAATAATTAGTCTTTTTTATATCACAAAAAACTTACATTTTAACTGAGGTGTTTAAACTTTTTATACACACTGTATGCATTGCATTTATCTTGTATTTTTGTAGTTTCTGTTCAGCTTTTGCTACATTAGGCCAACATTTCCCAGACTCCAGTCCTCACGGCCACCGGCAGGTCAGGTTTTCAGGATTTCCATAATATTGCACAGGTGAGAGAATTCCTGATCTGTGCAATGGAGCACCCCCTAGGGCCATGGGATACTGGTACCGGGCCGGCAGTTCTAAAAGGGATGGTCACGGTGGGAGTGACCCGGTTCGTGGCCCCGGGCATCCATGGAAGATATGTATAACATATTAAAGCTGTTTGTGGGGGATTAAGTGGAAAATGTTTGTGACGCCACTTGTGGTGTTTGGTCAGACTGACCAACGCTGCTGTACAGGTCCTCTGGGATTGGTGGTGGAGCAGCAAATTTATTTCAGCTCTCCAGAGCTTTGTCCCGGGCAGATATTATGAGGTGGAAAAATGACGGTTTTTAATGGTGCTAGCAGATGATGCAGGAAGAATTCCAGGGTGAGAGGACCAGTAAACTCCCAAGTATATTGGGGTACAACACTCCAGGACTCCTCTCTTATGCTCCTACTCTGGCCATCTCCCTGCGCTGGCTACCGCCTCTCCTGCCTCACGACTTCACACACAGGGTCTCAAGCTGGCAGCTTCAGATCTTGTAGGGCGGTGTACTTTAGGTCCTCTTGATCCTATCCGGCTACCTTTTCGGTGAATGTGTGTGGATGTGGCTGTGGGACACACAGCCTCCGGTTTGCTAGCTGAGTCTTCTAGTCCTCCACTAGTATTGGGGGCCGATTCCACCTACTGCGACCTGGTCCCTCCACCCGACACTGGTCAGGCTGGATTCAGGCGCCATGGGTGGGTTTCTCACTTCTACTTGCTCCACTAGCTTCCCTCTGCTCCTCACATGTCCTCTCTCTTTCTCCGTCTCTCTCCAACTGCTCTTTCCAAAAAAATCTCCTCACCTCAGCACTAACTCCTCCCACCAACTGTCACTCCTTAAGCTCTGCCCCTTCTCTACTTACTCCACCCACACCCTCTACCTAGTTACCCCCCAGCCTGGGATGAGGCCATCTTCCCATAGGGTTTGCCCAGGTGCCCTGACTGGAGTGGTGTTGGATGCTGGTGTTAGAGTCCTGGGTAGTACCCCCTCCTTACCTGAGAGTGGGATATCACACCTCTGGCTGAGGTGCAGTACCTCTGTGGTGACTGGACCCTAAGGGGCGCCACATTCCCCCGTTAAACACAGCACATCTGCGGGCTGGAACAGTAAAAACACAGGTATTACAAGGAAAACACGCAAGAGTTTTAGACATGCATGTCAACAGGTAACCAGGTAAAAATATTTCTTCCCTTTATGGGAGGCACTTAAAATTTAAACATTGCATGACATGAAAACCTTACTGCCAAACTGAAAATAAAACATGAACATTTTTTCCATAAACATTAATACTTCCTTCAATGAAACACCAGCATATACTCTTTAATAAACTTTTCTTCTTTAACCCCTCTCTGCCATCAGACGTACTATTCCGTCCATGTGACCCTGGACCTAATTCCTATGGACGGAATAGTACGTCATAGGCGATCAGCTGCGCTCCCGGGGGGAGCGTAGCTGATCGCCGCCGGGTGTCAGCTGTATATCACAGCTGACACCCAGCACTATGTGTCAGGAGCGGTCACGGACCGCTCCCGGCACATTAACCCCTAGCACACCGCGATCAAACATGATCGCGGTGTGCCCGGGGCACAGGGGAGGATCACGCAGGCAGGGGGCTCCCTGCGCGCCCCCCTGAGACCCTCAGAGCAGCGCGATGTGTCGCGCTGTTCCGAGGGTCCGTCCTCCCTCCAGGTCCCCGGATCCAAGATGGCGCCGGGGTCCTGCAGGGAGGCGGCTTCCTCAGTGCCTGCTGAGAGCAGGCGCAGAGGAAGCCTGCAGCGATGCCAGAGCGATCGCTGGTGTGACAGAGTGCTGTGCACACTGTCACACCAGCGATCTGCTAAAATACTGTGATGTCCCACCCTGGGACAAAGTAAAAAAGTAAAAAAAATAAAAATAAAAAGTGGTAAAAAAAATCATCAAAAAAAAAAAAATATTCCCCAATAAATTAATTTCTTCCTGTAAATAAAAAAAACAAAACAATAAAAGTACACATATTTGGTATCGCCGCGTCCATAACGACCCCCCCTATAAAACTGTCCCACTAGTTAACCCCTTTAGTGAACCCCTTAAAAAAAAAAAAAAAAAACTAAGCAAAAAAATCAATGCTTTATCATCATACCGCCGAACAAAAAGTGGAATAACACGCGATCAAAAAGACCGATATAAATAAACATGGTACCGCTGAAAACATCATCTTGTCCCGCAAAAAACGAGCCATCATACAGCATCATCAGCGAAAAAATAAAAAAGTTATAGCTCGCAGAATGAAGCGATGCAAAAATAATGATTTTTTATATAAAATTGTTTTTATTCTATAAAAGCGCCAAACACATAAAAAAAGATATAAATGAGGTATCGCCATAATCGTACTGACCCGAAGAATAAAACTGCTTTATCAATTTTACCACACACGAACGGTATAAACGCCTCCCCCAAAAGAAATTCATGAATTGCTGATTTTTGTTCATTCTAACCTCCCAAAAATCGAAATAAAAAGCGATCAAAAAATGTCACGTGTCATAAATGGTACCAATAAAAACGTCACCCGTCCCGCAAAAAATAAGACCTCACATGACTCTGTGGGCCAAAATATGCAAAAATTATAGCTCTCAAAATGTGGTGATGCAAAAAACTACTTTTTGCAATAAAAAGCGTCTTTTAGCGTGACAGCTGCCAATCACAAAAACCCGCTATAAATAGTAAATCAAACCCCCTTTATCACCCCCTTAGTTAGGGAAAAATAATAAAATAAAAAAAATGTATTTATTTCCATTTTCCCATTAGGGTTAGTGTTGCGGCTAAAGTTAGGGTTAGGATTGGCGCTAAAGTTAGTATTAGGGTTATGGTTGGGATTAGGGTTAGGGGTGTGTTAGGGTTAGGTTTGTGGTTAGGGTTGGGACTAGGGTTAGGGGTATGTTGGGGTTAGGGTTGGAGTTAGAATTGGGGGGTTTCTGCTGTTTAGGCACATCAGGGGCTCTCCAAATGTGACATGGCGTCTGATCTCAATTCCCGCCAATTCTGCGTTGAAAAAGTCAAACGGTGCTCCTTCACTTCTGAGCTCTGCCATGCGCCCAAACAGTAGTTTACCCCCACATATGGGGTATCAGCGTACTCTGTACCCCAAGAGTTATTGTGCAATTTGTCCTATTTCTTCTGTTACCCTTGGGAAAATAAAAAACTGGGGGCGACAAAATCATTTTTGTAAAAAAAAAATGATTTTTTTGTTTTTACGGCTATATGTTATAAATTTTCTGTGAAGCACTTGGGGCTTCATAGCGCTCACCACACTTCTAGATAAGTTCCTTGTGGGGTCTATTTTCCAAAATGGGGTCACTTGTGGGGGGTTTCCACTGTTTAGGCGCATCAGGGGCTCTCCAAATGCGACATGACGCCCCCAGACCATTCCATCAAAGTCTGCAATCCAAAACGTCACTATTTCCCTTCCGAGCCCAGACGTGCACCCATACAGTCGTTTTCTCACACATGTGGGTATCAGCGTACTCAGGACAAATTGGACAACAACTTTTGGGGTCCAATTTCTCCTGTTACCCTTGTGAAAATAAAATATTGGGGGCGAAAAAATCATTTTTGTAAAAAAAAAAAGGATTTTTTATTTTTACGGCTGTACGTTATAAACTTCTGGGAAGCACTTCGGGTTCAAAGTGCTCACCACACATCTAGATAAGTTCCTTGTGGGGTCTATTTTCCAAAATGGGGTCACTTGTGGGGGTTTCCACTGATTAGGCACATCAGGGGCTCTCCAAATGCGACATGACGCCCCCAGACCATTCCATCAAAGTCTGCAATCCAAAACGTCACTACTTCCCTTCCGAGCCCCGACGTGCGCCCATACAGTAGTTTACTCCCACATATTGGGTATTAGCGTACTCAGGACAAATTGGACAACAACTTTTGGGTCCAATTTCTCCTGTTACCCTTGTGAAAATAAAATATTGGGGGCGAAAAAATCATTTTTGTAAAAAAAAAAAAAGATTTTTTATTTTACGGCTGTACGTTATAAACTTCTGTGAAGCACTTTGGGGTTCAAAGTGCTCACCACACATCTAGATAAGTTCCTTGAGGGGTCTAGTTTCCAAAATGGTGTCATTTGTGGGGGGTTTCCACTGTTTAGGCAGATCAGGAGCTCTCCAAACACGACATGGCATCCAGCCAATTCTGCGTTGAAAAAGTCAAACGGCGCTCCTTCCCTTCCAAACTCTGCCATGCACCCAAACAGTGGTTTACCCCCACATATGGGGTATCAGCGTACTCAGGACAAATTGCACAATAACTTTTGGAGTCTTGTTACCCTTGGGAAAATAAAAATTGGGGTGAAAAGATCAATTTTGTGGAAAAAATATGATTTTTTAATTTTACGGCTCTACGTTATAAACTTGTGTGAAGCACTTGGGGTTCAAATTGCTCACCAAAGATCTAGATAAGTTCCATAGGGGGTCTAGTTTCCCAAATGGGGTCACTTGTGGGGGGTTTCCACTGTTTAGGCACATCAGGGACTCTCCAAATGCAACATGGCGTCCAATCTCAATTCCAGCCAATTTTGGTTGGAAACAGTCAAATGGTGCTACTTCCATTCCGAGCTCTGTCATGCGCCCAAACAGTGGTTCCCCCCCACATATGGGGTATCAACGTACTCAGGACAAATTGGACAACAACTTTTGAGGTCCAATTTCTCCTGTTACCTATGGGAAAATAAAAAAATAGTGACTAAGAGATAATTTTTGTGGGAAAAAAATAGGATTTTTTATTTTCATGCCTGGGCATTATAAACTTGTGTGAAGCACTTGGGGGTTCAAAGTGCTCACCAAAGATCTAGATAAGTTCCTTGGGGGGTCTAGCTTCCAAAATGGGGTCACTTGTGGGGGTTTCCACTGTTTAGGCTCATCTGGGGCACTACAAACGGAACATGACCCCCATTAATGTTTGCATTCCAAAACGTTACTGCTTCCTTTCCAAGCCCTGCCGTGCGCCCAAACAGTTTCCCCCCCCCCACATATGGGGTATCAGCGTACTCAGGACAAATTGGACAACAACTTTTGGGGTCCAATTTCCTTGGGAAAAATCAAAAATTTGGGACTAAAAAATCATTTTTGTGGAAAATTGTTTTTTTTTTTTCACACCCAGGCATTATAAACTTTTGTGAAACACTTTGGGGCTCAAAGTGCTCACAACAGATCTAGATAAGTTCCTTAGGGGTCTAGTTTCCAAAATGGTGTCACTTGTGGGGGGTTTCCACTGTTTAGGCGCATCAGTGGCTCTCCAAACACGACATGGCGTCCAATCTCAACTCCAGCCAATTTTAGTTTGAAAAAGTCAAACGGCGCTCCTTCCCTTACGAGCTCTGCCGTGTGCCCAAACAGTGGTTTTCCCCCACATATAGGGTATTGGCGTACTCAGGAGAAATTGTACAACAACTTTATCTGCCCATTTTCTCCTTTTACCCTTGTCAAAATAAAAAAAAAAAGTTTGTAAAAGATCATTTTTGTGGCTAAAAAGTTAAATATTAATTTTTTCCTTCCACGTTGCTTCAGCTCCTGTGAAGCACCTGAAGGGTTAATAAACTTCTTGAATGTGGTTTTGAGTACCTTGAGGGGTGCAGTTTTTTAGAATGGTGTCACTTTTTGGTATTTTCTGCTATATAGACCCGTCAAAGTGACTTCAAATGTGAGGTGGTCCCTAAAAAAATGCCTTTGTAAATTTTGTTGTAAAAATGAGAAATCACTGGTCAACTTTTAACCCTTATAATTTCCGAACAAAAAAAAATTTTGGTTCCAAAATTGTGCTGATGTAAAGTAGACATGTGGGAAATGTTATTTCTTAACTATTTTGTGTGACATATTTCTCTGTTTTAAGGGAAAAAAAATTCAAAGTTTGAAAATTGCAAAATTTTCAAAATTTTCGCCATATTTGTGTTTTTTTCAAAAATAAGCGCAAGTTATATCAAAGAAATTATACTTCTAACGTGAAGTACAATATGTCACGAGAAAACAATCTCAGAATCGCGAAGATCCGTTGAAGCGTTCCAGAGTTATAACCTCATAAAGAGACAGTGGTCAGAATTGTAAAAATTGGCCCGGTCATTAACGTGCAAACCACCCTTGGGGGTGAAGGGTTAAACCTACCAGGTCAAGTACACTAAAACATTGTTTATTAAACTCACTAAAATTTCCTATAAGACATTTTTACAATAAAACATTCACTATAAGGTGTAGTAGAACATCTTTCCATTAAGTGCAAGTCGCTGTCAAGTCCAACAAACTCTAAGGAGTTCCCCAGCCGGGGTATCCCTCTCTTTAGTGTGATGTGGGGAAACCGCCCCAAACCCCCAATGTAGGCTCTGGGCGTGACTGCTGAGCAAGAATCGTCTCCATGTTGGACTACGTCTTCGGCTACGCCAGACAGTTTTCCTTCAGTAGTCTGATTTTAGGTAAAACCAATAGGGAGCACATAAGGTGCTAACTATTTACAATAAAAGTTTTGAATCATACAGCATTTATGATACTATTGTCTTTAAACGGAATAACTGGGAACAATGGCAACTTTAACTATTTACAGTCATGCTCACTTGTTCTGTTTACTGTACCTGCTGCTTCCCAGGCAGCACTTGGGTACGTCGGACAAACTCAGGGTCATACCTTTCCAATGGTACATTGTAATAGGCCAGGATGGTTTATTCCACCAGGGGTCTCTGGTGGCTTGGTGGCGCTGAGTGACTCGCCTGGCCGAGCCTGTTGCTGCAGTAGTAGGGGCTGATGCTGCAGTGGGATCTGTAACCTTAGGCCTTTTGATCGCAGGGATGCATTTCTTGTAATCTAGGGTGTACCACCCCCTGTCGCCAATATGGTGAGTGTAGGTTAACCTTGTCCCCGGGGTATAGGTCTCTATCTGGGTGGCCTTCCATTAGGTGGGATTCCACGTCTCTCCGGTTGATGTCATTTATCATCCCAGGCTACTCTATAAAGCCCCAGCCCTTTATTAAATTGAAGGCGACCACCACTCCCTGCCGCAGCGGTCGCCTGTCTGTCCGGCTGGTCTTAGGAGCCCGGGTTTTGGCCTGCAAATTACGCTTTTCAAAGGCCTCCTTCTGGGCCCTGCTTTCCTCCCTTTCCTTCTCTTCCCTCTGCCGGCAATATTCCCTCCATGTAATGGTGGGGATCTCCTCCTGGAGCGTTATCATGTTCACCCCCTGTGGTCCCCATTGAAATAACACCGGTTTGGCATAAACTTTTCGGGGCTCACTGGTTGGCGTGAGTGGGGTGACCATCCTGTCCAGGACACCGTCTCCCTGATCCCAGTGGAGCAGTCTGTACACCTGTCCGGGTGTTGGTGTTGGTGGGGGCGTTAGAGATCCCACCAGGGTGTCATTAATCACGGGAGCTGCATCATTATCCGCTGCAGGAATGCCCTTGGTTCCTGGTGACAACTCACCGAGGAGCTCAAAGTCTTGGCCGGGAGTGTATAGGGTGAAAATGGCAGAAGCTCTGCAGTAGATTTTTCCACCGCCAGAGTCAGGTCCGCACCACTTACCTCCACTCCTTGGGTGCCGGGTCCTCTCTCCTTCTCCGAGATGGATGATGTTGCTGGGGGCTGCCTGGTCAGTTTCTACAGGAAGGCCTTGGTCCACCCTCTCACCGCTGCCAGCTGTGTCTTTAGAAGCTGACGGGTGATCGCCTCCACTTCCGCGCCCAGGAGGTCCGGGTCCATCATAGACGACCGGTACGGGATGGTTGAGCTGCAGCTGGTGGAGTCCTCCTGCTCCACCTTACACACCGGTACTTGTTCTCCTCCCTCCACCATGTTGCTTCCCGGGTCTGCTGCATCAGTCGCGTTTCCCACGGTTTTCTTCTACAACACCCATCTTCATTCCTCCTTATTGGTGGGCGGTTCCTCCTTTTTGATGGGCGGTTTCTTTTTCTCTTCCCGCCATCCTGGGCCAGGAGGCAGACCCCCTGGCCAACAAGCCTATTGTTTTTGCATCATATTCTTTATGCAAAACATCTTTCGTACCATCTAGAAACACAATCCAAAATAAGCGCACAGGACCAGCTTTAAAGGGTCGGTCCATCCTGTTCATGACGCCAAAATGGAGCGTCCCCTAGGGCCATGGGATATTTGGTACCGGGCCGGCAATTCTAAAAGGGATGGTCACGGTGGAGTGACCCGGTCCGGATTCCAGGGACACAGCAAGGTGCATTTTCCAATGCTTTTACTTGCAGTTCACTTGTGCACATATGCCCGTTTAGTGCTGTGTCCTCCAGGTGAGGGGACCAGTAAACTCCCAGGTATATTGGGGTACACCACTCCAGGACTCCTTTCTTATGCTCCTACTCTGGCCGTCTCCCTGCGCTGGCTACCGCCTCTCCTGCCTCACGACTTCACACACAGGGTCCCACGCCGGCAGCCTCGGATCTTGTCGGCTGACGTACTTTAGGTCCCCTTGATCCTATCTGGCTACCTTTTCGGCGAATGTGTGTGGATGTGGCTGTGGCACATACAGTTACCACAGCCTCCGGTTTGCTAGCTGAGTCTTGTAGTCCTCCACTAGTCTTGGGGTCCGGTTCCCCTACTGCAACCTGGTCCCTCCACCCGACTCTGGTCAGGCTGGATTCGGGCACCACGGGTGGGTTTCTCACTTCCCGTGCCCCTAGGGCCCCTTCTACTCGCTCCAGGAGCTTCCCTCTGCTCTTCACATGTCCTTCCTCTTTCTCCATCTCTTTCCAGAACAATCTCCTCACCTCAGCACTAACTCCTCCCACCAACTGTCACTCCTTAAGCTCCGCACCTTCTCTACTTACTCCACCCACACCCTCTACCTAGTTACCCTCCAGCCTGGAATGAGGCCATCCTCCCATAGGTTATGCCCAGGTGCCCTGACTGGAGAGGTGTTGGATGCTGGTGTTAGAGTCCTGGGTACTGCCCCCTCCTTACCTGAGAGTGGGATACCACACCTCTGGCTGAGGTGCAGTACCTCTGTGGTGACTTGACCCTCAGAGATGCCACTTGCAATACTAAGGAAAGCCTGAGAGCATGACCTCATGGTCGTAGTGAGGACTGGGGTTTGGGAAACACTGCATTGAGCCTTAGATTTCCACTACTACTTGATACTATTTTGAAAATGCTTTTAGCAAATAATCTAAGAAAATAACATATCTGGGTACAAATACAAAAATACATCACCTCTGTAATACTGGATGAGAGTGATTCTCTTTGATTTGAGTTATCACCTTCAGAAGCTTTAACTTGACTGGTATCTTCATAAAAAAGCAGAGGTGAGGTTTCAATCTGATTGAGAGAAAACATGTAGCATAACATAACCAAATAGTTTATGCTAATTTTTTAAATTTATATCTAATTTAGTTTACTTTTAATTTCAGGTAAACAGGTTTTCAGAATCATTAAAACATTCATTCACTGGTACATTTTTCCTTTTAAAGGGAATCTGTCAGCAACCCTACTGAACCGTAACACAAAAGAAGAACTGAACTTTGTCTCCATACAAATACATTAGCAGCTGATGCTCTCACAACTAGTGCAACACTGTTGCAACCCTCCCAAAGAAGCAGAGCGAAATGTGCGTCGGGGTAGAGGGACGCCTGGGACATCCACGTGCACATTGCTACAGGTATTATATGCTCCAACATGTTTACAAATTGACACATATCTACTGTCACACCAGCGCTATGGTTAACCCACAATCAGGTGACATATAGAGCTCTTAGGAGCCTTAGTGGTCAACTGATCATTTCAGTTGTATATCCACATTTTAGCAGTCATTACAAATATTGGTGTATTAACTTTGCACTATTTTTGAGATTTATTTTGTCACACCTGTTTTTTGTATATTTGTTTACATCTTGGCTCTTTCCAATATGTCACGTACTGATCACTACATATTGATCCACTAAGACATTTGTCTACATAGCACTTAGCATTTTAGGGATTTTCCAGGTTGGACCCCCCCTCCTTTTGTTGATCATTTGTGCTCATTCTGTGTCATATCATGTTTGGTTATGCCAAATAAATTACTTTTTGTCACATAATATTCCATGGTATTAAGTCCCTCTTTTTAATATATCTAGCACCTATTTTCTTTATGTACTTTTTAGACATTTTTATATTTGTATATCAATAATATATTACTTTTTACATATAAGTACTACCTTTTTACTGCAGAATTAATTTACTTCTGGTAATATATTTTGCAAAACAAGGAGAAAACGGAATGCCAACGTTTTTTATTATGCATAAGTAAATAACAACTCAAAAAAAGAGAATTACAGTAGAATGTATTAAAATATTTATTCACTGCTCAAAAATATAAAGGGAACACTCAAATAACACATCCTAGATCTGAATGCATGAAATATTCTCATTGAATCCTTTGTTCTGTACAAAGTTGAATGTGCTGACAACAAAATCACACAAAAATCATCAATAGAAATCAAATTTATTAACCAATGGAGGCCTGGATTTGGAGTCACCCACAACATTAAAGTGGAATGTAATGTCCTTATAACAAGTCAAAATGATGCTCAGTAGTGTGTGTGGCCTCCACGTGCCTGTATGACCTCCCTGTGCCTGTATGACCTCCCTACAACGTCCGGGTATGCTCCTGATGAGGCGGCGGATGGTCTCCTGAGGGATTTCCTCCCAGACCTGGACTAACGCATCTGCCAACTCCTGGACAGTCTGTGGTGCAAGGTGACTTTGGAGGATCAGCGAGACATGATGTCCCAGATGTGCTCAATCGGATTCAGGTCTGGGGAATGGGCGGGCCAGTCCATAGCTTCAATGCCTTCATCTTGCAGGAACTGCTTACACACTCCAGCAACATGAGGTCTGGCATTGTCCTACATTAGGAGGAACCCAGGGCCAACCGCACCAGCATATGGTCTCACAAGGAGTCTGAGGATCTCATCTCGGTACCTAATGGCAGTCAGGCTACCTCTGGCGAGCACATGGAGGGCTGTGCGGCCCTCCAAAGAAATGTCACCCCACACCATTACTGACCCACTACCAAACTGGTCATGCTGAAGAATGTTGCAGGCAGAAGATTGCTCTCCACGGCGTCTCCAGACTCTGTCATGTCTGTCACATGTGCTCAGTGTGAACCTGCTTTCATCTGTGAAGAGCACAGGGCGCCAGTGGTGAATTTGCCAATCCTGCTGTTCTGTGGCAAATGCCAAGCATCCTGCACAGTGTTGGGCTGCGAGCACAACCCCCATCTGTGAAGGTCGGGCACTCAGACCATCCTCATGGAGTCGGTTTCTAACCGTTTGTGCAGACACATGCACATTTGTGGCCTGCTGGAGGTCATTTTGCAAGGCTCTGGGAGTGCTCCTCCTGTTTCTCCTTGCACAAAGGTGGAGGTAGCGGTCCTGCTGCTGGGTTGTTGCCCTCCTACGGCCCCCTTCTCGTCTCCTGGTGTACTGGCCTGTATCCTAGTAGCGCCTCCAGCCTCTGGACACTACGCTGACAGACACAGCAAACCTTTTTGCCACAGCTCACATTGATGTGCCATCCTGGAAGAGCTGCACTACCTGAGCCACTTGTGTGGGTTGTAGAGTCCGTCTCATGCTACCAGCACTGTGAAAGCACAACCAACTTTCAAAAGTGACCAAAACATCAGTGACAGAGTCCATTCCAAACTGAAAACACAGAACTTTACTCTTTCCTTGTCACAGCACATCCTTGTAAGTAACAATATCAGCATACGGTTCCACACAGTCCACATTAATCACGTCTTCTGCACGCCTCTCTACATCCTATCATACGGTTCCTCAGTGTCCTCCCTGTCCAGACTCGCTGTGCTTGGGGCTTCCCTCAGCCCCAGATCTGAGGGCATCAGCCCATGCGATGACCTGCCACATGGTGAGCGACCTGCATCCCTGTATTGATCTAGGACCTTTTCTTAAGCTTCTGCTCCCAACTGCAGCAGCACTGCTGCTTCTGCTGCACTTCTGTCCATCCGGACTCTGAATGGCTGGGTAGCTTGCTTGAAAGTTGTGGAGCTGACTGCCTTACACGGGCACCAGGCCCTAACTAACTACAAACAGAAGACTTCTACACTTAACCACAGTCAGCCCCTCCTAAGTTAACTATGTATAGTGCTATCTTAAGTGGACTAATGTGCCCCATCTAGTGACCTAATAAGGGTACTACACTTTCCCCATATCTACCCATAATCATTATATATATGTATATATACAGTCATGGCCAAAAGTTTTGAGAATGACACAAATATTAATTTTTACAAAGTCTACTGCTTCACTTTTTCTAATGGCAATTTGCATATACTCCAGAATGTTATAAAGAGTGATCAGCTTAACAGCAATTACTTGCAAAGTCAATTTGGCTAGAAAATGAACTTTATCCCCAAAACACATTTCAACATCATTGCAGCCCTGCCTTAAAAGGACCAGCTAACCTCTTTTCAGTGACTGCTCCATTAACACAGGTGTGGGTGTTGATGAGGACATGGCTGGAGATCAATCTGTCATGATTAAGTAAGAATGACACCACTGGACACTTTAAAAGGAGGCTGGTGCTTGGCATCATTGTTTCTCTTCTGTTAACCATGGTTATCTCTAAAGAAACACGTGCAGTCATCATTGCAATGCACAAAAATGGCCTAACAGGGAAGAGTATCGCAGCTAGAAAGATTGCACCTCAGTCAACAATCTATCGCATCATCAAGAACTTCAAGGAGAGAGGTTCCATTGTTGCCAAAAAGGCTTCAGGGCGCCCAAGAAAGACCAGCAAGCGCCAGGACCGTCTCTTAAAAGTGTTTCAGCTGCGGGATCGGGCTACCAGCAGTGCAGAGCTTGCTCAGGAATGGCAGCAGGCAGGTGTGAGTGCATCTGCACGCACTGTGAGGCGGAGACTCTTGGAGCAAGGCCTGGTCTCAAGTAGGGCAGAAAAGAAGCCACTTCTCTCCAGAAAAAACATCATGGACAGACTGATATTCTGCAAAAGGTACAGGCAGTGGACTGCTGAGGACTGGGGTAAAGTTATTTTCTCTGATGAATCCCCTTTTCGATTGTTTGGGACATCAGGAAAACGCCTCATTCGGAGAAGACAAGGTGATCTCTACCACCAGTCTTGTCTCATGCCAACTGTTAAGCATCCTGAAACCATTCATGTGTGGGGTTGCTTCTCAGCCAAGGGAATCGGCTCTCTCACAGTCTTGCCTAAAAATACAGCCATGAATAAAGAATGGTACCAGAATGTCCTCCAAGAGCAACTTCTCCCAATCCTCCAAGAGCAGTTTGGCGATTAACAATGCCTTTTCCAGCATGATGGAGCACCTTGCCATAAAGCAAAGGTGATAACTAAATGGGTCAGGGAACAAAACATAGAGATTTTGGGTCCATGGCCTGGAAACTCCCCAGATCTTAATCCCATTGAGAACTTGTGCTCAATCATCAAGAGACGGGTGGACAAACAAAAACCTAAAAATTCTGACAAAATGAAAGCATTGATTGTGCAAGAATGTACTGCTATCAGTCAGGATTTGGTCCAGAAGTTAATTGAGAGCATGCCAGGGAGAATTGCAGAGGTCCTGAAGAAGAAGGGTCAACACTGCAAATATTGACTTGCTGCATTAACTCATTCTAACTGTCAATATAAGCTTTTGTTACTCATATGTTTGCAATTATTATATTTCTGTCTGTGATAAAAACATCTGTCAAACACACATAAAAACCAGAGGGCAGCAGATCATGTGAAAATATAATATTTGTGTCATTCTCAAAACTTTTGGCCATGACTGTATATATATATATATATATATATATATATATATATATTACATATATATATATATAGCAGCAACAAAAGATAAACATGTGTACATCGAAGCATAAACATTACAAATATATGGCATAAAAGATGAAACATTATTTACACATATAGCAGAAAAACTTATACTCACTTTAAGGGGGTAGAGGCGTGGCACCCCCTTACAAAGGCAACATACATTCAATATAATGAATAATCTCTAGTCTCCTCTGTTACGCATTATTTTTATAGAGAATGACTTTAGTAAAGTAAGGGATAATTACACATTTAGATGCTCCATCCTGCCTTGACCCTGGCCACATACCCCAACTCGCATTTCGTGTTAAATGTCGCTTCCTCAGGGGGCGTCAACAATGCGTAACAGAGGGGTCTAGAGATCATTATATTGAATGAATCTTGCCTTTATGGCTATTCATGCAAATAATGCTTATATGGAATATTTTTCTCTTCTGTTTGCATTTCATAACTAATCCTGACCTTTTCTTCGGGCTTCATTCACACCCACGGAGTTAATCACTTTTTTCAGATAGAACCCATGTACCATATATATATATATATATTGTGAGGCAGTGACCGGGATCGTTTACGAGGGACGTTATATTTCCCCCAGAATGTGTACAGAGACCTATTAAAGCCATTGGAGTGCATTGCAGTCACACACACAGCTGCGGCTGCAATGCAGGAATGAAGGTGAGCAATGACCTAGTCAGACTACCTGGCTAAGGCAGATTAAGTAAAATCCGGCAGGGCCTTCATTTCTTGGAGGAGGTCACAGGAGGCAGTGGGGCGGCCTCCTCCCTCCAACCCGGGTTTTCCAGTGGCTTTTGCCACAGGTCTTTAAAACTCCTGCACTAAGGATTAGTGTTGTTCTATGTTGGGACCCTGCGAGGAGCATAGCAGGAAAGCTCCACAGGATTGTGTGTAGCTGAACCCACGCCTGGGACGGCTCTGCACCTGTCAGGCTCTGTTCGGCCCGGCGCGGCCGTTGTTCCCGGCAACCAGTGTTTATGAACTGATGTTATCCCAGCTGCGTGCCGGAGGACTTTCCTGTTTTACCCATGAGTTGCTGAATAAAAGCTGTTTACTTTGGACTTGCTTGGGTCACTGCCTCAGTTACTGCACGGTGTGAACACCGCCGCCTTACAAATATATATATATATATATATTCTTCTGTAATTCTCTTTTTTGAGTTGCTATTTATTTATGTGTAATAATAAACTTTGAAATTTTTTATTGGCTGTTATGAATATTTTAGAAATGAATTCTGAGTAGAAGCTCCCTCTGGTGGTTACAAACAGTACTGAACCATTCAATGAGGATTGGCAATCAGGAATTACAGACTGGCTGGATATAAGGGAGGTTTCCCCCCATCATGGTTGCCGGTGATCAATTGTTCCTGTCTCAACGTTGTTTCCTGGTTCACTTTGAAGCTTGCTGAGTCTTGCCTCTTCTCCTGCTCTCAGATAAGATATTTTCTGTTTTTTGTTTTTGTGCTTGCCATTTGCAATTTTTCTCTGCATTTCTGTGAGATTGGCCAGGTTCCCCTCCCTGGGGGGCTTGGGCCCCTCTCGGTTCCTCTGGAGCCACTGTTGTTTGTTCATTTGCCTTTTCCAGTTTTTTCAGTGGCTGCGGCTGAGTTTTGTTACACCAGAGAACTAATTTAGGTGGTAGAGGTCGTGTGATCTCAGGTGTTTTTGCAATTAGTAGCGTTGGCTTTTTTTTAGGGTTTTTTGGATTGCAGTAAGTATCCTTCCTATCCGTTTCTTTCTAGGCAGATTGGGCCCCAACGTTTGCTCATACTATTTTCTGTCTGTGTCTGTATTTCCTCTTGTCTAACCCCATTACATGTTTGGGGGCTTCCTATGTTCTTTGGGGATCTGCTCCGGGGCAGATAGCTTTCCTCTTCCTATCTTTAGGTGTAGTTATCCTCTCAGGCTGTGACGAGGCGTCTAGGACCAACGTACGAACGCTCCACTGCTGCCTTTAGTTGTGGTGGTTAGTCAGGGTACTGCAGTCCAGTAGATTCCAACCTCTCTGGTTGCCGTTTTTGCCTGCTCTCCTCAGCTACCAAAACATAACAGTATCACCGGCCATAACTGAAAATTATATGGTACTCACAGAAGGGAAAAATAGTGTGGAAACAAAAAAGGTTATATATATAAGAGAGTAAGGGGTGCTCACTTGAAAGAATTGTATATAGGTGCCAGGAGAAAAACTATAGACTTCCGTATAAATATACAACTCCTGCACTCAAAATAGATAAAACAAAATTTTTATTCAGAAAAAAACTCCAATTTAGCTCAATATTCAGACAGACAAAAAAATCAATCACGTTTCGGCTTATCAAGCCTTTTTCAAGAACAGTCTGTATTCTGCAAAACATAAGACAGAACAAATCAAAATAAAGGAAAAAATATATATATATCATATACAAATGTGAAAAGATTTCCCACTGGAGTTATAGGAAAGATGTGTATCTTCGTACCGTGTTAGCCAGTAGATAGAAAAATATTTAGACTTGAGAGTCCTCAGTGGTTGATACCTTTTAATGGCTAACTGAAAAGATGGTAACAAATTGCAAGCTTTCGAGACTACTCAGGTCTCTTCATCAGGCGAAGACTAATACAAAATCTGAAGAATCACATATTTATACACAACAGGACACAGGAATAATGCAATAGGTAAGACAAGTGACATGAAGCAGAACTGTCATTATGGCAGAGGGATGAACATAAATATTGGAATAGTTCATAGATAAGGAGTGAAAGTTTTATTACCCTGTGATTGGAGTCTGCTATTGTGTTTTGATGCCCCTAGAAGGTCAGAGAAGCAGATTCCTTAATTGATGTAGAAAGACATGAAACCGTGTGATATATTCATTCCAGCACTAAGAGTGTCAAAGGTCATCATAAGTTTATATTCCCAAACCTTTCTATCTTTCTCAGATTTGAAGTTAGATTTTAATACAAGTAATTCCATATCCATCATGCTATGACCGGGCATACAAAAGTGTTTTGCCACAGGTAGATCCATTCTTTTGTCTCTTATTGTGTGGCGATGAGAATTCATCCTTGTTCTCAGTTTTTGCCCGGTCTCCCCCACATACAGACCCCCAGTTGGACATTTCGTACAAATAATTAGGTACACCACATTAGATGTGATGCAGCTGAAAGTACCTGGGATCTTGTAGTCCTGATGGGAGTTGGGGATCTTTATCTTGTCCGTGGTCATTATAAATGGACAGGTTTTGCATTTTTTCTTGTTGCAAGGAAAGGTTCCTGCAGCTGTTGGGGAGGACAGGGAGCTTCTGACAATGATGCTTCTTAGATTTGGGGGCTGCCTAAAACATAGTAGTGGGGGGTCTGGAAATATGGATTGTAATCGGGCATTTTTTTGTAGTAAAGGTTGTAGTTTCCGTGCAGCTCCCCTTAGCATCTCCAGATTTGGATTGTAGGTGACCACTTGAGGCACCCGTTATTTTCTTCTTTAGCTTTGTAATGTAGCAGGTTATACATTATCATATAAATCATACTATAATATGTACCCATATGGGTATATACTTATGCTCAGTATACACAAGAAAAAGGGACAATAACAAGAAATATATAAGAAAAAATCATTGAAATTATGCCAGGGACATCTCAAATCCAATGTGTGAATAAATGCGTCTCTAGGAATAAAATTACATCATAAGGGCGTTTTTAAAGCACTTTGTTTCTAGAGAGGAGCCATAGAAAAAAACAGCTGGTAAATCAAAAATATATATAGGAATGCTGGTGTGCATATACAAAAAAGAACGCGGTTTCTTAACTGGTATTCTTTGGCATTTTTCCCAGTGATTCTCACAAGGTAAAAACTCTTAGGAACTTTTCATCTTCAGACTTGATATAGCGCTTTTACTTTATTAAGGATGCATTTATCTTTTTGCTTGTAGGGTTGAATTCTCCTCCGCTCCTTGGATGGGCTCAGTACATAAATAGTAATGTATTCACACGCACTAACTTGCGTTCTTTTTTGTATATGCACACCAGCATTCCTATATATATTCTATGATTTACCAGCTGTTTTTTTCTATGGCTCCTCTCTAGAAACAAAGTGCTTTAAAAAACGCCCTTATGATGTAATTTTATTCCTAGAGACGCATTTATTCACACATTGGATTTGAGATGTCCCTGGCATAATTTCAATGATTTTTTCTTATATATTTCTTGCTATTGTCCCTTTTTCTTGTGTATACTGAACATAAGTATATACCCATATGGGTACATATTATAGTAAGATTTATATGATAATGTATAACTCCAGTGGGAAATCTTTTCACATTTGTATATGATATATATATATTTTTTTTTTCCTTTATTTTGATTTGTTCTGTCTTATGTTTTGCAGAATACAGACTGTTCTTGAAAAAGGCTCGATAAGCCGAAACGTTGATTGATTTTTTTGTCTGTCTGAATATTGAGCTAAATTGGAGTTTTTTTCTGAATAAAAATTTCGTTTTCTCTATTTTGAGTGCAGGAGTTGTATATTTATACGGAAAGAAAAAAGGTTGTCAGAGTTGTCAGAGATTTTTTTTTTTCTGTTTGTTGCATTTTTTCCCCTTTTTCTCTGGGTGCTGAGGAGGATTTTTTTTTTCTCAATGGAGTTTGCACAGTTGTCTGGCCGTGTGGATCAGCTTGCCACTGAAGTTCGGAGTATTGCTACCTATCTTGCTAGGTTGCCAGTTGTGGAACCCAGGATCCCCATGCCAGATTTGTTTTTGGGGGATGGAGCTAAATTTCTGAATTTCAAAAATAACTGTAAGTTGTTTTTTGCCTTAAAACCTAAGTCCTCAGGGAACGCAGCACAGCAGGTTCAAATTGTCATCTCTCTCCTGCGTGGCGATCCTCAGGATTGGGCTTTTTCCCTGACACCTGGGGACCCTGTTTTGAGTAATGTTGATGCATTTTTTCTAGCTCTGGGGTTATTGTACGATGAACCTAATGTCACTGATCAAGCTGAAAAAACCTTGTTGGCATTAAATCAGGGCTGAGGACGCAGAATTGTACTGTCAGAAATTCCGAAAGTGGGCAGTCCTGACCAAATGGAATGATGATGCTTTGGCAGCCCTTTTTCGGAAGGGTCTGTCAGAGAATGTAAAAGATGTTATGGTGGGTTTCCCTGCTCCCTCTGGTCTCAATGATTCTATGTCATTAGCGATTCAAATTGACAGACGTTTGCGTGAGCGTAGAAGTATGCGTGGAATAGTGTTGCCTTGTGAACCAGCTTCTGAACCCATGCAGTGTGATAGAGTGGCTTCTGGGGCACAGCGTCATAAGTTTCAAAAACGCAATGGGTTATGTTTCTACTGTGGTGATGCCTCTCATGCTATTTCAGTCTGCCCCAAGCGGGGAAGACGTTTTGCACGCTCAGTTGTCTTGGGTAGTGTTCAGTCTAAATTTCTGTTGACTGTTACCCTGATTTGCTCCCTGTCCACAGTTTCTGCTCAGGCTTTTGTTGATTCGGCAGCAGCTATTAACCTGATGGATTTTGATTTTGCTAAACGTTGTGGGTTTCCCTTGATGCCCCTACGGACGTCTATTCCCCTACTGAGGATTGATTCTACCCCTTTGGCGGAGAATAAACCCCAGTTTTCTACTCAGGTGATAATGAGGATTGAACCTGATCATCAGGAGAGTTACAAATTTTTGGTGTTGTATAATCTGCATGACATTATTGTACTAGGTTTCCCTTGGTTACAGTCTCATAATCCTGTTTTGGATTGGAAATCTGTGTCTGTAACCAGTTGGGGCTGCCAATGTGTTAATGCCAACACTCCTGTTTTTTCTGCCTCTCCCCAGGCTCAAGATGTTCTTGACTTTTTGACTGATTTTTCTGATGTGTTTAGCGAAAGTAAATCTGCATCCTTGCCCCCCCATAGGAGCTATGACTGCGCTATTGAATTAGTGCCTGGTAGTAAATTCCCTAAAGGTCGCCTTTTTAACTTGTCTGTACCTGAACATGACGCTATGCGGTCTTATATCAAGGAGTCATTGGAGAAGGGTCATATCAGACCATCCTCTTCACCCTTTGGGTGCCGGTTTTTTCTTTGTGGCCAAAAAGGATGGTTCATTAAGGCCGTGTATTGATTATCGTCTCTTGAACAATATCACTGTGAAATATCAATATCCGTTACCCTTGATTTCTGACCTGTTTTCCAGGGTGAAAAGTGCTACTTGGTTTACCAAGCTTGACCTCAGGGGGCGTATAACCTTATTCGCATTAAGCACGGGGATGAATGGAAGACGGCGTTTAATACCCCAGAGGGGCATTTTGAGTACCTAGTGATGCCCTTTGGGCTCACTAATGCTACTTCCGTCTTCCAGTCCTTCATGAATGACATTTTCAGGGATTTTGTGACTGGGACTCTCATGTGAAACATGTTCGGACTGTGTTCCAGATTTTGAGAGAGAATGCTCTGTATGTGAAGGGATCAAAGTGTCTTTTTGGCGTACAGAGGATCTCATTTCTGGGATTCATTTTGTCTCCATCTGTTATTGAAATGGACCCGGTCAAGGTTCAGGCCATCTGTGATTGGGTCCAACCTACTTCATTAAAGGCTCTTCAGAGATTTTTGGCTTTTGCCAATTTTTATCGTAAATTTATTGGTAATTTCTCTGTTATTGTTAAACCATTGACTGATTTGACCAAAAAGGGTTCTGATGTGATGAATTGGCCTCCTGAGGCAGTCTCTGCGTTTCAGGAACTTAAACAGAGATTCACTTCTGCTCCTGTTCTACGGCAGCCTGATGTTTCTCTGCCATTTCAGGTGGAGGTTGATGCCTCTGAAATTGGGGCAGGTGCCGTTTTGTCCCAAAGAGATCCTGAGACCTCTAAAAGTAACCCTTGTGCTTTTTTCTCTCGAAAATTTTCTCCAACTGAATGTAATTATGACGTGGGTAATCGGGAGTTATTGGCCATGAAGTGGGCTTTTGAAGAGTGGAAACATTGGCTGGAGGGAGCCAAACATCAGGTGGTGGTCCTCACGGACCATAAGAATCTAGTTTATCTGGAATCAGCCAAGCGACTTAATCCTAGACAGGCCAGGTGGGCCTTGTTTTTCACACGTTTTAATTTTGTGGTTTCCTTTCTTCCTGGCACTAAGAATGTTAAGGCGGATGCCCTCTCGAGGAGTTTCCTTGCGGACTCTCCTGAGTTATCTGATCCTGCTGTTATTTTGAAAGAGGGTGTAGTTCTTTCCGCCATCTCTCCCAATTTGAGACTGGCTCTGGAAGGTTGTCAGGAGGATAAACCCGAGCGCTGCCCTGTTGGGAAATTGTTTGTCCCAGACCAGTGGAAGAAGAGTGTGATGTCTGAGATTCATTGTTCCGCGTTGGCCGGTCATCCCGGAATTTTTGGTACCAGAGACTTGGTGGGTCGGTCCTTTTGGTGGCCTACTTTGTCTCGTGACGTCAGGGAGTTTGTGCAGTCCTGTGGGACTTGCTCTCTCTCCAAGCCTTGCTCTCGCTCTAGTGGTTTGTTGATGCCATTGCCTGTGCCCAAGAGACCATGGATCCATATCTCTATGGATTTTATTTCCGACCTCCCTGTTTCTCAGAGAATGACCGTTATCTGGGTGATTTGTGATAGGTTTTCCAAGATGATACATCTTGTGCCATTATCTAAGTTGCCTTCCTCCTCCGAATTGGTGCCTTTGTTCCTTCAGCACGTGGTTCGGTTATACGGCATTCCTGAGAACATTGTGTCTGACAGAGGAGTCCAGTTTGTTTCCAGATTTTGGAGGACTTTTTGTTCTAAACTTGGTGTTCAATTGTCCTTCTCCTCTGCTTTTCATCCTCAGACCAATGGACAAACTGAGAGAACAAACCAGACATTGGAGACTTATCTGAGATGCTTTGTGTCTGCTGATCAAGATGACTGGGTCTCTTTTTTGCCTTTGGCTGAGTTTGCTCTTAATAATAGGGCAAGCTCTGCCACTTTGATGTCTCCATTTTTCTGCAATTTTGGGTTTCACCCTCGATTTTCTTAGGGACAGACGGAGGCTTCTGTCTGTCCAGGTGTTGACTCTGTTGTGGAGCGTATGCAGCAGATTTGGGACCAGGTAGTGGAGAGGTTGTCCCTCTCTCAGGAGAAGGCCAAGCAGTTTGCCAACCGGCATAGGACTGATGGTCTTCGGTTTAAAGTGGGGGACTTGGTCTGGTTGTCCTCAAGAAATATCCCTATGAGAGTTGCATCTCCTAAGTTTAAGCCTAGGTTCATTGGATCTTATAAGATCATGGAGATTCTTAATCCTGTTTCCTTTCGTTTACTTCTTCCAGGGACATTTAAGATCCATAACGTGTTCCACAAGTCCTTATTGAAGAGGTTTGTCGAACCAGTGGTTCCTATGGCTGCGCCTCCTGACCCTGTTTTGGTTGAGAGCAATCTGGAGTATGTGGTTGAGAAAATATTGGATTCTCATTTTTCTAGACGGAAACTCCAGTATTTGGTTAAGTGGAGAGGTTATGGTCAGGAGGACAATTCTTGGGTGTTTGCTTCGGACATCCATGCTAAGAGACTGATCCGTGCGTATCACAGAGCTCATCCTGACCGACCTGGTTGCACAAATGAGGGTTCGGTGACCCCTCCTCAAGGGGGGGGTACTGTTATGAATGTTTTAGAAATGAATTCTGAGCAGAAGCTTCCTCTGGTGGTTACAAACAGTACTGAACCATTCAATGAGGATTGGCAATCAGGAATTACAGACTGGCTGGATATAAGGGAGGTTTCCCCCCATCATGGTTGCCGGTGATCAATTGTTCCTGTCTCAACGTTGTTTCCTGGTTCACTTTGAAGCTTGCTGAGTCTTGCCTCTTCTCCTGCTCTCAGATAAGATATTTTCTGTTTTTGTGCTTGCTATTTGCATTTTTCTCAGCATTTCTGTGAGATTGGCCAGGTTCCCCTCCCCGGGGGGCTTGGGCCCCTCTCGGTTCCTCTGGAGCCACTGTTGTTTGTTCATTTGCCTTTTCCAGTTTTTTCAGTGGCTGCGGCTGAGTTTTGTTACACCAGAGAACTAATTTAGGTGGTAGAGGTCGTGTGATCTCAGGTGTTTTTGCAATTAATAGCGTTGGCATTTTTTTAGGGTTTTTGGATTGCAGCAAGTATCCTTCCTATCCGTTTCTTTCTAGGCAGATTGGGCCCCAACGTTTGCTCATACTATTTTCTGTCTGTGTCTGTATTTCCTCTTGTCTAACCGCCATTACATGTTTGGGGGCTTCCTATGTTCTTTGGGGATCTGCTCCGGGGCAGATAGCTTTCCTCTTCCTATCTTTAGGTGTAGTTATCCTCTCAGGCTGTGACGAGGCGTCTAGGACCAATGTAGGAACGCTCCACGGCTGCCTTTAGTTGCGGTGGTTAGTCAGGGTACTGCAATCCAGTAGATTCCAACCTCTCTGGTGTATTGCCGGTTTTGCCTGCTCTCCTCAGCTACCAAAACATAATAATTGGCATTTTTTGGACTCAGTTTTCTCCTTGTTTTGCATTTGATTGGTGAGTCGTCGTTTACATGGGTACATGCTGGTACATTACTGTTATTTATATATAGTGGTAATATATTTTGTAGTTAGCTACTATTGCAACCCTGTCTGCCTGAGAAATGGAAGCTGAAGCTGATAGGAGCCTGGGAGATGTGTCAGGTATAATCATACACTGCTCTGCAGTGAGATCAGGAGAACCAAGTACGGCCATTACGTATTCTAACATCCCTGCCGGCATCACTGCATGGTTTCCCATCCCCCACCATGCAGGTACACCGACTTACTCCCCACTCTAGGCCATGCAGTGAGTTCTGTCCTCTGCTTGTATGGTGTTCTCATGTGGTGTATGGCTGAGGGTTGTACTCCTGACAGGGTATGATGTATCTTACGGTGGCCAAACTTTCTGTCAGGAGAAGAGTCTTTCCTTCTCAAATTACACACCTGGAAACTCCACAATGCAATGTTTACACAGTAACTGCCTCTAGGTAGAAGATGATGATGGTGGTAATAGTTGGTGCATTTGAGCCCCAGTCATGAAGCAGCCGTAAGAATTTGAAACAGAAGTCTTTTTACTGAAAGTAATGGGGCAAATTTTTATTTACAAACAGCAATAAACTCAGGTACAGGATTACACTCACGGTTGATGATTGCTGTGTACATGCAAACAGGCAGATCTTAGTAACCTCTGGTTTATTAAGTCTGAATATCTCTTCTTCAGCACTGTGCTCTGTTTCTGCCCCGATTCTTCCTCCTAGAAGTGCAATGGTAGTCTTCCTCATATGAAGACTATTAACTCCCCTTATCATGCCAGTCCCCTTTTTAAGCAAAGCCGGCAGGCAGAAAGTAGGTAATTCCTTCACCTACAAAATGGCTTCCTCTTCTCAAGATGTCCAACCACCAACTGACACTTCAAATTTAAAACTATCCCCCAGGACTTGGTTCCTCCCCTTCTATGTGACTGTATAGCTGCAGTCATTGGCTGACTGCCCTGAGGCATTTTTCCAGAACCTTCTGCATATTAAAACAGAGCTGGGTCACCTGATCAAGCCTGTGAGGAGGAGATTAACCCTTTTTGTGCTGCCTGTCAGCAGGTCTCACAATGTATTTAAAATGCACAGTCGACATAAAAATTCACAGCATTTATATGAAAACACACTATATATCCGGTATCCCATAGAAATGCCACTTTGTGGGATACCACACTTGCTGTGTGCTGTAAGCTCCATGTCCTCTTCTTGCTATGTGCATATTTTCTGGCTGCATGCTTAGGAAGGTCACACCTGCATTTCCTGATTCTTTAAGAAACAGTTTCGCATTTCTAGCCTATTGCTTAGAGGCACTTGATACATAAGGCACCTCCACCTACTGGAAGGTACCTGAACAACATTTTCAATCTCTGTGAAACTACTAAGTTGCCAGGTCCCGTTCTCTTTCTGATCTTGCCTGTTCTTGTTTCTGGCACCCTGGGGTGTTATCTTTCGGTAGCTGAGGAGTGCAGGCAAAAAAGGCAATACACCAGAGCAGTTGGAAACTATGAGATTGCAGTACCCTGACTAACCACAACAACTAGATGCAGCCGTGGAGCGTTCCTACGTTGGTCCTAGACGCCTCGTCACAGCCTGAGAAACTAACTACACCTAAAGATAGATATAGGAAAGCTATCTGCCCCGGAGCAGAACCCCAAAGATAATGGAAAGCCCCCAAACATGTAATGGCGGTTAGACAAGAAGAAATACTGACACAGACAGAAAATAGTATGAGCAAACGTTGGGGCCCAAACTAACTAAATAGAAAAGGATAGGAAGGGTACTTACTGCAATCCCAGAAAACCCTGAAAAGCACCAACTCTACTAATTTCAAAAACACCTGAGATCACACGACCTCTACCACCTAAATTAGTTCTCTGGTGTAACAAAATCAAAACAGCAGCCACTGAAAAAACTGGAAAAAGCAAAAGTACAAACATCAGTGGCTGAACTAAACTGAGAGGGCAAAAGCCCCCGGAGGGGACCCTGAAGGCCCCCACAGAAGTGCAGGACAAAATGCAAAAATCAAGCACAAAAACAAAAAGAAGAAAATGTCTTATCTGTTAGCAGGAGATGCAGACACGACACAGCAGGCTACAAGGGAAACAGGAATCAAGGATAGAGACCAGAACAATTGATCACCGGCAACCCTGATGGGAAGGTGACTCCCTTATATAAGACCAGTCAGTAACACCTGATTCCCAATCCTCACAATCTTCACAATCTTCACTGGACAGACCAGTACCGCTTGTAACCACCAGAGGGAGCCTCTGCTCAGAACTCATCTCAAGCCCATTCACAACACTGGGGGCTGTATACCCAGGCCTGAACCCTGAATCTGTACCTGTATCTGACCTTTACTGTTTCTGCCACCCTAGGGGATGAGTACCCAGGCCCAAATCCTGAACATGTACCTTTGTCTGTCCTTGTCTGAATAGGACCTATTCCTGAACCTGATTGTATCCAAGTAATAATAATAATCTTTATTTTTATATAGCGCTAACAGATTCCGCAGCTCTTTACAGTTTTTTGCCACATTATCGTCTAGATCTTTCCCTAAATCTGCTGTGTCTTTCCCTGTTCCTATCCCAAAAACCTGCAGTAACTGAACCCGTACCTATCTCTATTCTTTTGTCTCTGTACAACATTAGTGATCTTTGTGTATAATTATTACTTCATTGTAAGTACCCTGTGTGAATCTGGTCCTGTTTGTCCTGATTGTACCTGTCCTTTTATTGGCCTTATGTGAACTCGATCTTGTCTGTCCTCTGTGTACTTGTCCTTGTATTTGTCCTATGCTTTCCTGTCTCTGTGGTTTCCTGCTTCACCGTGTCTCCAATTTCCTGCTTGATCAAGTCTGCGGCCCTGCACCTGTCCACGTCTGTGGCTCTGCACCTGTCCACATCTGTGGCACCTTATCTGTCCAGTCTAAAGTGGGCCCAACCCATTCCTGTATTCCAGGTGTACTTGCCAGTGTTCCAGACCTTTTTAAAACTGTTCTTGTCATAGTAACATAGTAACATAGTTATTAAGGTTGAAGGAAGACTTTAAGTCCATCTAGTTCAACCCATATCCTATCCTAACCTGCCCTAACATGTTGATCCAGAGGAAGGCAAAAAAACCCAAGTGGCAAACAGTAAGCTTCATTGGGGAAAAAAATTCCTTCCCGACTCCACATACGGCAATCAGACTAGCTCCCTGGATCAACGCAGTATCTAGGAAACTAGTGAATATAGCCTGTAATATTACACTTTTCAAGAAAGGCATCCAGTCCCTTCTTAAATTTTAGTAAGGAATCACTCATTACAACATTAGACGGCAGAGAGTTCCATAGTCTCACTGCTCTTACAGTAAAGAATCTGCGTCTGTGATTATGGCTAAACCTTCTTTCCTCCAGACGTAGAGGATGCCCCCTTGTCCCGTCACAGGTCTAAGAGTAAAAAGATCATTAGAAAGGTCGTTGTACTGTCCCCTCATATATTTATACATTGTAATAAGATCACCCCTAAGCCTTCGTTTTTCCAAACTAAATAACCCCAAGTGTAATAACCTGTCTTGGTATTGCAGACCCCCCAGTTCTCTAATAACCTTGGTCGCTCTTCTCTGCACCCGCTTCAGTTCAGCTATGTCTTTCTTATACACCGGAGACCAGAACTGCACACAGTATTCTAAGTGTGGTCGAACCAGTGACTTGTATAGAGGTAAAATTATGTTCTCCTCATGAGCATCTATGCCTCTTTTAATGCATCCCATTATTTTATTTGCCTTGGCAGCAGCTGCCTGACATTGGCCACTAAATGTGAGTTTGTCGTCCACCCATCACCCAGGTCTTTTTCAGTGACAGTTTTGCCCAGTGTTTTACAATTAAGCACATAATTATACATCTTGTTTGTTCTACCCAAGTGCATGACCTTACATTTATCCCCATTAAAGCTCATTTGCCATTTATCAGCCCAAGCTTCTAGTTTACATAAATCCTTCTGTAATATAAAATTATCCTCCTCTGTATTTATTACCCTGCAGAGTTTAGTGTCATCTGCAAATATTGAAATACTACTCTGTATGCCCCCTACAAGGTCATTAATAAATATGATAAAGAGAAGCGGCCCCAAAACTGACCCCTGTGGTACCCCACTGCTAACCGTGACCCAGTCCGAGTGTGCTCCATTAATAACCACCCTTTGTTTTTTATCCACGAGCCAGTTCTTAACCCACTTACACATATTTTCCCCTATCCCCATTGTTCTTATTTTATGTATCAACCTTTTGTGTGGCACTGTATCAAAAGCTTTTGAGAAGTCCATGAACACCATGTCCACTGCATTCCCTTGGTCCAGTCCTGAACTTACCCCTTCATAAAAGCTTATCAGATTAGTCTGACAAGAATGGTCCCTCGTAAACCCATGCTGATATTGTGTCATGAGGTTATTCAGCCTCAGATACTCCAATATAGTATCCCTTAAAAAACCCTCCAGGATTTTACCAACAGTATATGTTAAGCTCACTGGCCTATAATTTCCAGGTTCAGTTTTTGCCCCTTTTTCAATATTGGCACCACATTTGCTATACGCCAGTCCTGTGGTACAGACCCCGTTATTATGGAATCTTTAAAGATTAAAAATAATGGTCTATCTATAGCTGTACTTAATTCCTGCAGTACTCGGGAGTGTATCCCATCCGGCCCGGGGATTTGTCAATTTTAGTGATTTTTAGACGCCGCCGTACTTCCTGCTGGGTTAAGCAGGTGACATTTAATGGAGAAATTTTTTTATCATGTTATCTGTCATCAGATTTTCTTGTGTAAATACAGTTGAAAAAAAGTAATTTAGCATATTGGCTTTTTCCTCATCCTCATCCACCATTTCACCCAGACTATTTTTAAGGGGACCAACACTATAATTTTTTAGTTTCTTGCTATTTATGTAGTTAAAGAATATTTTGTGATTATTTTTACTTTCTCTGGCAATGAGTCTCTCTGCCTCAATCTTTGCTGTCTTGATTTGCTCTTTACAGAATTTATTCAGTCTTCTGTATTTATTTAATGCCTCATCACTACCTACTTGCTTTAATTTCCTAAACGCTTTCTTTTTGTCCCTTATTGCGCCCCTTACAGCTCTATTTAGCCATAGTGGTTTCCTCCTAATTCTAGCATTTTTATTCCCATAGGGTATATACTGTGCACAGGTCCTATTCAGGATACTAATAAATGTCTCCCATTGTCTTTGTGTATTTTTATGTCTCGGGATATCGTCCCAGTTTATTGCACCAAGATCATCTCTCATCCGTTGGAAATTTGCCTTCCTGAAGTTTAGTGTCCTTGTAACCCCTCAACTACACATCTTATTAAAGGATGTCTGTGCAGTCTGAACTGAGTCCTGTCCGTCCAAGTATTCCAGTCGTACCTGTGTCCAAGTCCTTCCTGAAACTGTTCCTGTTAGTCCAGTTTAAACTTGGTCCTACTCGTCCCTGTATTACAGTCGTACCTGTCTGTGTCCTAGTCCTTCCTGAAACTGTTCCTGTCCATTCAGTATTAACTGGCTCCTACCTCTGCCAGTGTATCAGCTTTACTCGCCTGCCCACCAGTGTATCAGCCGTGCCCGCCTGCATCGACCTGCCTGAATGCCAGCCGTGTCTGCCTGTACATAACCCGTGTCCGCCATTGTCTGAGTGTCGATGTATCAGCTGAGCCAGACAGTATATCTACAGTACTTGCCTGCACCTGTCATTACAGTGTCCTGTCCCTTTGGGAGTCAGCTGCTACTGCCAGATGCTGCCCTAGAGTGGTACCTGGCAGCTACCTGCTACACAAGCCTGTCCTCAAGACTAGAGGCAAACACCAAGGTAGCTGCTTAGTCATGCCCCTCCGGGTTAAATATGGTTCGTGGCACAATGAAGCCACAATCTACGCTCACGCTAACCAGTCTGGGCATGAGTGTAACACGTATCACACTGGTAACCATTATACCTCTCAATCTGGTAATGCCCCCTTTCATTTCTAATAATCTCTAGAGGGAGATTCCCATGCTGATCTGTGTCCACGCCATAATCCTGAACAGTTCATTTACATATAAGAAAAATGTTGATTTCTCTGGAATAAGACATCAGATCGCAGATATCAGAGTAACATTATATTCAGCTTTCTATGGACTACATGCCCATATAGACGGCTTAGGAGGTGTTTCTCAAGCTGTCATGTGCATGGCAGTGCGGCAAACACTGCTTCTGATCGGCGGTAAAATCATTACCCCAGGTCAGACAGCAGCGGTTCCCACGCTGTCAAATGACAGCGTGAGCGGTTAGTTGTGATTGGAGGTAAAAAGTTTACCTCTGGTAACTGGCGTCAGCTGATGGGGCTACTACTCCTATCAGCTTATGCCTGCTGCTGCTAGTAACAGCTAGAGCAGGAGCCGGCTGATGGGAGTATTCATCAGCCGGCACCTGCGCTATAAATAATGTAAAAATAACAAAACACAGTGGGCTTCCCTGTATTTTTGATAACTAGCCAGTCAAATCTGGCAACTGCAAACCGAAATCCTCAGTTGCTAGCTTTAGCAAGGTTAATTAACAAGAATAGAGGAGTCCAAGCTAAAGCAAACAGATGGGGGCTGGAAAACTCAGGCTTTTAAGAAGCCATGTACACACGTGGTCAAAATTGTTGGTACCCCTCATTTAATGACAGAAAAATCCACAATTTTCACAGAAATAACTTGAATCTGACAAAAGTAATAATAAATTAAAAATCTATGAAAATAAAAAAAATGAAAGTCAGACACTGCTTTTCAACCATGCTTCCACAGAATTTTTAAAAAATAAAACTCATGAAATAGACTTGGACATGAATGATGGTACCCTTATCTTAATATTTTGTTGCACAACCTTTTCAGGCAATCACTGCAATCAAACAATTCCTGTAACTGTCAATGAGTCCTATGCACCTCTTGACAGGTATTTTGGCCCACTCCTCAAGAGTAAACTGTTCCAGTTGTCTCATGTTTGAAGGTTGCCTTTTCCAGACGGCATGTTTCAGCTCTTTCCAAAGATGCTCAATAGGATTTAGGTCAGGGCTCATAGAAGGACACTTCAGAATAGTCCAATGTTTTCCTCTTAACCATTCTTGTGTGTTTTTAGCTGTGTGTTTTGGGTCATTATCCTGTTGCAAGACAAATGACCTGCGACTGAGACCAAGCTTTCTGACATTGGGCAGCACATTTCTCTCTAGAATCCCTTGATAGTCTTGAGATTTCATTGTACCCTGCACAGATTCTAGACACCCTGTGCCAGATGCAGCAAAGCAGCCCCAGAACATAACAGAGTCTCCTCTATTTTTCACAGTAGGGGCAGTGTTCTTTTCTTGATATGCTTCATTTTTCCGTCTGTGAACATAGAGCTGATGTGCCTTGCCAAAAAGTTCAATATTCTGTCCATAGGACATGCTTCCAGAAGCTTTGTGGCTTTTCCACATGTAGTTTGGCAAATTCCAGTCTGGCTTTTTTTTTTTTTTTTTTCAACAATTGTGTCCTCCTTGGCCGTCTCCCATGAAGTCAACTTTGGCTCATACAACAACGGATGGTGCGATCTGACACTTATGTTCTTTGAGCTTCAAGTTCACCTTTAAGCAGTTTAGAAGTTTCTTGGGCTCTATTGTTACCATTCGTATTATCCGTCTCTTTGATTTGTCATCAATTTTCCTCCTGTGTCCAAGTCCAGGGAGGTTGGCTACACTCCCATGGAGCTTACATTTCAGAATAATATGTGCAACTGTAGTCACAGGAACATCAAGCTGCTTGGAGATGGTCTTATAACTTTTACGTTTAACATGTTTGTCTATAATTTTCTTTCTAATCTCCTGAGACAACTCTTTCCTTCGCTTCCTCTGGTCCATGTTGAGTGTGATACACACCATGTCACCAAACAGCACACTGAGTATCTGTAACCCTCTATACAGGTCCACTCACTGATTCCAAAATTGTAGACATTTGAGATGCTAATTAGTGCACACATTTTGATTTTATAGATCCCTTTTGTTACATTATTTTCACGGGGTACCAACATTTCTGTCCAGGCCTATTTCATGAGTTTTTTTTTTTTAATTCTGTGGAAGCATGGTTGAAAAGCAGTGTCTGACTTTCATTTGTTCATTTTCATAGAATTTTTATTTATTATTACTTTTGTCAGATTCAAGTTATTTCTGTGACCATTGTGGGTTTTTCTGTCAATAAACGAGGGGTACCATCAATTTTGACCACATGTGTATATTAGTCCCCCCAGTCTAAAAATATTAGCCTGCAGCCCCCAGAAAAGGTGCATCTATAAGATGCACCAATTCTAGCGCTTTGCCCAGCTGTTCCCACTTGTCCTGTGACACTTGCCTTGTTGGGTTGATGTCACCTTTGTATTATCCGGTGACATCAAGCCCACAGCTTAGTAATGGAAAGGCATCTATGAGATGCCTCTTCAGTACTAATCCTATATTTACAGTGGGTTCAGAAAGTATTCAGACCTCTTTAAATTTTTCACTCTTTGTTTTATTGCAGCCATTTGGTAAATGCAAAAAAGTTCTTTTTTTCTCATTAATGTACACTCTGCACTTCATCTTGACTGATAAAAACCAGAAATGTAGACATGTTTGCAAATTTATTAAAAAAAGAAAAACTGAAATATCACATGGTCATAAGTATTCAGACCCTTTGCTCAGACACTCATATTTAAGTCACATGCTGTCCATTTCCTTGTGATCCTCCTTGACATGTTTCTACTCCTTCTTTGAAGCCCAGTTGTGTTTAATAAAACTGATAGGACTTGATTTGTAAAAGCACACACCTGTCTATATAAGACCTCACTGCTCACAGTGTATGTCAGACCAAATGAGAATCATGAGGTCAAAGAAACTGGCCAAGGAGCTCAGAGACAGAATTGTGACAAGGCACACATCTGGACAAGGTTACAAAATAATTTCTGCAGTACTCAAGGTTCCTAAGAGCACAGTGGCCTCCATAATCCATAAGAAGTTTGGTACCATCAGAAGTCTTCCTAGACCTGGCCATCCAGCCAATCTGGGCAATTGTGGGAGAAGAGCCATGGTGGGAGAGGTAAGTAAGAACCCGAAGCTCACTGTGGCTGCGCTTCACAAATGCAGTAGGGAGATGGGAGAAAGTTCCACAAAGTCAACTATCTCTGCAGCTCTCCACCAGTCGGGCCTTTATGGAAGAGTGGCCCGACGGAAGCCTCTCCTCAGTGCAAGACATATGAAAGCTTTATAGAGTTTTCTAAAAAAAAACACATGAAGGACTCCAAGACTATGATAAATAAGATCTGGTCTGATGAGATGAAGATAGAAACTTTTGGTGATAATTCTAAGCGGTATGTGTGGAGAAAACTAGGCACTGCTCATCATCTGCCCAATACAATCCTAAGTGTGAAACATGGTGGTGGCAGCATCATGCTATGGGGGTATATTTCAGCTGCAGGGACAGGATGACTGGTTGCAATTGAAGTACACATGAATGCGGCCAAGTACACAGATACAGTTATATGAAAAAGTTTGGGCACCCCTATTAATCTTAAGCCTTATGTTTTATAAAAATTAGTGTTTTTGCAACAGCTATTTCAGTTTGATATATCTAATAACTATTGGACACAGTAATATTTCTGCCTTGAAATGAGGTTTATTGTACTAGCAGAACATGTGCAATCTGCATTCAAACAAAATTTGACAGGTGCATAAGTATGGCCACCCTTATCATTTTCTTGTTTTAAATACTCCTACCTACTTTTTACTGACTTACTAAAGCACTTTTTTGGTTTTGTAACCTCATTGAGCTTTGACCTTCATAGCCAGGTGTATGCAATCATGAGAAAAGCTACTTAAAGTGGCCTCTTGCAAGTTGTTCTCCTGTTTGAATCTCCTCTGAAGAGTGGCATCATGGGCTCCTCAAAACAACTGTCAAATGATCTGAAAACAAAGATTATTCAACATAGTTGTTCAGGGGAAGGATACAAAAAGTTGTCTCAGAGATTTAACCTGTCAGTTTCCACTGTGAGTAACATAGTAAGGAAATGGAAGAACACAGGGACAGTTCTTGTTAAGGCCAGAAGTGGCAGGCCAAGAAAAACATCAGAAAGGCAGAGAAGAAGAATGGTGAGATCAGTCAAGGACAATCCTCAGACCACTTCCAGAGAGCTGCAGCATCAACTTGCTGCAGATGGTGTCACTGTGCATCGGTCAACTATACAACGCACTTTGCACAAGGAGAAGCTGTATGGGAGAGTGATGTGAAAGAAGCTGTTTCTGCAAGCACGCCACAAACAGAGTCGGCTGAGGTATGCAAAAGCACATTTGGAGAAGCCAATTTCTTTTTGGAAGAAGGTCCTGTGGACTGATGAAACCAAGATTGAGTTGTTTGGTCATACAAAAAGGCGTTATGCATGGCGTCAAAAAAACACAGCATTCCAAGAAAAACACTTGCTACCCACACTAAAATTTGGTGGAGGTTCCATCATGCTTTGGGGCTGTGTGGCCAATGCCGGCACCGGGAATCTTGTTAAAGTTGAGGGACGCATGGATTCCACTCAATATCAGCAGATTCTTGACAATAATGTTCAAGAATCAGTGACAAAGTTGAAGTTAGGCAGGAGATGGAACGAGATCGGCCGACTAGATTGCGGCAAAAGTCTGAGGTTGACAAAAAAGCGAAACCCGACCCCAATGCAAGTCAATAGGGAATAACAGTCACCAGTGAGTGGAGGACAGTAAACACACCTACAGTGCCCATTTCAATGCCAACAACATCAATTCTTATTACTTAAGCTTGTCAGTCTTAATTTACTTTATAATAAAAGTAAACCATTGAAAACTGGGGGTTATTTGGCTACAGTTGTGGGGGGGGCAGGGCTGGCTCCAGTTGTTCATGGGCCTGGGCGAAAGAGTCTCAGTGGGCCCCTTTAACACATACCACAATTCATGATGCTCCGATACGGCAGAGAAATATAGGTATAGTACAATGCCATACTTCACTTCTTACATTACATGAGTGATATCTATTGTAAATTCTACAATAGCTCAAAAACCGGACAGTATAGTCCTCCATACAGTATTATGGGCACCACATAGTGCGCCATACAGAAAGAATGGGCTCCATATAATGCTCCATACACAATAGGCCCCATATGTGCTTCATATGATGCTCCATATATAATGGGCTCCATGTGATGCCCCATAAATAATGAACCTCATATGATGCTCTAGTATATGATGGGCCCCATATGATGCTCCAGTGTATGATGGGCCCCATGGATGATGCTCCAGTGTATGATGGGCCTATATAATGCTCCATATATAATGGGCCCCATATGATGCTCCAGTATATTATGGGCCCCATGGATGATGCTCCAGTGTATGATGGGCCTATATAATGCTCCATATATAATGGGCCCTATATGATGCTCCAGTATACTATGGGCCCTATGGATGATGCTCCAGTGTATGATGGGCCTATATATTGCTCCATATATAATGGGCCCCATATGATGCTCAAGTGTATTATGGGCCCCATATATAATTCTCCAGTGTATAATACTCCCCATATATTGCTCCAAATATTAAAAAAAATGAAATACCTCTCCTCGCTGGGCACTGCTCTGCTCTGGACTCCTCAGCGTCACCATCTTCCAGCTCTCTGCACTGCGACTGTTCAGGCAGACGTGACACCATCGCGCTGTCTGACCTGAATGTCACTGTCAGGAAACGCAGAAGACGTCACAGTGGTGGAGCAGGGAGAGGTAAGTATTGCAAGTGCTGGGGCCCTGAGCAAGCAGGGGGGGCCCACTCATGGGTGCCGGCACAATATAGTCCTCCATAAAATATTATGGGCACCACATAGTGCACCACACAGAATAATGAGCCCCATATATTGCTCCATACGTAATTGGTCCCATATAATGTTCCATACAGTATATGATGGGCCCCATATATTGCTCCATACAGAATAGGCTCCATATGATCCATATATAAAGGGACCTATATGATGCCCCATAAATAATGAACCCCATATGATGCTCTAGAATATGATGGGCCCCATATGATGCTCCAGGATATGATGTGCCCCATGGATGATGCTCCAGTGTATGATGGGCCCCATATGATGCTCTAGTATATAATTGGCCCCGTATATGATGCTCCAGTATATGATGGGCCCCATGGATGATGCTCCAGTGTATGATGGGCCCATATATGATGCTCCAGTGTATAATGCTCCCCATATAGTGCTCCAAACCTTTTTAAAAATGAAATACCGTATATACTCATGTATAAGCCGACCCGTGTATAAGCCGACCCCCCTAATTTTGCCACAAAAAACTTGGAAAACTTATTGACTCACGTATAAGCCGGGTGTATAAGTTGCCGTCCTGCTCTGTGCTCCCCCATCCAGCTCTGCACTCCCCCATTCTCCTCTGTGCCCACCCCGTCCTGCTCCGTGCTCTCCGTCCTCCCCCCGTTCTGCTCCGTGCTCTCCGTCCTCCCCGTTCTGCTCAGTGCTCTCCGTCCTCCCCCGTCCTGCTCCGTCCTCCCCCCGTTCTGCTCTGTGCTCTCCGTCCTCCCCCCGTTCTGCTCCGTGCTCTCCGTCCTCCCCCCGTTCTGCTCCATGCTCTCCATCCTCCCCCCGTTCTGCTCCATGCTCTCCGTCCTCCCCCCGTTCTGCTCCATGCTCTCCGTCCTCCCCGTCCTGCTCCGTGCTCTCCGTCCTCCCCCGTTCTGCTCCATGCTCTACGTCCTCCCCCCGTTCTGCTCCGAGCTCTCCGTCCTCCCCCCCGTCCTGCTCCGTGCTCCTTGTCCTCCTCCATGCTCCCCCATCCTCCTCCATCATACTCACCCTCCCCGTTCCATCGCTGAACGTCCCTGCAATCCTGCGTTCTCCCCGGCTTCCTGCAGCTCTCCAGCACTGAGCGGTGATGTAATACAGCTCATTAAGGCCATGAATATGGAGGCCACGCCCATGGGAGTGGGGTCGCGTCCATATTACATGACCTTAATGAGCGGGTATTACGTCACCGCTCAGCGCTGGAGAGCTGCAGGAAGCCAGGGAGAACGAAGGATTGCAGGGACGTTCAGAGATGGCATGGGGAGGGTGAGTATGATGTCCCAGCCACCGGCTCCTGCCGCCGCATCCCCTCCCCCGCTGGTTTCTGCCCTATGACTCGTGTATAAGCCGAGGGGGCATTTTCAGCACAAAAAAAGGTGCTGAAAATCTCGGCTTATACATGAGTATATACGGTACCTCTCCTCGCTGGGCACTGCTCTACTCTGGACTCCTCAGCGTCGCCTGTTATGTTTCGGTAGCTGAGGAGCGCAAGCAAAAAAGGCAATACACCAGAGCAGTTGGAATCTATGAGATTGCAGTACCCTGACTAACCACCACAACTAGAGGCAGCCGTGGAGCGTTCCTACGTTGGTCCTAGACGCCTCGTCACAGCCTGAGAAACTAACTACACCTAAAGATAGAAATAGGAAAGCTATCTGCCCCGGAGCAGAACCCCAAAGATAATAGAAAGCCCCCAAACAAGTAATGGCGGTTAGACAAGATGAAATACTGACACAGAAAGAAAATAGTATGAGCAAACGCTGGGGCCCAAACTAACTAAATAGAAAAGGATAGGAAGGGTACTTACTGCAATCCCAGAAAACCCTGAAAAGCACCAACTCTACTAATTTCAAAAACACCTGAGATCACACGACCTCTTCCACCTAAATTAGTTCTCTGGTGTAACAAAATCAAAGCAGCAGCCACTGAAAAAACTGGAAAAAGCAAAAGTACAAACATAAGTGGCTGAACTAAACTGAGAGGGCAAAAGCCCCCGGAGGGGACCCTGAAGGCCCCCACAGAAGTGCAGGACAAAATGCAAAAATATAGCACAAAAACAAAAAGAAGAAAATGTCTTATCTGTTAGCAGGAGATGCAGACACGACACAGCAGGCTACAAGGGAAAAAGGAATGAAGGATTCAGACCAGAACAATTGATCACCGGCAACCCTGATGGGAAGGTGACTCCCCTATATAAGACCAGTCAGTAACACCTGATTCCCAGTCCTCACAATCTTCACTGGACAGACCAGCACCGCTTGTAACCACCAGAGGAAGCCTCTGCTCAGAACTCATCTCAAACCCATTCACAACAGTACCCCCCCCTTGAGGAGGGGTCACCGAACCCTCATTTGAGCAACCAGGTCGGTCAGGATGAGTTCTATGATACGCACGGATAAGTCTCCTAGCATGGATGTCCGAAGCAAACACCCAAGAATTGTCTTCCTGACCATAACCTCTCCATTTAACCAAATACTGGAGTTTCCGTCTAGAAAAACGAGAATCTAATATTTTCTCAACCACATACTCCAGATTGCCCTCAACCAAAACAGGGTCAGGAGGCACAGCAGCAGGAACCACTGGCTCAACAAACCTCTTCAACAAGGACTTGTGGAACACGTTATGGATCTTAAATGTCCCTGGAAGAAGCAAACGAAAAGAAACAGAATTAATAATCTCCATGATCTTATAAGGTCCAATGAACCTAGGCTTAAATTTAGGAGATGCTACTCTCATAGGAATATTCTTTGAGGACAACCAGACCAAGTCCCCCACTTTAAACCGAGGACCATCAGTCCTATGCCGGTTAGCAAACCGCTGGGCCTTCTCCTGAGAGAGGGACAACCTCTCCACTACCTGGTCCCAAATCTGTTGCATACGCTCCACAACAGAGTCAACACCTGGACAGACAGAAGCCTCCGTCTGTCCTGAAGAAAATCGAGGGTGAAACCCAGAATTACAGAAAAACGGAGACATCAAAGTGGCAGAGCTAGCCCTATTATTAAGAGCAAACTCAGCCAAAGGCAAAAAAGAGACCCAGTCATCCTGATCAGCAGACACAAAGCATCTTAGATAAGTCTCCAATGTCTGGTTTGTTCTCTCAGTTTGACCATTGGTCTGAGGATGAAATGCCGAGGAGAAAGACAATTGAACACCCAGTTTAGAACAAAAAGTCCTCCAAAATCTGGAAACAAACTGGACTCCTCTGTCAGACACAATGTTCTCAGGAATGCCGTGTAAACGAACCACATGCTGAAGGAACAACGGCACCAATTCAGAGGAGGAAGGCAACTTAGGTAATGGCACAAGATGTATCATTTTGGAAAACCTATCACAAATTACCCAGATGGTGGTCATTCTCTGAGAAACAGGAAGGTCGGAAATGAAATCCATAGAGATATGGGTCCATGGTCTCTTGGGCACAGGCAATGGCATCAACAAACCACTAGAGCGAGAGCAAGGCTTGGAGCGAGAGCAAGTCCCGCAGGACTGCACAAATTCCCTGACATCACGAGACAAGGTAGGCCACCAAAAGGACCGACTAACCAAGTCTCTGGTACCAAAAATTCCGGGATGCCCAGCCAATGCGGAACAATGAATCTCAGACATCACACTCTTTTTCCACTGGTCTGGGACAAACAATTTTCCAACAGGGCAGCACTCGGGCCTATCCTCCTGACACCCCTCCAGAGCAAGTCTCAAATTGGGCGAGATGGCGGAAAGAACTACACCCTCTTTCAAAATAACAGAAGGATTAGATAACTCAGGAGAGTCCGCAAGGAAACTCCTCGAGAGGGCATCCGCCTTAACATTCTTAGTGCCAGGAAGAAAGGAAACCACAAAATTAAAACGTGTGAAAAACAAGGCCCACCTGGCCTGTCTAGGATTGAGTCACTTGGCAGATTCCAGATAGACCAGATTCTTATGATCCGTAAGGACCACCACCTGATGTTTGGCTCCCTCCAGCCAATGTCTCCACTCTTCAAAAGCCCACTTCATGGCCAACAACTCCCGATTACCCACGTCATAATTACGTTCAGTAGGAGAAAATTTTCGAGAGAAAAAGGCACAAGGGTTACTTTTAGAGGTCTCTGGATCTTTTTGGGACAAAACGGCACCTGCCCCAATTTCAGAGGCATCAACCTCCACCTGAAATGGCAGAGAAACATCAGGCTGCCGTAAAACAGGAGCAGAAGTGAATCTCTGCTTAAGTTCCTGAAATGCAGAGACTGCCTCAGGAGGCCAATTCACCACATCAGAACCCTTTCTGGTCAAATCAGTTAATGGTTTAACAATAACCGAGAAATTACCAATAAATTTACGATAAGAATTGGCAAAACCCAAAAATCTCTGAAGAGCCTTTAATGAAGTAGGTTGGACCCAATCACAGATGGCCTGAACCTTGACCGGGTCCATTTCAATAACAGATGGGGACAAAATGAATCCCAGAAATGAGATCCTCTGTACGCCAAAAAGACACTTTGATCCCTTCACATACAGAGCATTCTCTCTCAAAATCTGGAATACAGTTCGAACATGTTTCACATGAGAGTCCCAGTCATTAGAAAAAATCAAGATATCATCCAAATAAACAATCAGAAATTTGTCCACAAAATCCCTGAAAATGTCATTCATGAAGGACTGGAAGACGGAAGGAGCATTAGTGAGCCCAAAGGGCATCACTAGGTACTCAAAATGCCCTTCAGGGGTATTGAATGCCGTCTTCCATTCATCCCCGTGCTTAATGCGAATAAGGTTATACGCCCCCCTGAGGTCAAGCTTGGTAAACCAAGTAGCGTCTTTCACCCTGGAAAACAGGTCAGAAATCAAGGGTAACGGGTATTGATATTTCACAGTAATATTGTTCAAGAGACGATAATCAATACACGGCCTTAATGAACCATCCTTTTTGGCCACAAAGAAAAAACCGGCACCCAAGGGTGAAGAGGATGGTCTGATATGACCCTTCTCCAATGACTCCTTGATATAAGACCGCATAGCGTCATGTTCAGGTACAGACAAGTTAAAAAGGCGACCTTTAGGGAATTTACTACCCGGCACTAATTCAATAGCGCAGTCATAGCACCTATGGGGAGGCAAGGATGCAGATTTACTTTCGCTAAACACATCAGAAAAATCAATCAAAAAGTCAGGAACATCCTGAGCCTGGGGGGAGGCAGAAAAAACAGGAGTGTTGGTATTAACACATTGGCAGCCCCAACTGGTTACAGATACAGATTTCCAATCCAAAACAGGATTATGAGACTGTAACCAAGGGAAACCCAGCACGATAATGTCATGCAGATTATACAGAACCAAAAATTTGCAGCACTCCTGGTGATCAGGTTCAACCCTCATTATCACCTGAGTAGAAAACTGGGGTTTATTCTCAGCCAAAGGGGTAGAATCGATCCCCAGTAGGGGAATGGACTTCTGTAGGGGTATCAAGGGAAACCCACAACGTTTAGCAAAATCATAATCCATCAGGTTAATAGCTGCTCCAGAATCAACGAAAGCCTGAGCAGAAAATGAGGACAGAGAGCATATCAGAGTGACAGTTAATAAAAACTTAGTCTGAACACTACCCAAGACAACTGAGCGTGCAAAACGTCTTCCCCGCTTAGGGCAGACTGAAATAGCATGAGAGGCATCACCACAGTAGAAACATAACCCATTGCGCTTTCGAAACTCATGACGCTGTGCCCCAGACACCACTCTATCACACTGCATGGGTTCAGAAGCTGGTTCACAAGGCAACACCATTCCACGCATACTTCTCCGCTCACGCAAACGTCTGTCAATTTGAATCGCTAATGACATAGAATTATTGAGGCCAGAGGGGACAGGGAATCCCACCATAACATCCTTTACATTATCTGACAGACCCTTCCGGAAAAGGGCTGCCAAAGCGTCGTCATTCCATTTGGTCAGGACTGCCCACCTACGGAATCTCTGACAGTATAACTCAGCGTCATAAAGCCCCTGATTTAATGCCAACAAGGCTTTTTCAGCTTGATCAGTGACATTAGGCTCATCGTACAATAACCCCAAAGCCTGAAAAAATGCATCAACATCACTCAAAACAGGATCCCCAGGTGTCAGGGAAAAAGCCCAATCCTGAGGATCGCCGCGCAGGAGAGAGATGATAATTTGAACCTGCTGCGCTGCATTCCCTGAGGACTTAGATTTTAAGGCAAAAAACAATTTACAATTATTTTTGAAATTCTGAAACTTAGCTCGATCCCCTAAAAACAAATCTGGCATGGGAATCCTAGGTTCCACAACAGGCAACCCCGCAAGATAGATAGCAATACTCCGAACTTCAGTGGCAAGCTGATCCACACGGCCAGACAACTGTGCACACTCCATTGAGAGAAAAAAAAAAAAATCCTCCCCAGCACCCAGAGATACAGAGGAAAAAAAATGCAACAAACAGAAAAATATCTCTGACAACTCTGACAACCTTTTTTCTTTCACAATATTTTTTTTTTTTCCTTCTGTGAGTACCATACAATTTTCAATTTTTGGGCCGGTGATACTGTTATGTTTCGGTAGCTGAGGAGCGCAAGCAAAAAAGGCAATACACCAGAGCAGTTGGAATCTATGAGATTGCAGTACCCTGACTAACCACCACAACTAGAGCAGCCGTGGAGCGTTCCTACGTTGGTCCTAGACGCCTCGTCACAGCCTGAGAAACTAACTACACCTAAAGATAGAAATAGGAAAGCTATCTGCCCCGGAGCAGAACCCCAAGATAATAGAAAGCCCCCAAACAAGTAATGGCGGTTAGACAAGATGAAATACTGACACAGAAAGAAATAGTATGAGCAAACGCTGGGGCCCAAACTAACTAAATAGAAAAGGATAGGAAGGGTACTTACTGCAATCCCAGAAAACCCTGAAAAGCACCAACTCTACTAATTTCAAAAACACCTGAGATCACACGACCTCTTCCACCTAAATTAGTTCTCTAGTGTAACAAAATCAAAGCAGCAGCCACTGAAAAAACTGGAAAAAGCAAAAGTACAAACATAAGTGGCTGAACTAAACTGAGAGGGCAAAAGCCCCCGGAGGGGACCCTGAAGGCCCCCACAGAAGTGCAGGACAAAATGCAAAAATCAAGCACAAAAACAAAAAGAAGAAAATGTCTTATCTGTTAGCAGGAGATGCAGACACGACACAGCAGGCTACAAGGGAAACAGGAATGAAGGATTCAGACCAGAACAATTGATCACCGGCAACCCTGATGGGAAGGTGACTCCCCTATATAAGACCAGTCAGTAACACCTGATTCCCAGTCCTCACAATCTTCACTGGACAGACCAGCACCGCTTGTAACCACCAGAGGAAGCCTCTGCTCAGAACTCATCTCAAACCCATTCACAACAGTACCCCCCCCTTGAGGAGGGGTCACCGAACCCTCATTTGAGCAACCAGGTCGGTCAGGATGAGTTCTATGATACGCACGGATAAGTCTCCTAGCATGGATGTCCGAAGCAAACACCCAAGAATTGTCTTCCTGACCATAACCTCTCCATTTAACCAAATACTGGAGTTTCCGTCTAGAAAAACGAGAATCTAATATTTTCTCAACCACATACTCCAGATTGCCCTCAACCAAAACAGGGTCAGGAGGCACAGCAGCAGGAACCACTGGCTCAACAAACCTCTTCAACAAGGACTTGTGGAACACGTTATGGATCTTAAATGTCCCTGGAAGAAGCAAACGAAAAGAAACAGAATTAATAATCTCCATGATCTTATAAGGTCCAATGAACCTAGGCTTAAATTTAGGAGATGCTACTCTCATAGGAATATTCTTTGAGGACAACCAGACCAAGTCCCCCACTTTAAACCGAGGACCATCAGTCCTATGCCGGTTAGCAAACCGCTGGGCCTTCTCCTGAGAGAGGGACAACCTCTCCACTACCTGGTCCCAAATCTGTTGCATACGCTCCACAACAGAGTCAACACCTGGACAGACAGAAGCCTCCGTCTGTCCTGAAGAAAATCGAGGGTGAAACCCAGAATTACAGAAAAACAGAGACATCCAAGTGGCAGAGCTAGCCCTATTATTAAGAGCAAACTCAGCCAAAGGCAAAAAAATCTGTTAGCAGGAGATGCAGACACGACACAGCAGGCTACAAGGGAAACAGGAATGAAGGATTCAGACCAGAACAATTGATCACCGGCAACCCTGATGGGAAGGTGACTCCCCTATATAAGACCAGTCAGTAACACCTGATTCCCAGTCCTCACAATCTTCACTGGACAGACCAGCACCGCTTGTAACCACCAGAGGAAGCCTCTGCTCAGAACTCATCTCAAACCCATTCACAACAGTCGCCATCTTCCAGCTCTCTGCACTGTGACTGTTCAGGCAGAGGGCGCACAGACGTGATATCTTCGCACTCTCTGACCTGAATGTCACTGTCAGGAAATGCGGAAGACGTCACAGCGGTGGAGCAGGGAGAGGTAAGTATTGCAAGTGCTGGGGCCCTGAGCGAGCAGGGGGGCACACTCATGGGCGCCGGCACTGGCACAGGGCCCCTCATAGTACGCCGGTGTCACTGACGGCGAGTGGGCCCCCCACCTGCTCAGGGCCCCGGCACTTGCCCGAGTGCGCCAGGTGCTGTCGCCGGCCCTGGGGGGTACAGCCCAGTTAGGGAGGTGAAAAAACTGGTATATGTTGAAGTGTAGGCTGGACATTAAGCAGCTGCAAATGGAGGAATTGTAGAAGTCGAAGGAAGAGGAGGACAAAGTGAGCTATTTTGCTGGCAACCTATGTGTCATCAGGGGAAAGTGGTACAAAACCTTTTGAAACCCAGGCATGGTTCATTTTAATGAAGGTGAGATCACCTACATTTTGGGTCGACAGCCTGGTCCTTCTTTCTGTCAGGATTGATCCAGCAGCACTGAAGACTCTTTCTGATAGCACACTACCAGCAGGGCAAGCAAGCTCCTGTAAGGCATATTGTGCCAGTTCAGGCCAAGTGTCCAGTTTACAGGCCCAGTAGTCAAAGGGGAATGAACTGTGAGGGAGAACATCGATAGGGGAGGAGAGGTAATTTTGAACCGTAGTTGACAACTGCTGTCTCCTGTCTACTGCAATCGATTCAGTATTACCAGTCGTGTGAGTGGTACTCAAGAAATCAGTCCACAGCATGGTCATAAAACCCCTGTCTCCAACGCCACTTTGGCTGTGTGCACCAAGAATACCTCTTCCATGTTGCCCAGTACGGTTCGTGGTAGAACCTGCACCGCTGCTGTGTGCTGGGAATGCCTCTAACAAACGGTTTACCAGAGTTGCTTGTTTGTTCGCCAATATTAGCTCTAGGTTATCATGTGGCATGATGTTCTGTAATCTGCCTTTATAGCGTGCATCGAGGATGCTGGCCAACCAGTAGTCGTCATCCTTCATAATTTGGGCAATGCGGGGGTCCCTTTTTAGGATCCGCAAGACATAATCACACATGTGGGCCAATGTTCCAGGTGTCAATGAAGCACTGCCAGTGGTGGGTGGTGGAGCACTTTCTGCCAAATCCACATCCCTCCAATCACGCACAAACCCTGTACCTGACCTTGGCAAGCCAACATTTTCTCTTGCCCCCGAGAAGCATCCTCCTCCCCAAAATAATCATCCCCCTCCTCCTCCTTCTCCTCCTCTTCTTCCTCCACCTCGTCCAGGACAGTTCCCTGAGCAGACAATGGCTGACTGTCATCAAGGCTTCCCTCCTCCTCCTCTGCTGCAGACGCCTGATCCTTAATGTGCGTCAAAGTTTCCATGAACAGACGCATAAGTGTTATGCTCATGCTAATGATGGCGTCGTCTGCGTTTACCAGCCATGTGCATTCCTAAAAACACTGAAGGACTTTACAGAGGTCTTTCAGCTTTGACCACTGCACACCCGACAACTCCATGTCTGCCCTCAAACTGCCTGCCCGTGTATCCTCCCACAAATGCATTACAGCCTGCCTCTGTTCGCACAGCCTCTCAACCATATTAATGGTAGAGTTCCACCTTGTTTCAACGTCTATGATTAGGCTGTGCTTGGGGAGGTGGAGTGATCGCTGCAGCCTCTGCATATGATTGGAGTCTACGGGCGAGCGAAGGATTTGCGAGCACAGTCTTGGCACCTTATGGAGCAGGGCTGTTAACTCTGGATAATTATTTAGGAAGCACTGCACCACCAGGTTTAATGTGTGAGCCAGGCAAGGTATGTGCCTGAGTTTTGCCAGGGCTATGGCCGCCACAAAATTACAGCCGTTATCACTGACTACCTTGCCTGGCTCAAGATGTAGACTGCCCAGCCATAACTCAGTTTCTCGCTGCAAGTAGTCGGCCAGTACCTCCACGGTGTGTCCGTTGTCGCCCAAACACATCATCTTTAAACAGCCTACTGACGCTTACCACTAGCTGTTCAATAGTGGGACACCTCGTGTGCAACACTGGCAGCTGCGGATGGAGTGCTCGTGCGACTGTGCTCTGTCGACAAGCTTTTGCTTCTGGAGGAGGAGGAGGGTCGAACGCCTACAGCCAACTGTTGCCTATACTGTGTGCTAGGCAGCACTGTCCCATTGCAGCTGTCCCCTGTGGACCCTGCATCCACCACATTAACCCAGTGTGCAGTGATGGACACTTAACGGTCCTGGCCATGCCTACTGGTCTATGCATCTGTTGTGAGGTGCACCTTTCTACTTACTGATTGTTTGAGTGCATGGACAATGCGGTCTTTCACATGCAGGTGGAGGGCAGGGATGGCTTTTCTAGAAAAGAAGTGCCGACTGGGTAGGTAATAGCATGGGACAGCGTAGGCCATGAGCTCTCGGAACGCTGCGCTGTCAACCAAACGGAAGGGAATCATCTCTAATGAGATCAGTATGGCAATGTAGGAGTTTAAAGGCAGTGAGGTTTTGTAGTCCGTCCACGCTTGCAAGTGCATGGTGTTTACATGTCTAAGCATGCAACTGGTATTCAATTTTCAGAAATTTTTCCCTCAGCTAAAGGTCCTTCCGCACTTCTTACAGATAACCTTTGCATCATCAATAGGATTTTGGTTAAAAAAGTGCCACACTGCACTCTTCCTACTATGGGATAAATCTTCAGGGCTTGCACGCTGTGCTAATTTGACCATCTGGCCAAGCTGTCCTACAACTCTTTTTGTTTTTTTTCACACATTTTTACTGCTACAGGCCTGCCAGATAACCGCAGCTGTGATGTCGATGCCTGCTGCGGATCCTCCTCCTCTTCTGAGCTATTGCCAGCAGCACCCTCTTCCCCCAATGGATGACAATCCGGGTCAACAACTGGGTCATCCATCACCTCCTCTTCAATTTCATCTGCACCTTCCTCTGTGTCATCGTGTAAGGTGGTGTAGTATGCAGGAAGGGGCACCTGAGTTTCATCAGGGTCAAATTAGTAGACTGCGAGGGCAATGTAGTGCTCTGGGTGAATGTACCAGCAGAATCATATAGCAGTGGCTGTGCATCAGTGTACTCCATGTCAGATTCATCTTGGACTGCGGAATTCAGAATTTGACTTGATAACCCAGGCATGGTATGTGAAAAGAGCTCCAGGGAATAATGTGAAGTGTGGCCTGTCGCATCCTTCACTTTTGTTGGGGGTGAAGGACACAAGGAAAGGTGTTGTTCCTGACCAGGAGCATGCACTGACGACTCAGTGCTTGCATGTTTTGAAACTTCAGAAGAGGAGGCGATAGAGCTGGAAGCTGTTTCGGCAATGTAAGCCAAAACCTAAGAAAATTAGTAATGGTGAATCCCAAGAATAATAAAACCCTCAAATTTATTGAAAAAAGATTAAAAGATTATACAGGTTGGGGATACATCTCAACGCGTTTCTGGCAAAAGCCCTTATTCACTGAGATACAGATTCCTTATGATACATGGTATAAAAACAAATAGTGACCAACCATTGATCAGTAAACCCAACCTGTATGATCTTTTAATCTTTTTTCAATAAATTTGAGGGTTTTATTATTCTTGGGACTCACCATTACTAATTTTCTTATGTGAAGCCTTAGTCATGGCTATTGGTTGGAGACCCATAACATTGCAAGATGGACTGAGTTATACCAAGAGGACACGGTGAGGCTGCCTTTCTTGTTTATAAGCCAAAACCTGTTCCTGATGCTCCGGCTTTAAAAGCAGTTTACCTACTCCCAGAAAAGGGAGCCTTCCAGGCCTTCTGGAGCCAGGGGTTGACGCAGGCTCAACACCTCCTGCCTTAGGTGCTATTGTACTTTTGGCTCTAGCAGCAGATGCACCACCACCATCAGTACCAGCTGCCCCCCCCCCCCCCCCCCGCCAAGTCCTCTTCCACCATACTTCCTCATGTTTGGGAAAATGTACCCAAAATACCAGCAGATATATGGTACTGTATGAGAAGCTTACAGCTGTACAGTATACAGTGTTGGGGTAATTTTAAATCTCCGTATATATTTCGGGAGTAACACACAGACGCTCACTCAGTATGGATTTGACCAGAATACAAATAAGCAGAAAAAGGGTACTGTATCAGAAGCAAAAAACTGTATACAGTGTAGGGGAAAATGTAAATCTCCGTATATATTTCCGGAGTCACACACAGATAGTCAGCATGTATTTGTCCGTGAGACCAGCCGATACACGGCAGTGTGTGAGGAGCATAGAACTCTATACGGTGTGGGAAAAAATGAACACTCGGTAACTGTGCAGAAAAAAAGAAATAAAAGTATTAGTGCTGTGTAAAAAGCAGTCTTCACAGCAGTGTACACACAGCAATACAGCTAGCAGGCAACCTAATAACCAGCGCTGGTGCACACAAGAAAATCCTCCCCTGTCACTGGCAGGCAGCCTAATAACCAGCGCTGCTGCACACAAGAAAATCCTCCCCTGTCACTGCACACTAACTATACAGCAAAATTGCTATCAGCACAAGCACAGAAAAACTTCTCTTTCCAGCCCTAACTCTCTCCCTACTGATAAACAGCCTCAGCAACCTCTCCCTACTGTTAAGATTGGCAGAAGTAAAATGGCGGTCGGCGGTCAGGGCTTTTATAGACACTATGACGCCCCCCAAAGCAAGCCAATCACTGCAATGCCCTTCTCTAAAATGGTGGTGGATGCTGCACATGTCATCTCATTGCCCACAGTGTACGTCCTTGCTCATTGGCTGAAAAAAGGCGCCTGAAAGCATTCTGGGAAACTCAACTTTGGCGCTCGTTTCGACAACCGCATGGCCAACCTCACGCTATGGTCGTGTTTCGGCCAACGAAATCCGACTTTGGCGAAAGTCGGCGACTTTTGAATCTGAACCGACCTGTTTTGCTCAACTCAACAATTCAGCATCTCTGGAGAAACCTGAAAATGGCTGTCCACCAACGTTCACTATACAACCTGACAGAACTGGAAAGGATCTGCAAGGTAGAATGGCGGATGATCCCCAAATCCAAGTGTTAAAAACTTGTTGCATCATTCCCAAGAAGACTCATGGCTGTACTAGCTCAAAAGGAAGCTTCTACTCAATACTAAGCAAAGGGTCTGAATACTTATGACCATGTTATATTTCAAATTTTCTTTTTTAATAAATTTGCAAAAATTTCTACATTTCTGGTTTTTGTCAGTTAAGATGGAGTGCATAGTATATATTAATGAGAAAAAAATTAACATTTTTGCATTTACCAAATGGCTGCAATGAAACAAAAAGTAAAAAATTTAAAGGGGTCTGAATACTTTCCGAACCCACTGTATTTTGTAAATAAGCAAAGCCAGAATAAAGTTATAGGGAATCTTACGCCAGGGGTTCCATCTGAATCATGGATTTCAGAAATTTACACAGTGGTGTAAGCGCTCAGCACAGAGCGCAGGATAAATGTGTGCCTAGCCTTACTGTAATCTTTGGAAAGCAAAATGAAACAAGATCAACAGTAGGTAAAGAATTGGTTTTATTTATATTTTACACCGTGCCTTGTGTGGCATAAGCGATTAGGCACTGTAATTATTTGGGGCACTGCGATTACAGCAATCCCAGATTCATAGCGTTTTTTATGTTTGACTGCTATCTCACACTAAAAGACACTTTTTATTGCATAAACAAGTTTTGCATAGCCATATTTTTGCAGCTATAATTTTTCCCATTTTTGGCTGACAGAGTCATGTGAGGGCTTGTTTTTTGTGGGACCATTAGATGTTTTTATTCGTACCATTTTCAGGCACATGACTTTTTTATTGCTTTCTATTCCGATTTTTGGGAGGCAGAATAAACAAAAATCAGAAATTTGGGATTTTTTTTTGGGGGGGGGTATTTTTTATGCCGTTCCACGAGTGGTAAAATTGATAAGGCAGCTTTATTCTTCAGGGCAGTACGATTACAGCGATACCATAATTATATAGTTTTTATATGTTTTGGCGCTTTTATACAATAAAAAGTATTTTATAGAAAAATAATTATTTTTGTATTGCTTTATTCTGACAGCTATAACTTTTTTATTTTTCCACTGACGGAGCGGAATGGTGACTTGTTTTTGCATGACAAGATGACGTTTTCAGAGATACCATATTTATTTACATTAATCTTTTGATTGTGTTTTATTCCACTTTTTCTTTGGCAGTATGATAATAAAGCATAGTTTTTTGCCTCAGTTTTTATTTCTTTTTTTAACGGTGTTCGCTGAAGGGGATAACTAAAAAATTATAGTGTTGGTCCCCTAAAAATAGTCTGGGTGACATGGTGGATGAGGATGAGGAAAAAGCCAATATGCTAAATGACTTTTTTTCAACTGTATTTACACAATAATACAGGGATAGCAGAAACCATCGCATATACACAGAAAATTCGTGGCATTCAATAATACATAAAACTGCAATAGCCATGCAAAATAGACAAATAGTAGCAGCCATAAGATCCCATAAAAATATCAACTTTATTGATTACACAGATAAAATTGCAAACTACAAAAAGGTGATTGGTTCAGATAGGGGCAGATACATATAGAGGTGTCAACATATACACGCCATAAGGGACTGAGTCCCGTCCACCCACATGTCAAATCCACATGTCAATTGTACCCACCATATACTACAACCATCATAGGCGACCATATATATTATGCATATTCATATTAGTATTGTGCAGTAAAACATGGAGGATTATACCATATACCTTAATCAGTGGGACAAGACAGGACCCAGGCCCACCCCGACGCGCGTACATGCTCACGAGTGTGAACTTTTAATTGTCTTGACGTCAGTCCAACGTAAATCAATCCACACAGACATGTGGCGTAATACACCACATATCGTGATGTACATGTGATACAGGGATTGGCGTCGCAGGGCTCCTTGGCATCTGGTGCTGTCAGGTAACTATCTGACCGCAGCGCAGCGCTGATTATTGCGCACAGCTGTTATTGATGATTTAGTAGCGCCATTATCTGCTGGCTTTAACATATAAATGGTGGTTATGGCTACTTTCTTTATGCCCCCTGAGGAAGGAGCTGAGGTCTCCGAAACGCGCGTCGGGGTGGGCCTGGGTCCTGTCTTGTCCCACTGAATCAGGTATATGGTATAATCCTCCATGTTTTACTGCACAATATTATTATAAATATGCATAATATATATGGTCGCCTATGATGGTTGTAGTATATGGTGGGTAAAATTGACATGTGGATTTGACATGTGGGTGGACGGGACTCAGTCCCTTATGGCGTGTATATGTTGACACCTCTATATGTATCTGCCCCTATCTGAACCAATCACCTTTTTGTAGTTTGCAATTTTATCTGTGTAATCAATAAAGTTGATATTTTTATGGGATCTTATGGCTGCTACTATTTGTCTATCTTGTATTTACACAAGAAAATCCCATGACAGATAACATGATCAGTGATAAAAAATTTCTCCATTAAATGTCCCCTGCTTAACCCAGCAGCAAGTACGGCGGTGTCTAAAAATCACTAAAATTGACAAATCTCTGGGCCCGGATGGGATACACCCCCGAGTACTGCAGGAATTGAGTACAGTCATAGATAGACCATTATTTTTAATCTTTAAAGATTCCATAATAACGGGGTCTGTACCACAGCACTGGTGTATAGCAAATGTGGTGCCAATATTCAAAAAGGGGGCAAAAACTGAACCTGGAAATTATAGGCCAGTGAGCTTAACATCTACTGTGGTTAAAATCCTGGAGGGTTTTTTAAGGGATACTATATTGGAGTATCTGAGGCTGAATAACCTCATAACACAGTATCAGCATGGGTTTATGAGGGACCGTTCTTGTCAGACCAATCTGATAAGCTTTTATGAAGGGGTAAGTTCTGGACTGGACCAAGGGAACGCAGTGAATGTGGTGTTCATGAACTTCTCAAAAGCTTTTGATACAGTGCCACAGAAAAGGTTAATACATAAAATGAGAACAATGGGGATAAGGGAAAATATGTGTAAGTGGGTTAAGAACTGGCTTATGGATAGGAAACAAAGGGTGGTTATTAATGGATCACACTCGGACTGGGTCACGGTTAGCAGTGGGGTACCACAGGGGTCAGTATTGGGGCCGCTTCTCTTTAACATATTTATTAATGACCTTGTAGGGGGCATACAGAGTAGTATTTCAATATTTACAGATGACACTAAACTCTGCAGGGTAATAAATACAGAGGAGGACAATTTTATATTAGAGGAGGATTTATGTAAACTAGAAGCTTGGGCTGATAAATGGCAAATGAGCTTTAATGGGGATAAATGTAAGGCCATGCACTTGGGTGGAACAAACAAGACATATAATTATGTGCTTAATTGTAAAACACTGGGCAAAACTGTCACTGAAAAAGACCTGGGTGTATGAGTGGACGACAAACTCACATTTAGTGGGCAATGTCAGGCAGCTGCTGCCAAGGCAAATAAAATAATGGGATGCATTAAAAGAGGCATAGATGCTCATGAGGAGAGCATAATTTTACCTCTATACAAGTCACTGGTGCGACCACACTTAGAATACTGTGTACAGTTCTGGTCTCCGGTGTATAAGAAAGACATAGCTGAACTGGAGCGGGTGCAGAAAAGAGCGACCAAGGTTAGTAGAGAACTGGGGGGTCTGCAATACCAGGACAGGTTATTACACTTGGGGTTATTTAGTTTGGAGAAACGAAGGCTTAGGGGTGATCTTATTGCAATGTATAAATATATGAGGGGACAGTACAAAGACCTTTCTAATGATCTTTTTACTCTTAGACCTGTGACGGGGACAAGGGGCCTGGAGGAAAGAAGGTTAGCCATAATCACAGATGCAGATTCTTTACTGTAAGAGCAGTGAGACTATGGAACTCTCTGCCGTCTAATGTTGTAATGGGTGATTCCCTACTAAAATTTAAGAAGGGACTGGATGCCTTTCTTGAAAAGTATAATATTACAGGCTATATTCACTAGTTTCCTAGATACTGCGTTAATCCAGGGATCTAGTCTGATTGCCGTATGTGGAGTCGGGAAGGAATTTTTTTCCCCAATGTGAAGCTTACTGTTTGCAACTTGGTTATTTTTTGCCTTCCTCTGGATCAACATGTTAGGGCAGGTTAGGATAGGATATGGGTTGAACTAGATGGACTTAAAGTCTTCCTTCAACCTTAATAACTATGTTACTATGACAGGAACAGTTTTAAAAAGGTCTGGAACACTGGCAAGTACACATAGAATACAGGAATGGGTAGGGCCCACTTTAGACTGGACAGATAAGGTGCCACAGATGTGGACAGGTGCAGAGCCACAGACGTGGACAGGTGCAGGGCCGCAGACTTGATCAAGGTTAGGATAGGATATGGGTTGAACTAGATGGACTTAAAGTCTTCCTTCAACCTTAATAACTATAAACTAGTGGGACATTTTTATAGGTTGGGTTGTTATGGATGCAGTGATACCAAATATTTGTACTTTTTTATTACTTTTTTTACATGAATAAATGTATTTATTGGATTAATATTCTTTTATTTTTTTGTTCTTTATTTTGCGATTTTTTTATATTTTTACATTTTTTATTAACTTTTTTTTGACTGTTTTACATTGTCACAGGATGGGACATCAACTTAACAGAGACAGATCTGTATTGCAGAGCATTATAGCAGAGTCTGACATGCAGGGAGGAGACGTGTCAGCTCATGAGCTGACAGGCCACCATCCCTGGGTGACCCCGCGGCAATCAAACAATTCGGCCCGAGCTCACCATGGACACCATCGGCACAACGTGCCGCGATGCCCCACGATGTCTCTGTCATTATTAGCTGGGGCATCACAGGGGTTACATGCCCCCAATCAGTGCTAGCACCAATCATGGGTGTTGCTGCAGGGTGCCTCCTGAATGCTGGATCCTTTTGTTGAGATAAGCTGCTACTAAAGAAGTATAACAGTAGCTCTTTCAAAATGAACAAGAAAAATTAATAAAGCAGTGAAGGCAGGCAACAGACAAGGAGGAGAGCAGATGAGGGGAAATAAGTGTAGTTCTTTAACAGTGCTGATATATTAAAGCAAAGGAAGACAGCAGCACTGTGGATATACATCCAAACACATCCAGCCTGTATTACAAGATGGGACACTCAAAAAATAGTAAACTCTGTAGCTTGGATCAGACTGCCAACTGCATATAAGGAGGTCTGAAAATGAATGAAGGAATGCAGATTGGTGACTGAGATTTAGAGGAATTTTAGTAAAGCTTACCAGTCATCTCAGTTAACTTATTAAAATATGAAGTCATAAATAAATAAGGGTGTACATGAGAAATGCCACAATTTCTGGTCATCATATGACTGTATTCTGCATTTTAAACCAGCTCCCTCTGAAGGCTGTATCTCTATTTAAGGAACACAGGTGCATTTGTGGCGCCTCTGAGGGTCCAGTCGCCACAGAGGCACTGCATCTCAGCCAGAGATGTGGTATTTCAACTTTCAGGTAAGGTAGAGACATTACACCTGGCTCTGGCAACACTGCATCAATCACACACACACTAGTTGAGTTCCTATGCTAAGGAGTGGTAATCAGCACAGTGAGATGGCCAGGGAAGGCAAATACTGACAGGGAACTTTGTACTAGTGTTCTCCATCCACCTGGGAGTTGACTGGACTCCTCACCTGGAGGACGTGGCACAAAGCGGACACCTGTACTGTGCACACCTGAACTGTGAGTAAAGCTTTGGAAACTGCAATTGACTGTCTCCTCAATGTTAGGGTCTGCGGAACGCACCAAATATATGATGTAGAGAGGTGCGCTCGCAGCCCGGGGTCCACCGTGCAGGCGGAGCCTGCTGCTAGTAAAATGGCGCAAGAAGCGAACTCTGTTATCCCGCAGAGTCGCCAAAATAAACGCCGTAATGCGCTGTTGCAATATTTGCGAACTCTGTTATTCCACAGAGCCGCTAGAAAGAGTACCGCAGTGCTATATGGTGATGTGTGCGAACTCACTTAACACCACTGAGTCGCAAAATAAACACACGCTAGGGCACTGTCTAGCGTTGAAAGCGAGCCCTGTTACGTCACAGAGCCGCTGAGACAAACTTCTGTGTCCTGTCAGGCACCCAGGTACACAGTTGACTGCTAAGCGAACATAGAACGTGATCATGCTCTAATGTCCTCGCGGGGAGTAACCAGCAATCTATGGCGTCTGAACGCCAGACCCTGAATACGGCAATCAAACTCCTCACCGGTTATGCCGGTAATCTAGGGCATCTAGGACACCGACCCTGACCAGCTAGCATACCAAACTCCTCACTGATTAAGTCGGTATTCTAGGGGCTTATTTCGGCCGGGCCCTAACCACACACACGTATGACCACACTGGCGCAAAGCATATGACGATTGATATTAGCGCATGGCGGCCCAGCCATGCCACCCTCTTATAGTAACAGCTACAGGACCTGCCAGAAACAAGGACTAATGAAACTGTTCCAGAATACCAGTAGTCACAGGACCTTCCTGGTGGACCAATAGGAGCTGCTGCAGTACCTGAGCATGTGACCCCTGATCTCCAATGAGAGATCTCACCCTGGGCATGCTCAGAAGGGGAAAACAAGGACTGTCCTAAAGACGTCTGCTCGCCGCTAACCAGTACTGGCCACAATAGCAGAGCCTGGAGGAGCAGCAGTAATCCTCTGCACAATGTTAGACTGGGCGAGACGCTGGGACTGACGTCTAAGCTGAGCAGGCTCCACTGCGTCCGGAGATGAATGGGGGACCGCAGTGGGACTGGTTTGAGACTCCCCTTGTGCAGCAGCGGGAACTCGAACCCTAACACTCAAGTTTTTCATTCGACGCACACTCCACTCTGCTACATCTCCCAGCACAATTACTCTTTCTACAACATCTACCTGGCCTGGGACAATATAGCCTCACCTGTGGGAGGCTTTACCAACTCTGCTGCATCTCACCATCTGTCCCAGAGGATCTGCACTGCAGCGCTGGTCACCTCTGACCAGATACCACAGGTGGCATCACGAATAATATACTACAAACTCCATCATCCCCTGTAAATATTCTCCTTTTCATTGGACGCCCAGGGCCACGGACTGGGTCACTGCTGCCGTGACACATCCCTTTGATACGCCGGCCCGGTACCGAGTATCCCACTGCCCTGGTGGGCGATCCACAGTCATCAATGACTGCGATGAGTGTCTGAGTGTGGTGTTCGTCCGGAAGATTAAACCATCATGAACAAGCTGAGTATATAGAACTTGATGCTTTATTAGTATAAAACTGCAACAAATTTCGATTTAAAATTCTGGAATCTTCCTCGGGTGTATAAATACATCAATTCTATTCAAATTATAAACCATCTAACCTCTGACACGTGTTCAGAGAGTTTGCTCCTCTGCACTGCAAAACAAGAGGTCCAGCACTGTAGTTAGGTTTATATTTAGAATTGAACAGATGTATTTTTCTCACAGGAAAAAGCCTGATCTAACCTTCTCAGGGCGAATGTTATTTTTTTCATCTGTATAATGCCTCCTACTTATGATTGGACAATGCCATGCAGGGAGAAAAGTGCTCTTCCCCAGAGGATAATCTCTCCTAACGGGATTGAGAGGGAAATTAGAATAGAAATGTAACAAGCCAATATCTTTGCAATGAAGACAGAAAATAAAAAAATACATTTTACTCAGCTCTGCCTTCACTATTACATGAAGTGGCAAGCTTAACTTGCTCATACTGGTTAAAGATCCTTTTTAAATATCTGACTGTTCATTTTCACGTGGTTGTTAACCTTTTCTACATTTTTTGATCATTTTAATAATAATTAAATCCCTCCATAGGCCTTTAATTACCTCACTGTAGAATCTGTCCCCCTCATTGCTGATGACAAGCAGAGTTACTTGTTTTCCACTTTCCTGAATGAGAGTGACAATGTCTTCATGTTCCAATCCCTCCACACTCTGTCCATTCACTCCCAATAGACAGTCTCCTTCATGCATTCCAGAAACTTCTGCTGGAAGTCCTGGGTCTAGCTCACGCAGAAACTGGCCTGGAAAAAAGAAGCATAATACTTTAAAGTCTGTAGTATAATACTCATAAGGTCATTGGTCCCAATTCAAGACCGGCAATTTTCATGCAAGAAGACACCTTTAAAAAGTAAGCTTTCAATCAATATTTCACTAAACACAAGAACAATTTTAAAATTTTGACAAAACTGAGTTTCACTAGGGTGAGCAACCAGTAATCGGTATTGGCCAAAATGCATATAACGCAAGGGTCACGGGAATGACAGGGGGACATAAAGTCATCCATGTGTGTATGTGTGTCAGACTCCAAACAGGCAAGACTTCTCTGTCCCCACCAGGAGGACAACTCTCCATCTCCTTCTCCTCTTCTCTTTCCTTCTCTTTAGCCCATCCAAGCTGAACAGATGGAATGAAGCTGGTGTGGGTAGTACCCTCTGTAGCACTGGCAACCATCTCCTGTTCCTCCTCTTCCTCAGCCTCCTCCTTCTCATTATCACCCAATCTGAGCTGAGAAGATGAGATGAGGCTTGGCTGCATAGTATCAACCTGTGTGCTTTCTTCCTCCATCTCCACCTAGTCCAAATGCATAGCTTACTCTTTAAGTTTGAGCAGGGAGTGTTTGATTAGACATAGAAGCAGGGATGGTTACGCTGATTATGATTAAATCATGCTCACCATATTGGATGATTCCTCAAAGTTTTGTAAAACCTAACAGATGTCATACATCTATGCCCACTCATCGGTTGTTATGTGTGGGCGGCTAATTGGAATACCGATAGGCACGTTGTAGCTGGTATTCAACTACTACCCACTGTTGCTCACAAAGCCTTGCCAACAGATGCAATGTGGAGTTCCAGCGAATGGTCACGTCGCACACCAGTCGATGAGCTAGCACTTGCAAGTGCTGCTGCAGCACTGCCAGATAGACGGTAGCTGCAGCTGACTTGCAGAAAATGACATACATGCGGCGTACCTTCACAAGTAGCTCAGGCAAATCTGGGTTATGTTTTCAAAAAGCTCTGAACCCAGGGCCTGCTCCAGGTTTTCGTGGGCCCGGGGCGAAAGAGTCTCAGTGGGCCCCTTTAACGCATACCACAATTCATAATGCACAGATATGGCAGAGAAATATAGGTGTAGTACAATGCCAAACATTACACTTGCTTCTTACATTACATGAGTGATACCAATAGCTCAGAAACCAGACAGTGCAGTCGTCCATACAGTATTATGGGCACCACATAGTGCTTCATACAGAATAATGAACCCCATATATTGCTTCATACAGTTTTTCAGACACCACATAGCGCTCCATACAGAATAATGAGCCCCATCTATTGCTCCATACAGTATTATGGGCACCACATAGTGCTCCATACAGAATAATGAGCCCCATATATTGTTCCATACAGAATAATGAGCCCCATATAATGCTCCATACAGAATATTGAGCCCCATATAGTGTTCCATGCAGAATAATGGACCCCATATAATGCTTTGTACAGAATAATGAGCCCCATAAGATGCTCCATATGCAATTGGATCCATAAGATGCTCCATATGCAATTGGCCCCATATACTGCTCCATATATAATTGGCCACATTTACTGCTCTATTTATAATTTGCCCCATAAGATGCTCCATATATAATTAGCCACTTATACAATTGCCCCAATAAGATGCTCCATAAGTAATTGGCCCCATAAGATGCTCCATATATAATTGTCCTCATATACTGCTCCATATGTAATTGGCCCCATATACTGCTCCATATATAATTGGTCCCCATATACTGCTCCATATAAAACTGGCCACATACACTGCTCAAAACATAAAAAAAAAATGAAATACCCACCTCTCCTCGCAGGCTGCTGCTCTAGACTCCTTAGCTTCGGCGTCTTCCGGCTCTCTGCGCTGTGACTGCTCAGGCAGAGGGTACACAGACGTGACGTCATCGCGCCCTCTGACCTGAAACGTCACAGTTAGGAGATGCGGAAGACGCCACATCACAGGAACAGGGAGAGGTAAATATTGCAAGTGTCAGGCCCCAGAGTAAGCGGCAAGGGGGTCCACTAGCGGGCTCTGGCACAGGGCCCCCAAAGCACGCCGGACTCCCTGACGGCGAGTGGGCCCCCCCGTCTGCTCAGGGCCCCGGCACTTGCCCGGGTACGCCAGGTGCTGACGCCGGCCCTGTCTGAACCACTAAGTTGAATACGTGGGCAAGGCATGATACATGTGCAAAGTTTGCCAAGCTTCAGAGCCACCACTAGGTTATGGCGATTATTACACACGACCATGGCTGGTTGTAGGTTTAGCAGCGAGTCACAGATCTGTCTGGTGTATTATACCGTTCAACAACTCTGCAGCAGTCTGCTGTTTGTGACCTAAACAAACTAGCTTCAGCAGAGCCTGTTGTCGCTTCACCAAGGCAGTGCTGCATTGCTTCCAGCTTGAGATTGACATGGACAATGACACAGAAAAGAAAAAGAAATACAATATGCACTATGCAATATGCAAAGTGCATGCCTAAAATCTGACAAATTTTATCAATCTACAATCCATAAAATATATAAAATGTAAATACAAAAACCTTAAACACATCTAATAAGGTGCAAAAAAATGGGCCAATTTCTCATGGTCAGAATTGGATAAACTGCATAATGCAGTATCATGATCTGATATAATCACCTCTAGCAGCAATGTATAAAATATACACACAAAAGCACACACCATGCACTAATTGCAAAGAGTATAGTATATTATCATGGTAGTAATAGATATCATAGTAATTAAAAGCAAAACCAATACACCATCCCCCACAAAGGCTATGGCACACAGTATGTAATATATCACCTATAATAAACAATGATGCTGAAAACGGTCACACTATCAGTATTTGGTCAGTATTTGTAAGCCAAAATAAGGAGAGAAAAAGTATAATAGAGACACATCACCACTTCTGCATTTTTCTCCCACTCCTGGTTTTGGCTTACAAATACTGATGTAAGATACTGACTAAATACTGATAATGTGACTGTAGCCTTATGGAAGAGATCATGAATTTCAGTCTCTCACAGTATTAACAACAATAATAATAATATAAAATTGTCAAATACACTGACAAAACATAGTATTGCCCCCCTAATATTCAAAGAAATACACAATAAAACTATGTTCTCACATGGCATATTTGTTGCGATTTTTGCTGCGTTATTTTAATGAAAATTTAAGCTGTGTTTTATAGTACCAGCAAAGGCTATGAGATTACAGAAATCTCATGCACACACAATGTTTTTTTTTCCTGACTGATTTAGAAAACTGCTGCATTTTTTTCTTTCAGTGTTTTTGCAGCGCTTCTTCACACATAAAAAGCAACCTAGATACCCTGAATCATAGGCCTTCATGGGTGATATGGTTTTCCTTATAGCATGTTGTTTTGATTTTCTATTGCCGGCATAGGACACCACACCCAGGACATTACACCCACTCAACCTTTATTGCTATATCAGACCTATGTTTTTTTTTAACATAATTATTGTGGATTTCTTTGCATATTAGGGGGGAAATACTATGTTTTATTAGTGTATTGACAATTTTGTATTATTATTGTTGTTAATAGGGGATTGGCAAGCATGTGTGGCGCCCCTGAGGGTTCAGTCACCACAGAGGTGTTGCACCTCATCCAGAGGTGTGACACCCCATTCGCAGGTAAGGAGGGAGCACCCCAAGGACTCCAACACCTGCATCCAACACACACCATATCAGCTGGTCATATGGACGGACCCTACGGGAGGATGGTCTCATACCAGGCTGGTTAGCAAGGGGTGTATGGGTGGGTGGAGTTTAGGCAGCAGTAAGAGGAGAAGAGAAGTTAAGAGAGTAGCACTCTTAGGAGTGAAGGTGGGGAGGAGAGCTAGCCTTTAGGAGCTCGTCCTCCAAGAGAAAGAAGCAGACTGAGGAGCTTCTGGAGCACATGAGAAAGAGTCCAAAGGCACGGAGAGTGCAGTGTTTATCCGTGGCCCATTGGGACCAGGCCAACAGGGACCGGCCCCTAGACTAGTGGGAAACCTACAGGCCCCGCTAGTAAGCCGGCGGTGGTGATCACTTTACGGGTCACTACTACCAACTACCAGCACTACCTCCAGGAAGGAAACTATATAGGGCCAAGGAAGCACAGAATTAATCTGTTACCCGACAGGGTCCGCAGCTTCTGGACTGAGAGACTGCGTGGTGAGGTGCTAGGAAGAGAGGAGTGGAAAAATCACAGAGAGAGAAGGCCAGGAAAGGAACACACTGAAAGGGAGTCCTGGGAAAATGCGACCTGATCTACCTGGGGGTTGCTGGACCCCTCGCCCGGAGGACACAGTACCAGGCGGGCGTCTGTTTTGCGCATAACAGAACTGTGAGTAAAAACCCTGAAACTGCACTTGGACTGTTTCCCAGAATTATTTCTGCAACACACATATCTCTCTGCTACATTCCTCAGCACCATTCCTCAAATATACAACATCTACCTGCCCTGGAAGGACACAGCCTCACCTGTAGGAGGATTACCAACTAGCTGCACAACACCATCCCTTCCAGAGGACCTGCACCACAGCGCTGGTCACCCTGACCAGACACTACAGGTGGCGTCATGAATCACTACATAAACTTTATCCCTGTAAATATATCCCCTTTTTGGTGAGCGCCCAGGGCCACAGACCGGGTCGTAGCTGCCGTGACATCCCCCATAGAAGTCAAGAGGCTCGGTACCGAGTACCCCACGGCCCTGGCGGGCGACTAACATGTAGCACAGGGGAAGAGGCACTGGTGTCATCCTCATACACTGATTATGGACCCAGGCATGTGGCCATCCTAGTCAGATGCTTTGATGACATGTGCCTGAGCATGCTGGTAGTGGTCTGTCTGCTGCTGATCTTGGTGCTGCACAGGTTGCAAATGAACATTATTTTAATGTTCCCACTTTCTTTTAAAGCACCAGCTAGGGGAACACTTAACCCTTGGCCTGGGAACTTGAGGCATGTGGGTGTTCTGGGGAACAGTTACCAACTTCTTCCTCTGGCCACGCACTGCCTCTGCCTGCCTGTCGCGGTGGTGCGGATCCCTCCCCTTCTGCACTGTTGGCCTTGCTCTGCATGGCACCTTCAAAGCTTAGGTCAGTGACTACATTGTCCACCACCTCGTCTTCCACTTCAACATTCTGTTCCTCCTGACTTTTTGACATAAGAACATCACTTATTGGCAACTGTGCCTCACAATCATCTACCTCTTGAGACACTAATTGCAGTTCCGCACCATCGTCTTCTGACCGTGGCTGCTCAAATATTTGGCCATCACTAAACACAAGCTCCTCATGTTCCTCTTAAAACGTGCAGGGTGAGAGGTCAGACTCAGAACCAATAAATGGAAATGTAAAGAGCTCCATGAAGTGTCTGAGTGTGGGATCACTTAGCTCCTGAGATTGCCATGATGGGAGGTAAGAGGATCAGGGTGAGGATTATGTGGCCCAGACTTTTAGCTAGTGAGACTGGACCATGTAGAAGAGAGGGTGGTGCTGGGAAATATATTGGAAGCTTTATCTCCATTCCAACCTACCACCTGTTCGCACTGTTCTGGCTTCAAGAACAGTGTCCTGCACCCCCCCTGCAAAGTGGGACAGGAAGCTAGGTCCCCTGGATAAGCATGTTTGTTGTTCTCCCATAGAAGGCACAGTCTTACCTGGACCACGGCCTCAGCCTCTATGTGCACCATCAGCAGCAGATCCACTTCCCTATTGCCTAAATTGAGTATATATTTATATGCCTGCAAACTTTCTGGTATTAGTAGGGAAAAGAAATTATGCAGCTATGAAAAGGACTTTTCTTTTAATGGTGCAGCGCATTATACAAGTACTTCAATAGCAATAATAAACTCTGCCAAATGCATCTAATCCAAAACTATCCCTCCACTGAATGCAGGTAACATCGGTTTTGTTAGATAAAGGAAGATATGTATGAAAAATACTGTTGTTTTTAGGTTGCAGCAGCAGTCAGCGTCGGACTGGAACACCTTGGGCCCACCAGAGAAAATCATTCTTGGGGCCCACTATGTAGCTACATAGAAATAAATACAAGACCACAAATTGTGCAGTAAAACACACTAATATCAGGGTATAATATAAGGTAGTACATGTCTTAATTATGTAGCAGGAGTTGGGGTAGCCTCCCTCATAGATTATAAAGCAGCCCCCCTCATAGGGGATAATGCTGCCCCCCTCATAGAGGATAATGCTGCCCCCCCTCATAGGGTATAATGCTATATATATATATATAGATAGATAATAGATAGATACCATATATACTCGAGTATAAGCCGACCCCCCTAATTTTGCCACAAAAAACTGGGAAAACTTATCGACTCGAGTATAAGCCTAGGGTGGAAAATGAGATTATGCCCCATATGCTGCCCCATGTATTATGCCCCACAAGATGCTCCATAGATTGTGCCCCATATGCTGCCCATGTATTATGTCCCCATAGATGCTCCATAGATTGTGCCCTCATAGATGCTCCATAGATTATGCCCCCATAGATCCTCCATAGATTATTCCCCCATAGATGCTCCTTAGATTATGCCCCCATAGAAGCTCCATAGATTGTGCCCCCATAGATTATGCCCCTATAGATGCTCCATAGATTATGCCCCATAGATTATGCCCCCATAGATGCTCCTTAGATTATGCCCCCATAGATTATGCCCCCATAGATGCTCCTTAGATTATGCCCCCATAGATTATGCCCCCATAGATTATGCCCCCATAAATGCTCCACAGATTATGCCCCCATAAATGCCCACATTATGCCCCATAGATTATGCCCCCATAAATGCTCCACAGATTATGCCCCCATAAATGCTGCACAGATTATGCCCCCATAGATTATGCCCCATAAATGTTCCACAGATTATGCCCCCATAGATTATGCTCCCATAAATGCTCCACAGATTATGCCCCCATAGATTATGCCCCATAAATGCTCCACAGATTATGCCCCATAAATGCTCCACAGATTATGCCCCATAGATTATGCCCCCATAAATGCTCCACAGATTATGCCCCCATAAATGCTCCACAGATTATGCCCCCATAGATTATGCCCCATAAATGCTCCACAGATTATGCCCCATAGATTATGCCCCCATAAATGCTCCACAGATTATGCCCCCATAGATGCTGCAAAAAAAAAAAAAAAAAGACATACTCACCTCTCGTCGCTGGGGGCCAGGTGCTGGTGTCCTGAGCAGGCGGGGACACAGGCGCGCTATGGGTGACAGGTGCCGGTGTCTCCGCTGACTCAGGGCCCCGGCACCTGCGATATTTACCTGTCACTGGGTCCTCTGCTGAGCGCCACTGTCTTCGGTCCTCCGACAGTGAATGCTCAGGCAGGGGGCGCGGCGCTCACTAATGACGTCATCGCGCCCTCTGCCTGAACATCGCAGCAAGAGAGGACGCGAGGACACAGCGGCGCTCAGCGGTTGGAGCGGGTGACAGGTAAGTAATGATATTCACTGCTTCCCACGCCCATGTGGGCGTGAGAAGCAGTGAATATTCATTTCTCTTTAGCAGCGGGGACAGGGGCTCCTGCCTCCTGTCACCCGCTGCTGCTCTGCTGGCACGGGGCCCCCATGGCAGCTGCGTGGTGTGCCGCTATTAGCGACACGCCACCGGCTGGGGGCCCCTGGAGCAGCAGTGGCCCTAGGCAACTGGCCCCTGTATGCCAGCAGGTGCCAGGGCCCCCCAGATGCCAGGGCCCACCGGAGAATCCTCCGGTTCTCAGGTGGGCCAGTCCGACCCTGGCAGCAGTATACCTATATAAAGACTGTAAGGCAATAAACCTTGAATATATGACTGTGCTAATATACACTCTCTCTCCTATAACAACTCTCCCTGTACTGCTTCCTTAGGACAGTGCGCCGAGCATCGTGTCACTGGGTCTTATAAAAGACACTGTCACGCGATGCGGCCAGCCAGTCACAGTGTTACGCACACAGATGGCGCACGTGATTCCTGGACCCACTGTACCACCATCTGGGTTTACATAGGAGGAGCGTAGCTAAGCAGCTACCTGGTATTTACTGGAGCTCCTGCAGATAGCCACCAGGTACCACTTTTATCAGAAGGTAAAAGGAGTTAGTGGACAATTTCTGCGCTGCCGACAGGATTGAGACGTATATCACAGTGTAGTAAAGTAAGGTGGTAGTTCATTTCAACGCATTTCGAAGTACCGAGTTACTTCTTTTTCAGGAAAAAACAACTTTGGTGGAAGTTTTCCGTGGTCGTCCACTTGCAAATTTGTCAGCTGTTCCTTAACATTGTTTTTCTTTCTTTATTATATGTGATGCTTGACTTTGAGAATAGTTGAATTTCTTAGCTGTTTTTAGCTTTTGCCTGAGTTCACTCTCAGAATTGCAAGCTTCCTGACATCTGGTCATAAAATGTTGAAAACTAACACATAAAAGGATAAAACAATGTCAAATACAATTTTCATCCTTATAGCTGACAACCATTTGCTTCCGGTTTACTAAAATCACCAGGAAAATGGCATCACAATAACCAGACAGAAGTAATCACACTTTTTAAGATAATACCAAACTTTTGGATGCTAATTTACTAGTTATGGCAGCCCTGTCACCTGGTCACTTGCAATACCTTTTCAGAATGTCAACCTAAATTGGTACGTGCTGCTGAAACATATGGCCATATTATAACTCAGATGATCACCTACCTAAAAAGTGGACTCATTATACAGCTTTTCCACTAGTAGGGGCATATATACATAATGTCAAAGCTATCAGCTGTGTTTTCTCTGTTGGTTGTCTATTTGCAGTTGTTTCTTCACATCAAATTGCTTACCGTGTCCTCCTAAACACTTCTCTTGCCTTAAAAGGAACCCATATCCCTGTGGGCATCTCACCAAGTGAAGCTTTCGTGGATGGTACGGTAAGGAAGATGTATCAGCAAATGCTATGCTTGGTATCACTCCATGAGACACATATATCTCCCATGCAGACGATTCCAGAACTAGGAGGACTACTCGAGAGCCACTTTGATGTAACTATAAAGAACAAAACACATTTTTGTACACACATTTAGGCTTTGCTCTCATTGACATATTGCAATCATACATGTAACAACAATAACTTCTGTGTGACGCTCTGAACAGAGTCAAATGCACATTAAAAGGAGTCTGTCAGTTATAAATTGCATAATAAACTAAATACATACCTATATGGCTGCCCCTTATAAAAATTGTTCCTTTAGTTTATTAGGAGATTATTTTTGTCCCTCTCTTCTGACTCATAGAGCTTGCATCATCCAGACGTGCACTATCTACAGGTATACCTGAAAGCGCATTCATGCATGTGCTTGCTTGCATACTGTCAGGAAAATATGAGATATTTCCTGATATCCCAGGAACACATCCAGCTGAATTACTGCCCTTCCCCCCATTGGTTTGTGCAAGGCTAAGCTTCACATGCAGCCTCATGGCTGCAAAAACCCCCCTGCCTTTTCCCTCTGTGAAATGCTGCTCCTTCCTCCCTCCTCCCTCTCTCTCCTGGAATGTTCACTTGCCCCCTCCCTTCAGGTACACGATCTTTGTGTAATGTGAGAGCATGGTCTGCTAGCTCGAGCAAGGAATGTAGTTTCCCGCCAAAACTTTCTTTATTCTCATCCCAATCTCCTTGAACTCAAATTTAATAACTCCCGTTAAATCTAGAAACAGGAAAAGTAGATTTCCAGGTTCAGGATAATCAGAGCTACGCTCGGCACCATCTAGAGGCCTCTGGGGTCAACAGAAACCGAGAAAACAGTTTCTTCCCCCCAGTAACATGCAGGCATATCATATTTGGTCTCAAAAGAATGGTCACGGCACAGAGGAGAAGGTAATGCACCTGTCATCACCCTGTGAGCCCCCAGCCAAAGATATGGAAAGTTAGGAATTTAAATAACTGTTCAAAGGAGGCGTACGTCCTCTATCTCAGCTCACCAATTGTGGTTCATCAAGGTGAAAGCATAAAGCTGACACGCTCAAATGGGGAGGTGTTAGATGCCAGGAGGGCCAGCTAAGACGCTGTGCTGATGAACCATTTCTTCCTTGGGAAGGCCCTCCTCCCCTCATCAACACGTCATACCAGTGACTGAGATGTAGTAAGTTTATTATTTTAATCCGTTTTATTTGTAACTGTCTGTACATACTGTATTTTGTCTCCTTTTGTAATATCTTTTGTATTTTTGTAAACACTGCCTATATTTTCTGGAGTAAACTTATAAATTTACTAGTTTCATTCTTTTGCTCTATGATCGAATCGACACGTACTCTGTGCCAAAACTATGCAACTTTGTGGGTTTTTACCTGACCCAATATAGGCTTTTGTATCAAACAAGGAATTGGTGGCAGCATAGCGTCCTGGTGGTATTGGGGAACCCTGGAAGCGGATTCGAGATTTATGTGTGTATTCCCTGTCTGGGACTGGTGATATCCATACCGCCCTCACTGCAGAGTGCCTGATAGCCAGTACGCGACAAGGCAGCCTTTCTGGTGTCTACTTATCCTAGGTGAAATTCCCTGACTGACCTGAGGATAAGGGGGGTGCCAGAGAGCTGCAAATTCCTAACTGGAACAGAGAGTGTAAATAAAAGTTTGGGTTTCCCTGACAATTGGTGGCAGCAGTGGGATCATAGAGCATTAGTGATTTGGTTTGAGCAATCATTCCTCTCACTAAAAACTTGCACAGTTCTTGCGAGGACCCTGCGTAAAAAGTTTTGAAGATCGAACTCAGTGTTTGTTAGATCTGAGACAATACTGTGTGTGTAGCAGTTACCCCCTCCCCTTCTCTTGTTTTTTTTGTCCTATCTTTTATTTGGAAATTATGGCTACGAAAGGAGAGCTCTGGTACGCCCAGCAGAAAAAGGACACTCTTGCTGGAATATGTACATACAGAGACATTGACCCCCCTGGCAAAAACAAAGACCAAATGGTTGCAGAAATGGTGCAACTTGAAGCAGATCAAGACCATTCCCAGAGCTCAGCAAAAGCAGGCGTCAGTCAAAGTATGAACGATACTGATCCAGAGGTCCAAACGGGGAATGCCAGCCCTATTTGCATCCAGGGCAGTGGGGACCACAATCTGCAGTTGGCTTTGGAGCAATTCCCTGCAGACGATCATCAACAACGGCTGAAGTTGATCCAGCAATACCAAGAGGCCGAGAGAGCTGAGCGGCAGGCCCAAGCCCAGCGAGAGGCCAAGTGGGAAGAGAGACAGTACCAGCTGGAGTTGGCCCGACTCAGAATAACACCATCTACTTCACGGAGCTGTGAGTCAAATAATGCAAAAACCTTCAAAACCCTGGCCAGAGCACTTTCCAGTGATGGAAAAGGACGGGGACTTGGATATATTTCTGCGGGGCTTTGAAAAAGCCTACAGACAGTAACAGCTACCTGATAACCAATGGGCCCCATATTTTACCCCGGAGCTCAAAGGAAAAGCGGCATTTGCTTCTCTTCCCCAAGACTAAGAGGGAGATTATGAGGCCATCAAGCAGGCCTTGATAAAGAAGTACCAGCTGACTCCTGAGGTCTACCGTAAAAAGTTCCTGAACCTCCAACGTGGCCCACAAGACAGCAACAGTGATGTGGTACATGGACTCAGAATCCACTTTGACCAGTGGGTCCAAGGACTGTCAGTGATCACCTTTGAGCAGCTGAAGGACCTGATGGTAAAAGACCAGCTCCTGCATCTTTGTCCAGCTGAGGTAAGACAGTTTGTGATGGACCGGGAGCCAAAAGACACAGATAAAGCAGCGCTGATCAACGACACCTACGAAATCAATCATAAACCGGAGGTGCGGAAGCCGGTCACTGCCAGCTGTAAAGGGGGTAATCCATCAACCAACTCCAGTACCCCTGCCAGCCGACCCACTAAAGGCCCTGGCCCCTTTGCCAACACCAGGCCTACACCTGATCCCTCAAGTGTTATTTCTGTAGTTGGACTGGACATCTCAGCGCCATTTGTCTGGAGAAGCAGAAGAAGAGCCCCCAGCCAAGGCCTCTGGGCCTATTGCAGCAGTTCTTTTTGTCGGTGGGCAGTTGGGAGGGCCTGTGAAAATTTGCAGAGAGTAAACATGGGGAACTATGTCGCTATAGGACTCAAGGGCAACGGGGCCGAACGAACCCTCATCCGACCCGAACTGTTGGCCCCCGAAGAGATCATTCTGAGGAAAACCCTGACTGTCACCGGGGTTAGGGGCATCCGCTGTCCCTTGCTGATGGCCTGGGTTTTTATAGATTGGGGTGCCAGGAGCAGGGTGAAGGAAGTGGGCGTGTCCGAAAACTTGCCCACACACGTTTTGTTGGGAACTGATTTGGGGAGGATATTTGTGTATTATGTCCCTGACACCCCTCCCCGATATGACACTGAGGGTAATGTTAATGCTAATGAGGTGAATGCACATGTTTTACCTGATAATGATGTATCTGATAATTATGTATCTGGGAGTACAGGAGTACTCTGCCAGGTCATGCTGTGGGGTGATATGGTTGAGGAACCCCTAACAGTAGCAAGTGTCAATGTTATGTGAAATGGGAAGAGGCACGGGAACCACGAAGAAGGTAATGCCGTGCAACTGATCACTGCCACGAAGGAAGGTGACCTGGCCGAAGGTAACTGCCCCATATATAGCACTGCTTCTGAGGTTATGGGGGAGGATGGGGAGGTAGTACGCATAGCCGAGCAGGCTGATGGGACTGTGGTAATCCCCTGGGAGATGGCCCATATAGCCGCTGTCACCCGCAGTCGGAGTGCCCAGAATGCAGGTAACACCCTGCCTTCAGGACCCTATTCAGTCAGAGGGATGACTGAACCAGAGACGGACCCAGAGCAGGTCCCAGAGAGTCCCCATGAAGAATGGACCTTAACGTCACTTCTGGCTGCCTCCAGCTTGGAGTTCCAGGCTGCTCTGCACTCCGATGCTAGCCTGGAGAAACTGAGAAACCTCACCGAGAATCCCACCTTCAAGACTGATAAGGAAAGGGTGTTCTGGGAACAAGGGAGGCTATACTGGGGTAAGGTTCCCAGTAAATCCCAACAGGAGTGGTTGAGGGAAAGACAGCTGGTCATACCCTACCAATTTAGGGGTGAATTGTTACAGATTGCCCATGAGATTCCACTCACTGGACACTTGGAGATCAGCGAAACTAAGGCCCAGCTGTCTCAACACTTCTATTGGCACAAAATGGGGAAAGATGTAACCAACTACTGCCGCTCCTGTATCACATGTCAAAGAGTGGGGAAGTTAGGGCCCGCTCCCAAAGCTCCCATGATCTCTTTGCCAGTGATAGAGGAACCTTTCCAGAGCATTGCTGTGGACATGCTGGGACCACTGGCCATACCCAGCAGCTCTGGAAAGCGCTACATCCTTACTGTGGTAGACTATGCTACCTGGTATCCTGAGGCAGTGGCTCTGTCCTTAACTAAGGTGGCGGATGCCCTATTGGCCATCTTTTCATGAGTAGATTTCCCAGGGAGATGCCTACCGACCAGGGGACTCAATTTTTTTCCCGCCTAATGGAGGCTCTCTGTAAGAAAATGCAGGTGAAGCGTTTGGTATCAAGCGTGTATCACCCCCAAACCAATGGTTTGTTTGAGCGCTTCAACAGTACCCTTAAGCAGATGCTAAAAATGCTGGTTGAGACCCAGGGATGTGACTGGGAGCAGTACCTCCCACACCTGCTATTTGCTTACCGAGAGGTTCCGCAGGCCTCAACGGAGTTCTCCCCCTTCGAGCTCATGTACAGCAGGCGAGTCCGCGAACCCCTTGAGTTGCTAACGGAATCCTGGGAACAAGAGCCGAGCCCTTCAGAAGTGTCCATCGTGGAATATGTCATGCGCTTCCGTGACAAGATGCAAACCTAGACGCAGTTGGTGTATGACAACATGGCGCAGGCTGACCAGAAGCACTGGTATGACGAGAACGCCCGGAAACGGACCTACTAGGTGGGTCAGAAGGTGTGGGTACTAGTCCCCGTACCAAAAGATAAGCTTCAGGCAGTAGCCCAGTCACCTACATGGTCACTCCTGACCATGCTCAGGGTAGGCGCAAGGCCTTCCAAATCAATATGATGAAGGCTCATCAAGAACATGGAGCCTGCGTCCTACCGGTCTGCAACGTGCCCGAGGATGGGGAGGAAGACCCCCTCCTAAATTTACTAGTTTCTTTCTTTTTCTCTATGATCAAACTGACATGTACTCCGTGCCAAAACTACGCTACCTTTTGCTTGTGGGTTGGTTCCTGACCCAATATAGGCTTTAGTATCAAACGAGGAACTGGTAGCAGCATAGCATCCTGGTGGTATTGGGGAATTCTGGCAGTGACGGATCAGAGGTTTATGTGTGTATTCCCTGTCGGGGACTGGTGATGTCCATACCGCTCCCACTGCAGAGTGCCAAATAGCCAGTATGCGACAAGGCAACCTTTCCGGAGTTTACTTACCCTAGGTGCAGTTCCCTGACTGACCTGAGGATAAGGGGGTGCCAGAGAGCTGCAAGTTCCTAAACTTGGAAAGTGAAAACAAAAGTTTGGATTTCCCTGAAACATACAGTCCTGTATCCTGATGTCGTATAGGGGAGACATTACTTGTGTGCAAGAGCACACTCCCACTAGTGTCACGGGTGTGTCAGATGCAACAGACAGTTGCTTTGCATCTGGCTGCAGAAGGTTTTTGCGTTTGGCATTGCAGACGCCTTCTTAATACTTCTGACTGTTGGACCCAGTGGCAACCTCCCTCTGGCTTTAATTAACACACCTAGACCTTGGTGTTTATAAACCCCCAGTTTGATGCAGAGATTCGCCAGTGATATTCACTTTTTCCCTTGTGAAGGCTTGGAGCTGTAGCTGTTGACTAACTTCTTCTCTGTTGCTCTTGGAGGACATTTGGTGTTATCTTTCTGGAGTCTACTCAAGCTAAGTTCCTCTCTCTTTGTTTATCTCCCTTGTTGTCTTTAGTTATCAGTGGGGACTGACCAGTTCCCATCCCCCATCCCTATGCAGGGCCTAGCTCTAGGGATATACTGGGCTTAGGTTTCCTGCTTGGCGATTGGTGTGGAACCAATTTAGGGATGGTAGGGTAGGCAGGGTGTTATTAGATCTGCCTGAGGGTCTCCACTCCCCCATTCCATAGTGTTTGGACTTCCTTCCCCTCATCCCTTTGTGTTCCACTTAGTCTTTCCCACACTGTGCATGACAATGCAAAGCGCTGTCAATCAGAAGACAGGAAGATGGAGGCATGCTACTGCTAAAGGCGGAATGGTGCTCTGAGGCGCAAGGCCACGCCAAATGTGCTCCAGGCACTCCAGTTGGGATTAAATTGTTATTCTTAACAAAGAAACAAGCTGCAAATCAAATAAAGAAACAATATGAATAAATGATAAGTTCCTAATATGGATATGTATTTAGTTTACAATGAAATACTCTAAAGCTCAAGTATCATTACCAAATTTGCATCTCTGGTTATTTTTCGCTGCCGGTTTTCTCCAAAGCATGTGGAAGAGATTGCATAAAATTTAGGGTCCCAAGCAGTCAAATACATATTTTATAGGCAGGAAATAAAGTATAATCTTGGAAAAACTCATTTAACTTGAATTTCAACTTTAAATACAAAAGAAAGTTCTCAATAAAAAGGTGGTCTGAGAAGATATTTACTACGATCTGCAACACCATTCCACAGAGCTCTTGTATACTAATGACTCTTGTTACTTTAACAGTTTCCTGGGGCTCAGACCATCCAAGAACACCATGTATCATTAAAGGGAACCTGTCAGCAGTTTTGGCCGATATAAGATACAGCCATCACCTTTCATGGCTTATCTACAGCATTCTATAATGCTACAGATAAGCCCCCGATCCTACCTGAAAGATAAGAAAAATAACTTTTATTATACTCACCGGCGGGGGCGGTCTGGTCCAGTGGGTGTCGCAGGTCCGGGTCCGGCACCTCCCATCTTCTTATGATCGCCGCCCTCCTGCTTGCTTCACAGGCTACCTGACATCGCGCTCTTGAGTAGGCATGCTTATCTGCCCTGTTGAGGGCAGAGCAAAGTACTGCAGTGCGCAGGCACCAGGAAAGGTCAGAGGCCCAGCGCCTGCGCACTGCAGTACTTTGCTCTGCCCTCAACAGGGCAGATAAGCATGCCTGCTCAAGAGCGAGATGCCGGGGAGCCTGTGAAGCAAGCAGGAGGGTGGCATTGCAAGGAGATGGGAGGCACCGGAACCAGACATGCAACACCCCCCGGACCAGACCTTTCCCCAGGTGAGTATAATAAAACAAACGGAAACAAGCTTGAATTCAGAATTTGGCAAGTATATTGAACAGACAAATTCTCTGCATGGCAAGTTTGGTACATGTAAAAAGTTGAAACCTATTTCGCAGTATATACATAGATATTAAGAAATTCTAAGAAGCAACAATACTATTATGTTGTGGTTATTACACACAGTGTTGTCTTTAGCGATTATTACTATAATGCTGGCCACCAGTGTATTACAAACACTGTATTCCCAACAGCGTACAGTATTAGTTTTCTATCTTTCATGTTATTCAGTATTTTACCTTTTTAGAGAGCTGACTCATTGTGAAGCTCACAATACTTTCACCGTTAACTTCAAGAAGTCGAGCTCCTTGAGGAATACCAGCCTTTTGTGCAGCCCCCCCATCTTCAACTGTGAGTAGAAATGTGCCACGTACACCTTGTACAAAACAAGATGGGAATAGTGAATAATTATATCAGTTGGACTACTGTGAATTATAGTCTTCACCTCTGATTACACTTTTTCCATTTATTTTGGAACTTCAGTTGTATAATTCACACTAAAATTAGAGAAGAAAGTACAGTACAATGTACAGTAAGTGAAGGTTTTACCAAACCCTATAATCTAGCATCACAAAGAAGTAAAATATCTACAGCAGATTTTAGATATAGTGGAATTTTGCACCTTTTGTAATTTACCTCTTATTAAAAAATCATCTCCATTCTCAATAATGGGGGGAATTTTAATTCTATTACGTACAGCTTGTTGCTTAGGTTATCGGCCACCTTGCCGTCTAATAATTGCGGGTTTCCTAGGCAAGCAACCCACATCACTCAGAAGCTGGCAGGATCAATGGAAAGCTGCCCCTGCTTGCAGAATGGGAGAGCACTCAGTTCGGACCGGTGGTGCAGTATGAACTGTCAATTTTTTAAAGTATTCTGCCAGCTAGAAATTAGGAAGCCATGAGGCAGAGGAGCGAAGCACTACTGAAGACAGAAGATAATACAGCACCTTATGTTTTTGTTAAGGACTAGGACATTAGGACTATGTTTTTACTCTGGTTTTGGGTGAAAGAATAAACACATTCTTTTTTTTTAAAGTAGCCCTAAAATGATTGAACTTATGTAAATTGATAAAATCAGATAGTATCCACTAACCCTAGTTCCAGCACAGATTTCCCACAGCTGTTTTTGGAATTTTGGCTGCTGCGGTGGACAGCTCACATCACTGCAGCAGTCAATCACAGCTCAATAGCTCGACCAATGCAGATGATACAAGTCACTGAGCTTAGTGATTGGCTGCAACAGTGCTGTGAGATGTCGACAGAATGGCACTGCTGCAGCCAAACACTGCGACAGAAACAGCAGCGAAGAGCCTGTGGTGGACGTGGGGAGGGCTAGTACTATCTGATATTGTTATTTTACATGAGTTCAATCATTTAAAAAAATGGATTTCCCTTTCAGGGTTTATTTATATACAGCTGAAAACCATGTTAGTGAATTATTATCAGGGCACAAATCTGCAATTTGGACTGCTTTTGGCAGAAAATAGAGTGGATTCACTGGGTTTTACTCTGACTGGATAAAAAAAAAATATTATGAAATCTGTTATCAGGATAAATAATAATACATAAGAGCATTGTACATAAGAGTGTCATAGCTTACCGCCTGTAGCACTGGCAGTGAACCCAAAGCCTTTTCCCTCATTCCGTACTAGGCAGAGTTTGGGTCTGGGACATGACTCTGGGATATTATTAGTAAGGAGGGACAATGGTGAGATTTTATCAGCATGCAACTTTTTATAGCTGGGTTCATCAATAACTGTTAGTGACAAGCGGGGACCACTAGCTTTCACCTTCTGGACCACCTGATGATATATAAAATACATTAAAGAAAGGGAACTTCACGGAATATTACCACAAACAGAATAACAACATAAAATTATATGAAGCTAAAAAATCCCTTGTGGGTAATGTATTGGCTAAGCAGGTGCTGAATCCACTAATAGTAATACATATATATGTCACGGTTCCACCCCTCAGTGTGTCTGGGGTGCAGTTACTGACAGCTCGGCTGTCCAATCTGGTACAGGGGTGTGCTAAAGCTGTCAGTACTTTGATTGACAGCCCAGACATCTAATCTGGTACAGGAGCGTACTGAGCTGTCAGTGTGTTGATTGACAGCTGGACTATCCAATCTGATACTGAGAGGTGTCAGCTGTCTACATGTGTTCATTATCCCAGGTGATTGCCATGCTACTTAACTGAGCTATTTCTCCCAGACCACTGCCAGATGTTCATTCTGCTAATGAGGTTTGTGCTCCTGTGCCTTGAGTTCTGTATGCTTGATCTTTTGTTGCCTGACCTTGGACTTCGTTCTGACCATCCATCTATTTAACCCCTTCTGCTCTGATCCGTTATCCTTCTAGTATTCTGCTCTTGAAATGTTACCTGACCACACTTTTGTCTCTTCCTTCTGTTTATGACATACCATCCTGGCTTTTGACCTTGGATTCCTTGACTATTCTGACTCACAGCTTGGCCATGAGAAGTGACTACACTGACAATATACAGCTGTGTGAAAAATTGTACTTGCCCCCTTCCTGATTTCCTATTTTTTTGCTTGTTTGTCACACTTAAATGTTTTCTGATCACCAAACTAATTTAAATATTAGACAAAGTTAACACAAGTAAAAACAAAATGCAGTTTTAAATGAAGGTCTTTACTATTAAGGGAAAAAGAAATCCAAACCTTCAGAGCCCCTGTGTGAAAAAGTGATTTCCCCTAAACCTAATAACTTGTTGGGTTTCCCTTAGCAGCAACAACTACAATGAAGCTTTTGCGATAACTGGCAATGAGTCTTTTTCAATGCTCTGGATGAAGTTGGCCCACTCAATTTGCAGAACTGTTGTAATTCAGCCACCAGCCAGGATCTGTATAAGTGCAGTTACCAAGTGGTATTGAGTGAATGGAGGATGTGGAGACAAATGAATAGGAAAGAGCAGATTAGGATTAACATTTACAAAGAGGGAACTGGGGAGCATTAGGAGGTTAGTGAGTTGAGGTGACAGACTTTCCTAAAAAGATGTGGTTTCAAAGCACGCTTAAAAACATAGGGACTAGGTGTCAGTTGGATCGTTTGAGGTAGTGCATTCCAGTAGACTGGCGCAGCACAGAGAAGTCTTGGAGACGGAGGTGCAAGGTTTAAATTATGGAGGATGTTAGTCTTTGATTAGTTGTAGAACGGAGGGCACATGTAGGGTGATAGACAGAAATGAGGGAGGAGGTGCAGAACTGTGGAGGGCTTTGTTGGTGAGAGTGATAAGTTTATATTGAACTCTGTAGCGAATGGGTTACCTGTGCAGTGACTGAAGTAGCATAGGTGTAGTGGCTGGATAAAAATATGACCCTGTCTGCTGCATTCAGGATGGATTGTAGGGGAGAAAGTTTGGTAGGGGGAGACCTATCAAAAGAGAGCTGCAGCAGTCCAGACGAGAGTGAATAAGAACGACAGTAAGAGGTTTTGCAGCTTCAAATGTGAGATAAGGTCGGATTCTGGAAATGTTTTTTAAGGTGAAAGTGACACGACTGAGTGATTGGATATAAGGAATATAGAAAAGTTCTGTGTCAAATATGACCACAAGACAGTGAGTTTGCTTGGGAGTTATGGTTGCATCACCCAAGGAAAGTGAAAAGTCGGTTTTGGAGAGATTCAGTTTCAGATAGAGGGAGAATATGATGTTAGAGACAGCTTACAGACAATACCTGGTATTTAGTATTAATGTGGGAGAGATGTCAGGTGAAGAGTTGTATAGTTGGGTGTCATCAGCTTGGAGCTGTCACTGGAAACCAAATCTGCTGATGGTTTGTCCAATAGGGGCAGTATATAAGGAGAAGAGGACTTAAGAACCCAAGAATGATCCTTGAAGAAACCTGATAGTTAGGGGAAGAGTAGAAAGAGAACAGCCAGCAAAATATATTGTGAAGGAGAAGCAGGAGAGAACAATGTCCTTGAGGCTGATAGAGTGGAGCATGGTGAGGATGAGCTGGTGATCCACAGTGTAAAATGCTGCAGAAAGATCCAGAAGAATCAGCAGCAAGTAATGACCATTGGATTTTGCTGTTAGTAAGTCATTAGAGACTTTAGTAAGTGCAGTTTCAGTAGAGTGTGAAGAGCAGAAACCAGACTTTAAAGGGTGGAGAAGAGAATTATCTGATAGCGGATGAGATGGGAGTAGACCAAGTGTTCCAGGAGTTTGGAAATAAAAGGAAGATTGGAGACTGGTCTGCAGTTAGCAGCGCAGTTCTGGTCCAGGGATGGCTTTTTAAGTAAATCGGTTATGATGGCGTGTTTGAAAAAAAGGGAAAGATACCCGAAGAAAAAGAGAGGTTAAATATTTTATTTAACTGGGTAGTGACAGCTGGGCAAAGGGACTGAAAGAGATGTGAGGGAACAGGGACACTTATGCAGGTTGTAGGTCGAGATGAAGCAAGGAGCCTGGTCACTTCTTCTGTGACAGGCTCAAAGATGGAAAGAGAACTTGAGGTGCAGGTGGGAAGGGGACCCGGGCACTGATGGGATTGTGCAAAAATGTCTTGACGGATGTAATTGATTTTTTGTAGGAAATAAGTGGCCAGATCATCAGCACTAAAGTTGGTAATGGGAACCTGTACTTTAGGACTCTAGAGGGAGTGAATGGTTTCAAAGAGTCACTTTTGGATTGATGGCTAGAGATGTGATGAGGGTGGTAAGGTAGACTTGTTTAGCCAGACGGAGAGCAGAGTTACTGTATAAGGTTTGAGCATGAACTTATAGTAGATGAAGACTTCTACTGAAAGTGATTTTCTCTACAGACCCTTGGCACTTTTTGAACAGCACTGCAGAAAACGTGTTTGCAGTATGTGCCACAGCTGCCATCATCTCCGCTGGGTTATTCTGCATGTAGCAGGTGAGGCTGCATCCAGTGCGATCTGCAATGTATTTGTTATGCTAGCACCCTGACTGGTTGGCGCGAGCGTGGGGGGTGTGGCCCCACTGTGCCACAAACCAGACTACCCTGAAAGGGGCGTGACTAAGCAGCTACCTTGGTGTTCAATAGAGCTCTGATGGTGAGGTCAGGCTTGTGCAGCAGGTAGCTGCCAGGTACCACTCCAGGGTGGTGTCTAGCTGTGGCTGCTGATCCCGCTGGGAACAGAACACTAGAACAGATGCAGGCAAGAGTCGATGGGCATGACTGGTACTGTGGTGGGCACGGCAGGTACTCTTGGCAGACAGGCAGGCACGGCTGAGACACTGGCAGAAAGGCGGGCACGGCTGAGACACTGGCAGACAGGCGGGCACAGCTGAGACACTGGCAGACAGGCGGGCATGGCTGAGACTCTGGCAGACAGGACACGGCTGAGACAGAAGGGACAGGAACTGACTTGGAAGGCACAGAAACATGGGCAGGTATGAATGGAACAAGGGAAGAGGTAGCGACCTGTTCAGACTGGAGAAGCTGGGGTCGGTTCAGGAAGGACAGAGACACAAACTGGAATGAGAGATATTTGGGAACAGATAGGGAACTGTTCAGACTGGTGGAGCTGGAACTGCAGGGAGCGGAGTGGGAATAGAACCGCAAAGAGCGGAGCAAGGCAGCACCACAAGTCGGCGGTGCAAAAGCAGAGCAAAACCGCAGGTAAGCGGAGCAAGTGCAGAGCAGAACCGCAGTAGGTGGAGCAAGTGCAGAGCAGAACTGCAGGTAGATGGAGCAAGTGCAGAGCAGAACCGCAGGTAGGCGGAGCAAGTGCAGAGCAGAACCACAGGTAGGTGGAGCAAGTGCACAGCAGAACCGCAGGTAGGCGGAGCAAGTGCAGAGCCGCTGGGTGCGGCGAGCAGAGCCGCTAGGTGCGACGAACAGAGCAGAACCACAATAGACACAAGGATACACACAGCAGGTGGGAAAGAATACAGACAAGGATACAATGGACACAGAAATAAGACTGAATACAGACAAGATAAGAGATAGCAGACAGCACACGGAGGAAGTCAGGGATGCACGCTCCAGTTCATGGATCCCAATGAACACCAAAGTCCATAAAAAAGAAAGAGGAGCAGCATCCATCCAGGTGAAAAATACAAAAAAATCTTTATTCTGCCAAATACAATAACAACGTTTCGGCCATATTGTGGCCTTTTTCAAGTACATACAAAAGTGCATACAGGCGGCCTTAAATGGTGTGTAGGAGCCAATCACCATCACAGGTTCCGCCTTATAGCTAATAGACATATACATAAAAAATATAAAACGTCAATCAGACACTAGTGCAATAATCTCCATTAGAACATATAGGGACCGTTTGTATATTATCCCAAAATAACAAATCAAGGACATATGTAAACAATACAATACATTTATGTTCACCAATAGATGACTGGCTACCCCATAACCATGGTGACGATCCACAAATCACCAGATACCATCTAAACCATGCGTCCTAACATGAGTCCTAACATGAGTCGATACCGGTGATGGGATGATCGATTTGGCACCCAGGAGAGGCGAGTAGCACCATTGGCTGGGATATTATGTTCAGATGGTATCTGGTGATTTGTGGATCGTCACCATGGCAGAGGCGATCGAGTAGTGGCAGATTCTAGCCTCCCATGGAGGCTATTGAAGCATGCCAAAAGTTAAAAATTTTTTTTAAAAAATATGAAAAAAATAAAAAAATATAAAAGTTTAAATCACCCCCCTTTCGCACCATTCAAAATAAAACAATAAGTAAAAATCAAACATACACATATTTGGTATCGCCGCTTTCAGAATCGCCCGATCTATCAATAAAAAAACATTACCCTGATCGCTAAATGTAGAGGTGATGCACAGATCACCTCTATGTAGCAGAATGACAGCATTGCTACGAGCGCCAACCACAGGGTGGTGCTCATAGCAATCCATGATCAACAACCATAGAAGCCTCTGGTTGTTATGACAACGCACCGATGACCCCCCGATCACGTGACGGGGTTAGCTGTGTACGTATTTCCATCTCGGAAGCTCTAGTTAAATACCGCTGTCAGTGTTTGACAGCGGCAAATAACTACTTAATAGCTGACATGTCCCAGTTTTGATGCGGAATCACCGCTGGAGCCCTCATCAAAGCGGGGGATAATGGCCGCTGACGTACTATCCCGTCAGCGACCAGTAAGGGGTTAAAAAAGTTGCATGCCATACAGTAAATGTGGCAAAAACTGTGAAAATACCAAGCACCTGCCTTCTTTGACAAGCTCAAAACAAAAATGGCAGACTTGATTCCTAATGCTTTAAAAATGGAGCAAAAACTTTTATAAATATATCTAAAAAAAACTCAAGAGTCCTCATGGATGAAACCACATTGTGAGGAAGGGACCTAAGTACAGTCATGGTGAAAAGTTTTGAGAATGACACAAATATTATATTTTCACATGATCTGCTGCCCTCTGGTTTTTATGTGTGTTTGACAGATGTTTTTTTTTATCACAGACAGAAATATAATTGCAAACATATCAGTAACAAAAGCTTATATTGACAGTTAGAATGAGTTAATGCAGCAAGTCAATATTTGCAGTGTTGACTCTTCTTCTTCAGGACCTCTGCAATTCTCCCTGGCATGCTCTCAATCAACTTCTGGACCAAATCCTGACTGATAGCAGTCCATTCTTGCACAATCAATGCTTTCATTTTGTCAGAATTTTTAGGTTTTTGTTTGTCCACCCGTCTCTTGATGATTGACAACAAGTTCTCAATGGGATTAAGATCTGGGGAGTTTCCAGGCCATGGACCCAAATCTCTATGTTTTGTTCCCTGAGCCATTTAGTTATCACCTTTGCTTTATGGCAAGGTGCTCCATCATGCTGGAAAAGGCATTGTTGATCGCCAAACTGCTCTTGGAGGGTTGGAGAAGTTGCTCTTGGAGGACATTCTGGTACCATTCTTTATTCATGGCTGTGATTTTAGGCAAGACTGTGAGAGAGCCGATTCCTTTGGCTGAGAAGCAACCCCACACATGAATGGTTTCAGGATGCTTAACAGTTGGCATGAGACAAGACTGGTGCTAGCGCTCACCTTGTCTTCTCCGAATGAGGCGTTTTCCTGATGTCCCAAACAATCGAAAAGGGGATTCATCAGAGAAAATAACTTTACCCCATTCCTCAGCAGTCCACTGCCTGTACCTTTTGCAGAATATCAGTCTGTCCATGATGTTTTTTCTGGAGAGATGTGGCTTCTTTGCTGCCCTCCTTGAGACCAGGCCTTGCTCCAAGAGTCTCCGCCTCACAGTGCGTGCAGATGCACTCACACCTGCCTGCTGCCATTCCTGAGCAAGCTCTGCACTGCTGGTAGCCCGATCCCGCAGCTGAAATACTTTTAAGAGACGGTCCTGGTGCTTGCTGGTCTTTCTTGGGCGCCCTGAAGCCTTTTTGGTAACAATGGAACCTCTCTCCTTGAAGTTCTTGATGATGCGATAGATTGTTGACTGAGGTGCAATCTTTCTAGCTGCGATACTCTTCCCTGTTAGGCAATTTTTGTGCATTGCAATGATGACTGCACATGTTTCTTTAGAGATAACCATGGTTAACAGAAGAAAAACAATGATGCCAAGCACCAGCCTCCTTTTAAAGTGTCCAGTGGTGTCATTCTTACTTAATCATGACAGATTGATCTCCAGCCATATCCTCATCAACACCCACGCCTGTGTTAATGGAGCAATCACTGAAAAGAGGTTAGCTGGTCCTTTTAAGGCAGGGCTGCAATGATGTTGAAATGTGTTTTGGGAATAAAGTTAATTTTCTAGCCAAATATTGACTTTGCAAGTAATTGCTGTTAAGCTAATCACTCTTTATAACATTCTGGAGTATATGCAAATTGCCATTAGAAAAAGTGAAGCAGTAGACTTTGTAAAAATTAATATTTGTGTCATTCTCAAAACTTTTGTCCATGACTGTAGGCTGGAACATTCGATATTTGTCATTATCTTTTCAGAAAACCTCTACAAGATATCAACAGCTGTGGACTATCAATTTTTATTTTGTCATGGAATAATGAAGTAAAAACTGCGGAAAGAGTCAATATCAGAGCACAGTAGGTGAGATGTCAATTGCATGTTTTGTTTGTTTAACCCATGTTGAACCATTGTTAAAAACAAAATTAACCATTTTTGAATTGTAATTCTTTTTAGGTTGTGCCCTGCTGTCATACTATCACTACAGTTGCCTATAAGCATGTGTGGATCTATGTGTCATCGCGTTAATCCTTGTATGCACTGATTTGGCAACAATTTGAATTTCCACACTTTCAGTGGATCTTCTCATTAAAAATGCAACACATATATTAAACATTAATCTACTCGTTCTTGTTAGCGAGGATAACAAATACAAATGTCATACATCATTCAAGATGTGACAGACAAGCTAATCCCAGTAGAACTTAAGAGATGTTGGGTATGAGCTCATGATGTCTACGGCTAGAAGCTGACTGTACTCTGCCCGCCATAATTGTACTTTACAGGATTGTGTGCTATTTGTTTGTTATAATAAGGGGGGTTTTAATTTTGTTACAAATACCCAAAATACTGGTAAATAATCAGTGATTGTTATACTTATTTCTTATAAGAATCATCACTTAGTTTTTCTTTAGTAATGGCAAAGATGTCTTCTTATGACAACATAGGACTGGATATTTGGAATATATCTTTGCTTTATAATGCACAATTGCTGCTGTGGGGTCTCAGAAGGGATGATAAAATCTGATGTTATTCCACTTTCTCAAAATATACTAGAAATGACTGATGACAAAACTAAATGTATTCTGTAGGACAATAAAACTAATACAGATATCTGTGTGGCATTACTACAGCAAAGTGAGGTTTCATTTGTGAAAAAAAAATGATATACCTTCATCCATTCATAATGTATACAGATAAATTACAGTATATACATTGAATTCTGAACTGAAAATAGAGTCATGATCTCACCCTAATGTGCACTTGTTCATGCACATATTCCCCATTGATCTGCAGCACTTGGTCTCCATCTTTAAGTCCTGCAAGATGAGCTGGTCCTCCAGGTACAACTTGACGAATAACATGGCCATTCGATCTATCTCCATACGCAAATGAAATCCAAAAGTGCCGTTGACATCTTTTCTCAGCACACATACTCGAGCTGTAGACTCAGGATTTGTGCCTTGAAAGAAAGAATAATTTACATTTAAGGATTTGAGGTTTAAAAATAAAATTGAGTTAAAGGGAATTTGCCAGTAGAATCAAATCCCCTAAGCCAGGGTTCCCCAACTCCAGTCCTCAAGGCCCACCAACAGGTCATGCTTTCAGGATTTCGGTAGTATTGCCCAGGTGATAATTGCATCACCTGTGCAATACAAAGGAAATCCTGAAAACATGACCTGTTGGTGGGCCTTGAGGACTGGAGTTGGGGAACCCTGCCCTAAGCCATCTATTATATATACACATATACAGGTGCTTCTCACAAAATTAGAATATCATGAAAAAGTTAATTAGTTTCAGTTCTTCAATACAAAAAGTGAATCTTCTATATTATACAGAGTCATTACAAACAGAGTGATCTATTTCAAGTGTTTATTTCTGTTAATGTTGATGATTATGGCTTACCAATGAAAACCCAAAAGTCATTATCTCAGTAAATTAGAATAATTAACAAAAAAAACAACACATTCAAAGGCTTTCTAAGTATTTAAAAAGGTCCCTTAGTCTGTTTCAGTAGGCTCCACAATCATGGGGAAGACTGCTGACTTGTCAGATGTCCAGATGGCAGTCATTGACACACTCCACAAGGAGGGTAAGCCACAAAAGGTCATTGCTAAAGAAGCTGGCTGGCAGAGTGCTGTATCCAAGCATATTAATGGAAAGTTGAGTGGAAAGAAAAAGTGTGGTAGAAAAAGGTGCACAAGCAACCAGGATAACCACCGCCTTGAAAGGATTGTTAAGAAAAGGCCATTCAAAAATTTGGGGGAAATTCACAAGGAGTGGACTGCTGCAGGAGTCATTGCTTCAGAGCCCCACACAAACGTATCCAGGATATGGTCTACAAGTGTCGCATTCCTTGTGTCAAGCCACTCATGACCAATTGATAATGCCAGAAGCATCTTACCTGAGCCAAGGAGAAAAAGAACTGGACTGTTGCTCAGGGATCCAAGGTGTTGTTTTCAGATTAAAATAAATTTTGCATTTCATTTGGAAATCCAGGTCCCAGAGCCTGGGAAGAGTAGAGACAGACAATCCAAGCTGCTTGAGGTCTAGTGTGAAGTTTCCACAATCAGAGATGGTTTGGAGAGCCATGTCATCAGCTGGTATAGGTCCACTGTGTTTTATCAATACTAAAGTCAGCGCAGCCGTCTACCAGGAAATTTTAGAGCACTTCATGCTTCCCTCTGCCGACAGGCTTTTTGGAAATTTCATTCTCAAACAGCACTTGGCACCTGTCCACACTGCCAAAATTACCAATATCTGGTTTAAAAACAATAGTATCACTGTGCTTCATTAGCCAGCAAACTCACCTGACCTTAACCCCGTAGAGAATCTATGGGGTATTGTAAAGAGGAAGATAAGAGACTCCAGACTCCACAATGCAGACAAGCTGAAGGCTGCTCTCAAAGCAACCTGGGCTTCCATAACACCTCAGCAGTGCCACAGGCTGATCGCCCTCCATGCCATGACGCATTGATGCAATAATTGATGCAAAAGGAGCCCCGACCAAGTATTGAGTGGATTTACTGAACATACATTTGAGAAGGCCAACATTTCAGATTTTAAAATCATTTTTAAAGCTGGTGTTATAAAGTATACTAATTTACTGAGATAATGACTTTTGGGTTGTCATTGGCTGCAAGCCACAATCATCAACATTAACAGAAATAAACACTTGATATAGATCACTCTGTTTGTAATGACTCTATATAATATGAGTTTCACTTTTTGTATTAAAGAACTGAATAAATTAACTTTTTCACGATATTCTAGTTTTGTGAGAATACAGTGGGTACGGAAAGTATTCAGACCCCTTTACATTTTTCACTTTTTGTTTCATTGCAGCCATTTGGTAACTTCAAAAAAGTTATTTTTTTTCTCATTACTGTGCACTCTGCAAACCATCTGACTGAAAAAAACAAATGTAGAAATTTTTGCAAATTTGTTAAAAAAGAAAACTGAAATATCACGTAGTCATAAGTATTCATATCCTTTGCTCAGACACTCATATTTAAGTCACATGCTGCCCATTTCCTTGTGATCTTCCTTGAGATGGTTATACTCCTTCATTGGAGTCCAGCTGTGTTTAATTAAACTGATAGGACTTGACTTGTAAAGGCACACACCTGTCTATATAAGACCTCATAGCTCACAGTGCATGTCAAAACAAATGAGAATCATGAGGTCAAAGGAACTGGCCAAGGAGCTCAGAGACAGAATTGTGGCAAGGTACAGATCTAGACAATATTACCAAAGAATATATGAAGTACTCAAGGTTCCTAAGGGCACAGTGGCCTCCATAATCCTTACATGGAAGAAGTTTGGGACCAGAGTAAGGAGGTGGCAGAAACCCCCGTCTGCCCTCTCTCTCTCCTATGTGCACTTACCTATGTACGACATGTGCATTAACCGTAGTGTTTATGTTTTGTGTAGTAATGTAATATATGTTATGTATTTTATGCTGTGTTTGCAATGTGTGTACCGCCATATGTTGCACCTGTATTGTACTGTATTGCGTATTGTGGGGAATTCCCCTTCAATTACTATTACTAACCTAGGGACAGTTGAGGTTTAAATTAGGGGCTGGGCCAGCAGCAGAAAGGAGCGAGGAAGCTGCTGCTCCAGGTCAGACGCATATCTTTAGACCGGGCATTGCCAGACTCCCGGAGGGGAGAAGATCTGTTGCCCCGGACTCAAGGACCTAAGCATCGCAACATGGGCCCCAGGACTTCGGAAGGGCCCCCGCTGAAAGGACCATAAGTGTCCAGATCCCAGCGCGTGGACAACTGTTTGAACTTGGCTACCGTGGCCATTGTGGGTACGGCCTTGGACAGTGTCAGGGAGAGAGCAAGAAGCCAGTGTTGTGTTTCTTCTATCTCATCATCATTTTATTAAGTTATTCCCTGTTGGACCGCAGCTGCATTCTTGGACTTTAATTGCCTGGACTACTGTGGCCGGAAGAAGAAAAGTTAACCTGTGGCGAAGAGTTGTGTGTAACAACCCTGCTGGCATCACTGCATAGCCTCCCATCTCCCGCACACCAACATACTCACTGCTCCAGGTCTTGCTGTGATTTCTGTCTGCTGCCAGCTCCAAGCTTTGTGCCTCTTGTCTCCTATCTGCTCTGTGCATGTTTCCTGGTTGTGTCCATAGGGGGGCTGCGCCAGAACTCTCTGGTTCTCAGTTAGTGTTTTGCTACTGAGCTGCCAAGTTTTGCTCTGTGTTCCTCCATCTTTGGAGGCTTCACTCCTAGCTTTGTCTTGTACCTGTTTGTCCGGCCGTCCAGGAGGCAGAATATCCTGGTCTCTGTGCTCTTGCTTCTGACCTCATCTTGTACTTGTCCTTGCCGCCCTCCAGGAGACAGAATATCCTGGTTCCTGTGTCTTTGTCCATGTACCTTGTCTTATGTCATTTCCCTGTCTGAACTCTGTCCTACCTCTGTCGCTTAGTCTCATTGTCTGTGGTTTCCTTTCCTTCTGTGTCACTCTGCTTTGCTCCTGCAGCTGCAGTAATCTCTTGCTGCAGCTCCTCTCCGCATATCTTGCGGTTCCGCTCTGCTTCACTCCTGCAGCTGCAGAACCTCTTGCTGCTGCTCCTCTCCGCATACCTTGCGGTTCCGCTTTGCTTTGCTCCTGCCGCTGCAGAACCTCTTGCTGCAGCTCCTCTCTGCATATCTTGTGGTTCCGCTTTGCTTTGCTCCTGCCACTGCAGAACCTCTTGCTGCTCTACAGCCCTTCTCCGCAGCCTTGCGGTTCTCCTCCTGTGTGAACAGGTCTCTACCTGTTTTTCCATACACCATTCCTTCCAGTCAGTTCCAGTATCTGCATTTGCTGTGTGAACAGGGCCCGCCAGCCCTGTGTCTCAGCCGTACCTGCCAGCCCTGTGTCTCATCTGTGCCTGCCAGCCCTGTGTCTCATCCGTGCCTGCCAGCCCTGTGTCTCATCCGTGCCTGCCAGCCCTGTGTCTCATCCGTGCCTGCCAGCCCTGTGTCTCATCCGTGCCTGCCAGCCCTGTGTCTCATCTGTGCCTGCCAGCCCTGTGTCTCATCCGTGCCTGCCTGCCCTGTGTCTCATCCGTGACTGCCTGCCCAGTGTCTCAGCTGTGCCTGCCAGTCCTGTGTCTCATCTGTGCATGCCTGCCCTGTGTCTCATCTGTGCCTGCCTGCCCTGTGTCTCATCTGTGCCTGCCTGCCCTGTGTGTCATCCATGCCTGCCTGCCCTGTGTCTCAGCTGTGCCTGCCTGCCCTGTGTCTCAGTCATGCCTGGCTGCCCTGTGTCTCATCCGTGCCTGCCTGTGTGTAGCCCTGGTGTTAGGCACACGCAGTACCCTGGAGAGTGTGTGGCGAGACAGCAGTTTAATGCTCAATATCCATTCACTCAACATACACTAGACACACCCTTAGGGTAGTGTAGTTACTTGTTAGGGAGTGGTCAGGGTGTATATTGGTTGAGTGATTTTAGAAGAAAGAGAGGAGTTCTGTTTCCTGTCTTCGGACAGAGAGGACGTCTGGAGTTTAGCTGGAGGGAGGAAGCCGTCGAGCCAGCTCTTTATCAGTTCAGAAAGTGGAGGCTAGTACAGGTGGTCCAAGTCACCTCAGCCTAGTCAGAGCTGTACCTCACCTGAATACATTGAAAGAAAGAAGAAGCTTAGTGCAGAAAGACTTCAGTCACCTGTCTAAAGGACAGTGAAAGGTTCAGAGACGTGCTCCTGCCTAGTGATAACTGAGAATCTGTAACTAACTTCGTAGAAAGTGAAGAAGGAAGTGATTACCCGACTTTTTGCAAGTGTGAGTGTTTATGCTACCAGCGAGGACAAGGCGAAAGGCACAGTGGAAAGATTATTGGAAAAGTGCTTTCGGGATTGAAGAAGTCCTGCACATTGCAACCGGTCACTGGGGACCGAAGGATCACTATTAGCTTCAAGCATAGTGGTAAGAAAACCAGGGATTTACCGGACCTTAGGTCGCGGCAAACAGCCCCATATAGTCAGTACGTAACTGGGGTCAGGGGAGTGAAGACTTTGAGTCAGTGCACGACAAGATAAGAATTCAGCTCTCTCACAGGAAGGCTCCTACCACAAAACTGACTGGGCAGTACAGCTATGGATTAGCTGGAGTTACTGAGGGAACTACGCTTCAGGCTGGTTGTACTCATTGTATTGGAAGTAAAGGAGGCCCCTAACTTGTCCAGCTGCTGTCTCAAAATACACTCTCCTTGGATCAGCCTCCCTGGGACCTGCCTGAACATCTTACAAGTAAAGGTATGGAAAGACGCTGACCGTGTGAGACTGTGTTATTTATCTGCACCCGACTTCACTAACTTAATAGACTTTGAGGGAAAAGTCCCACCTGTAGGGGACCTGACATCTAGCTGCCTCACCATCCCCTCAGAGATCTACAGCAGCGCTGGTACAAATTACCAGAAGACTACAGGTGGCGTCACAAACTGTATATAAATCTATCCCCTGTAAATATTCCCCCAACATACGCCAGACCGCCAGGGCCACAGACCGAGCCACCGCTACCTGTGACAATCCCCATAGACTTCCATGGGCTCGGCTCTGAGTACCCCATTGCCCTGGTAATCCACAATTGTGGTGGCGGGTCGACACAAAATTGGCGTCACGAACAGGATGCGAAACTCGCAAAATTGCGAGCCCTGTGTGCCTATGGAATTGTTTTTGTGAAAAAGGACTGTTTGCACTTTTGGCGCCAAAATCGCCATTTTTGTCGCCATATTCGCGCCTCAGGCGCTGGAGAAGAAGGTGGGCGTGCCTTCGTGGGCGTGTACCCCCAGTGGCGCGAAGAAAATGCCTGCCCTCTCAAAGTGCTATTACAACATGCGATCCTGCCCTACAGCAAAGGAGGTCCGCCTCCTCTTCACCTTCCCTGCGAGGAGGAGGAGACGCAAACCCCGCCTCCACGGAAGAGACCGGATGTCTCTGGAGGAAGAAGAAAGAATCTTCTGGAACATCATGGAAGCAGGACGTGTGCAGCCGAGCAGGGAAGCGGAGGAAGGCAGGCCCCGTGCCCCAGCCAAGCTGCCACCAGCACCGGAGTTATCCGTGGTCCTGCACCTGCAGCAGGCGTTGCTAGAAATTCAGGAAGAAAATGCACGCCTGAAGAAGATGATTTCGCCACAACTTGGATTTGAAGAGATTGAGAGACGCCGGCGTACCCTGGAGCAGCGGAGGCTGTGGGACGCGGTGATCTCTCCCTTCGATGATCCCCTACGTCTGGAGTTACCAAAACTTCTGCTGCCCAAGGCAAAGGAGCAACCGGAGGCTGCCCCCGAAAGTACCAATCCTGATCCCACCGGTGAAGCGGTGGAGGCGAAGGAGGTTGAGGAGGTACCGCCAGTTCCGGAACGCCCGCCCGGCCAGGAGGCCGCAGCAGATGATCGAACCCCGGCAGGGACACCGGAGGGGTCCTGTCCGTCGTTACCAGACGTCGACTGGGACGAGATGGCGCGCCTGGATGACGTCGCCTATACCGCCCAGTGGGAATATGAGTGGCAGCGTCGTGAGGAGAAGCAGAAACGCCAGCAGGAGGAAGAGCGGGAAGCTCAGCGGAACCGTCAGCGGCAACATGCAGAGCTGATCGCGGACAAGGAGAGTGTCCGAAGAGAGAAAGGTACCCTGAGGGAACCGCGGCGGCAGGGGTGTGTGACTGAGTTCCAGCTCCGGAAGGGCTGGGGCTTCATCCGTGAACCGGGCCTCTACCCAGGGTCTTTGTTAGTCGCAGGGACGTAGAATCCCACCTACCGCAAGGCCATCCCGGGAGGGACTTAGTAAATGGAGACATTGTCACGTATACACGGCACTGGGGAATGAAGGGATGGTATGCCCTTAACGTCACAGTCGTCCGTGACCCCGTCCCAGACGCAGGTAACGTCACCACTACCGCAGCGTCCCCGTCTCCAGCTCAAGCAGTATCCGGCCGTGCCCCAGCATCGCCCCCTGCAAGTTCATCGCAAATTAAAGCAGCATCTACATCGCAATATGCGACCCAGTCTCAATCGCAATCCATGACACGGTCCATATCGTTAACTGTGATTGAAACGCAATCGGTGTCTCGTGAGGAGAATGTACCCGTTGCGCCCCTAGTGGTTCGCACAAAGACTGTGGCGACTCAAACCCCAATAGCAGGTCACGACCTGTTAGTTCTGGGATCTAGGGCCCATTGCATTGTTCCAGCCCCGGGGTGGAAAGTGTATTTGAAAATGAATAAATAGTAAAGAAAAATCGGTGAGATCCATATAGGGTCTACCATAAGTAAAATTGTAGAAAGTTTAAGAATGTTTTACAAATTTTTGCACAAGTTGAAGAGTATAATGTATCTAATGCATATATGTATTTCTCACAGTAGAATGCCCGGCTGGGTAACCAGAAAAAGTTTTGCACTTTAGTATTATGTGATATTATATCTGTGTCTTCGTTTAACAATGGACTTTGAGGTTGAGGACTGTGCCAGCCCAGAACTTATTTGTATATAGTTGCGCTTCGGTGCTTTATCTTGGTTTTACATAAAACCAGCACAACTACCTCTGAATACAAAAACCCGTGTGGTGTGGCACTGAGTGAGGTCTGCATTCGGATGTCCTGCAGCCCACCCAGGACCTACGTTGAAGGTTTGGTGCGGGTCCTTCACAAGAATACTGTATATTTATTGAATGCTATTTAATATTTGTATTTTTCTATAATGTTTTATCGCAACGTTCAAGATATCCTCACCTCCCGGATGGGACGAATTAATGTTTATTGTTGATGTTTTCACGCATAAACAAAATGTCTCTTTTGTATTTTACAGCCCGGGAGTGCTGTCTTTTACCATGGGGGAATGTGTAGCCCTGGTGTTAGGCACACGCAGTACCCTGGAGAGTGTGTGGCGAGACAGCAGTTTAATGCTCAATATCCATTCACTCAACATACACTAGACACACCCTTAGGGTAGTGTAGTTACTTGTTAGGGAGTGGTCAGGGTGTATATTGGTTGAGTGATTTTAGAAGAAAGAGAGGAGTTCTGTTTCCTGTCTTCGGACAGAGAGGACGTCTGGAGTTTAGCTGGAGGGAGGAAGCCGTCGAGCCAGCTCTTTATCAGTTCAGAAAGTGGAGGCTAGTACAGGTGGTCCAAGTCACCTCAGCCTAGTCAGAGCTGTACCTCACCTGAATACATTGAAAGAAAGAAGAAGCTTAGTGCAGAAAGACTTCAGTCACCTGTCTAAAGGACAGTGAAAGGTTCAGAGACGTGCTCCTGCCTAGTGATAACTGAGAATCTGTAACTAACTTCGTAGAAAGTGAAGAAGGAAGTGATTACCCGACTTTTTGCAAGTGTGAGTGTTTATGCTACCAGCGAGGACAAGGCGAAAGGCACAGTGGAAAGATTATTGGAAAAGTGCTTTCGGGATTGAAGAAGTCCTGCACATTGCAACCGGTCACTGGGGACCGAAGGATCACTATTAGCTTCAAGCATAGTGGTAAGAAAACCAGGGATTTACCGGACCTTAGGTCGCGGCAAACAGCCCCATATAGTCAGTACGTAACTGGGGTCAGGGGGAGTGAAGACTTTGAGTCAGTGCACGACAAGATAAGAATTCAGCTCTCTCACAGGAAGGCTCCTACCACAAAACTGACTGGGCAGTACAGCTATGGATTAGCTGGAGTTACTGAGGGAACTACGCTTCAGGCTGGTTGTACTCATTGTATTGGAAGTAAAGGAGGCCCCTAACTTGTCCAGCTGCTGTCTCAAAATACACTCTCCTTGGATCAGCCTCCCTGGGACCTGCCTGAACATCTTACAAGTAAAGGTATGGAAAGACGCTGACCGTGTGAGACTGTGTTATTTATCTGCACCCGACTTCACTAACTTAATAGACTTTGAGGGAAAAGTCCCACCTGTAGGGGACCTGACATCTAGCTGCCTCACCATCCCCTCAGAGATCTACAGCAGCGCTGGTACAAATTACCAGAAGACTACAGGTGGCGTCACGAACTGTATATAAATCTATCCCCTGTAAATATTCCCCCAACATACGCCAGACCGCCAGGGCCACAGACCGAGCCACCGCTACCTGTGACAATCCCCATAGACTTCCATGGGCTCGGCTCTGAGTACCCCATTGCCCTGGTAATCCACAATTGTGGTGGCGGGTCGACACAAAATTGGCGTCACGAACAGGATGCGAAACTCGCAAAATTGCGAGCCCTGTGTGCCTATGGAATTGTTTTTGTGAAAAAGGACTGTTTGCACTTTTGGCGCCAAAATCGCCATTTTTGTCGCCATATTCGCGCCTCAGGCGCTGGAGAAGAAGGTGGGCGTGCCTTCGTGGGCGTGTACCCCCAGTGGCGCGAAGAAAATGCCTGCCCTCTCAAAGTGCTATTACAACATGCGATCCTGCCCTACAGCAAAGGAGGTCCGCCTCCTCTTCACCTTCCCTGCGAGGAGGAGGAGACGCAAACCCCGCCTCCACGGAAGAGACCGGATGTCTCTGGAGGAAGAAGAAAGAATCTTCTGGAACATCATGGAAGCAGGACGTGTGCAGCCGAGCAGGGAAGCGGAGGAAGGCAGGCCCCGTGCCCCAGCCAAGCTGCCACCAGCACCGGAGTTATCCGTGGTCCTGCACCTGCAGCAGGCGTTGCTAGAAATTCAGGAAGAAAATGCACGCCTGAAGAAGATGATTTCGCCACAACTTGGATTTGAAGAGATTGAGAGACGCCGGCGTACCCTGGAGCAGCGGAGGCTGTGGGACGCGGTGATCTCTCCCTTCGATGATCCCCTACGTCTGGAGTTACCAAACTTCTGCTGCCCAAGGCAAAGGAGCAACCGGAGGCTGCCCCCGAAAGTACCAATCCTGATCCCACCGGTGAAGCGGTGGAGGCGAAGGAGGTTGAGGAGGTACCGCCAGTTCCGGAACGCCCGCCCGGCCAGGAGGCCGCAGCAGATGATCGAACCCCGGCAGGGACACCGGAGGGGTCCTGTCCGTCGTTACCAGACGTCGACTGGGACGAGATGGCGCGCCTGGATGACGTCGCCTATACCGCCCAGTGGGAATATGAGTGGCAGCGTCGTGAGGAGAAGCAGAAACGCCAGCAGGAGGAAGAGCGGGAAGCTCAGCGGAACCGTCAGCGGCAACATGCAGAGCTGATCGCGGACAAGGAGAGTGTCCGAAGAGAGAAAGGTACCCTGAGGGAACCGCGGCGGCAGGGGTGTGTGACTGAGTTCCAGCTCCGGAAGGGCTGGGGCTTCATCCGTGAACCGGGCCTCTACCCAGGGGTCTTTGTTAGTCGCAGGGACGTAGAATCCCACCTACCGCAAGGCCATCCCGGGAGGGACTTAGTAAATGGAGACATTGTCACGTATACACGGCACTGGGGAATGAAGGGATGGTATGCCCTTAACGTCACAGTCGTCCGTGACCCCGTCCCAGACGCAGGTAACGTCACCACTACCGCAGCGTCCCCGTCTCCAGCTCAAGCAGTATCCGGCCGTGCCCCAGCATCGCCCCCTGCAAGTTCATCGCAAATTAAAGCAGCATCTACATCGCAATATGCGACCCAGTCTCAATCGCAATCCATGACACGGTCCATATCGTTAACTGTGATTGAAACGCAATCGGTGTCTCGTGAGGAGAATGTACCCGTTGCGCCCCTAGTGGTTCGCACAAAGACTGTGGCGACTCAAACCCCAATAGCAGGTCACGACCTGTTAGTTCTGGGATCTAGGGCCCATTGCATTGTTCCAGCCCCCGGGGTGGAAAGTGTATTTGAAAATGAATAAATAGTAAAGAAAAATCGGTGAGATCCATATAGGGTCTACCATAAGTAAAATTGTAGAAAGTTTAAGAATGTTTTACAAATTTTTGCACAAGTTGAAGAGTATAATGTATCTAATGCATATATGTATTTCTCACAGTAGAATGCCCGGCTGGGTAACCAGAAAAAGTTTTGCACTTTAGTATTATGTGATATTATATCTGTGTCTTCGTTTAACAATGGACTTTGAGGTTGAGGACTGTGCCAGCCCAGAACTTATTTGTATATAGTTGCGCTTCGGTGCTTTATCTTGGTTTTACATAAAACCAGCACAACTACCTCTGAATACAAAAACCCGTGTGGTGTGGCACTGAGTGAGGTCTGCATTCGGATGTCCTGCAGCCCACCCAGGACCTACGTTGAAGGTTTGGTGCGGGTCCTTCACAAGAATACTGTATATTTATTGAATGCTATTTAATATTTGTATTTTTCTATAATGTTTTATCGCAACGTTCAAGATATCCTCACCTCCCGGATGGGACGAATTAATGTTTATTGTTGATGTTTTCACGCATAAACAAAATGTCTCTTTTGTATTTTACAGCCCGGGAGTGCTGTCTTTTACCATGGGGGAATGTGTAGCCCTGGTGTTAGGCACACGCAGTACCCTGGAGAGTGTGTGGCGAGACAGCAGTTTAATGCTCAATATCCATTCACTCAACATACACTAGACACACCCTTAGGGTAGTGTAGTTACTTGTTAGGGAGTGGTCAGGGTGTATATTGGTTGAGTGATTTTAGAAGAAAGAGAGGAGTTCTGTTTCCTGTCTTCGGACAGAGAGGACGTCTGGAGTTTAGCTGGAGGGAGGAAGCCGTCGAGCCAGCTCTTTATCAGTTCAGAAAGTGGAGGCTAGTACAGGTGGTCCAAGTCACCTCAGCCTAGTCAGAGCTGTACCTCACCTGAATACATTGAAAGAAAGAAGAAGCTTAGTGCAGAAAGACTTCAGTCACCTGTCTAAAGGACAGTGAAAGGTTCAGAGACGTGCTCCTGCCTAGTGATAACTGAGAATCTGTAACTAACTTCGTAGAAAGTGAAGAAGGAAGTGATTACCCGACTTTTTGCAAGTGTGAGTGTTTATGCTACCAGCGAGGACAAGGCGAAAGGCACAGTGGAAAGATTATTGGAAAAGTGCTTTCGGGATTGAAGAAGTCCTGCACATTGCAACCGGTCACTGGGGACCGAAGGATCACTATTAGCTTCAAGCATAGTGGTAAGAAAACCAGGGATTTACCGGACCTTAGGTCGCGGCAAACAGCCCCATATAGTCAGTACGTAACTGGGGTCAGGGGGAGTGAAGACTTTGAGTCAGTGCACGACAAGATAAGAATTCAGCTCTCTCACAGGAAGGCTCCTACCACAAAACTGACTGGGCAGTACAGCTATGGATTAGCTGGAGTTACTGAGGGAACTACGCTTTAGGCTGGTTGTACTCATTGTATTGGAAGTAAAGGAGGCCCCTAACTTGTCCAGCTGCTGTCTCAAAATACACTCTCCTTGGATCAGCCTCCCTGGGACCTGCCTGAACATCTTACAAGTAAAGGTATGGAAAGACGCTGACCGTGTGAGACTGTGTTATTTATCTGCACCCGACTTCACTAACTTAATAGACTTTGAGGGAAAAGTCCCACCTGTAGGGGACCTGACATCTAGCTGCCTCACCATCCCCTCAGAGATCTACAGCAGCGCTGGTACAAATTACCAGAAGACTACAGGTGGCGTCACGAACTGTATATAAATCTATCCCCTGTAAATATTCCCCCAACATACGCCAGACCGCCAGGGCCACAGACCGAGCCACCGCTACCTGTGACAATCCCCATAGACTTCCATGGGCTCGGCTCTGAGTACCCCATTGCCCTGGTAATCCACAATTGTGGTGGCGGGTCGACACACCTGCCCTGTGTCCCAGCCGTGCCTGTCTGCCAGCTTCCCAGCCGTGCCACTGTCTCCCCAATTGGGATCATCAGAAACAACCAGACACCACCCTGGAGTGGCACCTGGCAGCTGCCTGCCGCACAAGCCTGACCTCACCATCAGAGGCTCCAGGGAAGACCGAGGCAGCTGTCTCTACAGCCCTTCTCCGCAGCCTTGCAGTTCTCCTCCTGTGTGAACAGGTCTCTATGTGGCACCCCAGGAGTTTGGTTGCCACAGTGACCTTGCCTTCCTCCAGGGGAGGGTGATGTCATGCCTGAAAGCAAAGAGGGACCCCTTCGCAGGCAACACAGCATACGACACCTTTCTGACTCCAGACCAGACGGGGGAGCTCAAACACCTGATTTGAGGGGAGCTTCCTGGGATATTCTGGCTGTGGGAGGAGTTAGTCAGTCTAGCTGAGGGAACGAGAGAGGGAGGACGTGGAAACAAGCTGGGGGACTGAAGCCATAGCAGGGCTCATCCCCAGGTCTAAGCGCCGGAGACCGGACCCCTGGAGTCCGAGGCTGAGAGGGTGTAGTAAAATCCCAGCAGCAGAATCCGGAGGGCAGAGGACGGCAGGTTCTCTGTCCCAATTAAGACTCTTCCACAAAGCAGCAGCACAAGTGAGCCGGAGACTCCATAACGGATTAGTTCCTGAAGCAGGCTGCAGCTGCATGTAATGAGAGTGAAGTTCAACTTAACTGAGAGAGAGAGAATTCAGAGGACTTGAAAGGAGCTTATAGCAGCCAATACCTCACAGAACAGTGCTAGAAAGGAGACCTCACATCCCACCTGTGATAAGGGGATCCTAAACTGCTTTCAGGCTGACTCACTCCAGTACGACCTGTATTCAATGCCCTGGATGCTTTGCCTGCAAAACTGTAAGTAAAGCTTTGGAAACTGCAACTCACTGACTGTTTCTCAGTTTCTTCCCGTGTCACACATTGCACTCAGCTACATCCTGCAGCACCATTACCACCTACAACAACATATGCCTGCCCTGAGATCCCATAGTCTCACCTGTGGGAGACTGTACCAACTCTGCTGCATTTCACCATCTATCCCAGAGTATCTGCACCGCAGCGCTGGTCGGCATTGACCAGATACCACAGGTGGCGTCACGAATACCTACATTACAAACTCTATTCATTCCCCTGTAAATAATCTCCCTTTCATTGGACGCCCAGAGCCACGGACCGGGTCATTGCCGCTGTGACACATCCCCTCAATACACCGGCCCGGTACCGAGTATCCCTTCCCTGGTGGGCGATCCATTTTGGCGTCATGAACAGGATTCCGAAACCCGATGCCACCAGGTCCTGTGTGCTTATATTTTGAACTGTTTAATTGTGCCAGAGACTTTGCTGAAAGTTTGTGCAGTTGCCGCCATTACAACGCCGCGAGGTGCGCAGAGAGAAGAGAGGCGTGCCATCGTGGGCAGAGCCAGAGTGAGAGCGCGCCAAAAAAGTGAGGTGCTGCGCGAGAAAAACGGCAGCTGAGAGAGCACAGGGAACTGAGACCTGGGATCATGGAGCGCACCGCTCATCCAGCCGACGGAGCCTGGTAAGCCAGTGGGAACGCAGAGACTGGCTAAGATTAACAAGGGGGGGAGAGAATGTCTCATGCAGGAGAAGATATAGCGGCGGACGCAGCCGGAACCCCCATAGCGCCGCCAGATACAGTCAGGTGCAGCCGCAGCTCCAATAGCACAGCAGAACCCAGCGGCCAGCGCAGCCACAGTCCCCAGAGCGCAGCAAGGTCTGGTGACCGCCGCAGCAGTCCCTATAATGCCGCTCTCAATGCCCTATATACCTGGAGCGGCCTGGCTACAACAATACTCAGGGGAGCCGTATACCCTGAGCGATTTCAGGGAGAGACTGTGCAGTTTGTTTGATGTATTCCCCCTGTCTGAAAACCAAAGAGTGAACATCCTCATTGGACAGTTAACTGGTGCAGCGCAAAAAGAAGTAAAGTCCTGGCAGGATACTGATAAAGAGACTGTTAAGCAAATTTTGGCTAAACTAAAGAGCACCTTTAACACCCGCACTGCAGCAGAAATAAAAATGAGGTTCTTTGGGTGCAAACAAAGGATGCAGGACAGTATAAGGGACTATGCTCTTAACCTTCAGGAGGCACTGCGGGCCATAAAGCAGATTGACCCAGATAGCGTGCAGGATGCAGACAGATAGTTAAAGGAACAGTTTGTTGAGGGACTCATGTCCAGCACCCACCGGTCACAGCTGCGCATCATAGCCCAACAAAATCCTGACCTGAGCTTTGCAGACTTCAAAGATTGGGCTATTCGGGCATTACATGAACCAATTGTCAGCCGTCCATCGCCCACTAGGTGCCCAGCCATTACATACCACCAGGAGGCGGCATCCTTCCCTCAGGCTCTCGCTGAGGCTGACGCACAGACCCTAGATGATGACCCATCTGCAGAGCTGCGTCTGCGGGTTCAGGAGCTGACCAAAAGTGTGGCTGCACTAACCAAAACCGTGCAGTCCTTGCAAGTGCCCCAAAAGGAGAAGATCGAGTTAGCCTCCAGCCCAGATGACGTCCCATGGCAATGGAAGAAGAGGATCCCACCGATCAGAGGGAGAGACAACGATCGCTACGACAAGGGCGGACGTCCCATTTTCCGCCGCTGCGGAAAAGCAGGGCACCTCGCAAGATTCTGTAATTTAAGCGAGCGACCCCTGGGGCAGAGGGCCAACCTCCATTATTGACCCGGCCAACCTCCAAGATGACCCGGCCCACAGAATTGGCAAGCCAAGTACGTTGAAGGACGACCAGTCCTCCCAGTGGTGATTGATGGCATCCCAATGGATGCTTTCCTGGACACTGGCTCTCAGGTGACAACTACGCCATATATCCTTTACAAACGGTACTGGGCTGACTCTGATCTTTCTCGCTGTCCAGCTAATGAGCTGACAGTAGTAGCCAGCAATGGTCAGCCTTTGCCACAGAAAGGGTATAAGGAAGTGATCATTAAGTTGGGGCGAGTAGAATTAAAAGCCCAAGATATGATAAATGTAGACATTGATCGACAAGAATGTAACCCAATGAAGACCTTAGGTACTAATGTGATAGAAAATTGTCTTGCCGAGGTTATTGTTTTATTGCAACAGGTAACTGAAACTGCTGGTTCCAGTGAACAATGGGTCCTGCAGAAGGAGATCAAGGCCCTAATGCAAAGACAGCAGATAGAGCTAACTGGCGGAGAAGTCGGCAGTGTCAGAGTGAGTGATGCATTCCCAATTGCAATACCCCCAAAAAGTGAAATGTTAATTTGGTGTCGGGCAGCCATAGGCCTCAGAGGAAGAGATTACCAAGCTCTGGTAGAACCAGTGTACTCTGATAGTAGGCCCACCATCCTGACAGTCAGAGGGGTAGTTGATGTACGCAAGGGAGGGTACCTGTACGCATCTTAAATTGTGGAGAGGAGGAGGCCAAACTACCTCGGTATGCCACCGTTGCAAAGCTGTTCACTGTCAGTAACAACGCAATTCAGACAGCAGAACCCTTGGTCTTGTCTAACCAGGCGGAGGACAATGGCTCTGCAAAACAGCTGGAGGATTGGTGTCAGCAGCTGCACGTAGGCACTGACTCCACCCCTCCACCCCTTCCACATCTGCATCTCAGCTTCTATCACTAACCACTTCTCTAGGCCTCTCACAGCTTTCAACCTCTGAGACACACAAGGATGGTAACACCCTTGACCTGGTCTTTGTCCGCCTCTGTTCAATCTCCCACCTAAATAACTCACCGCTTCCACTCTCTGACCACAACATTCTCTCCTTCACGCTCACAAATTCTCGACCACCCCAGCGCACTCCTACCTACCACACATTCAGAAATCTACAAGCAATTAACCCTCAGACACTTTCAGACTCCCTACACTCATCGCTGTCCCCAATCTCCTCTTTTTCTTGTCCTAATCTGGCTGTTCATCACTACAATGACACTCTTAGAAGCACCCTTGACCAAGTAGCGCCGCTCACCCTCAGAACTTCCAAACACACAGTAAAACAGCCCTGGCTCACATTGCAAACTCAACTTCTTCACGATGCTCTAGGAGTGCTGAACGCCTTTGGAGAAAAACCCGCACACCAGAAGACTTCATCCACTTTAAATTCATGTTAAGAACATATAATGCTGCCCTTCACCTCGCCAAACAGACCTACTTCACCACCCTGATCTCCTCACTAGCCAACAACCCCAAGAAACTTTTGACACTTTTCACTCCCTCCTCAGGCCAAAAGCACAAGCCCCTATCACAGACATCTGTGCTGACGACCTGGCCTCCCATTTTACAGAAAAAATAGATACTATCCGTCAGGAAATCTGCTCTCAACCACCAAGGGCTGTGACTCCCATCCCACCCTGCTGTTCCCCTGACTCACTTTCCACATTTGATCCCATCACAGAAGAAGAAGTCTCCAGACTCCTCTCTTCCTCTCGTCCGACTACATGCACTACCTACCCCATTCCCTCACATCTCCTCCAGTCTCTCTCTCCAGTTGTCACAACTCACCTAACTAAAATCTTTAATCTCTCACTCTCCTCTGGCATTTTCCCATCCTCCTTCAAACACTCCATCATTACTCCACTGCTAAAGAAACCCGCTCTCGACCCTTCCTGCACAAACAACTACAGACCGGTCTCCAATCTCCCCTTCATCTCTAAACTTTTGGAGCGCCTAGTCTACTCCCGCCTTACCCGTTACCTCTCCAATCACTCCCTCCTAGACCCTTCACAGTCCGGCTTCCGCCCCCTACATTCGACCGAAACTGCACTCATTAAAGTGACCAATGACCTTCTTACAGCAAAACGTAAGGTGACCACTCTCTGCTCATTCTTCTCGACCTTTCTGCAGCTTTCGACACGGTTGACCACCGTCTCCTACTGTCTAGGCTCCAGTCACTAGGTATTAAGGACACTGTTCTCTCCTGGTTCTCCTCCTATCTTTCTGACCGCTCCTTCAGTGTTTCGTTCTCTGGCTCCACATCATCTCCTCTTCCTTCACTGTCGTGTACCCCAGGGCTCAGTCCTTGGCCCCCTTCTCTTCTCTCTCTACACGGCCCCAATTGGACAGACCATCAGCAGATTTGGCTTTCAGTACCATCTTTATGCTGATGACACACAACTATACACGTCATCCCCCGACCTTACCCCCGCTGTACTACAGAACACCACCGACTGTCTGTCCGCAGTCTCCAACATCATGTCCGCTCTCTATCTGAAACTCAACCTCTCCAAAACTGAACTTCTTCTGCTCCCGCCGTCTACTAACCTCCCTAAATTTGACATATCCCTCTCCGTGGGCGGCACCATAATAACACCCCGGCAGCAGGCTCGCTGTCTGGGTGTTATGTTTGACACCAATCTCTCCTTCACCTCCCATATACAATCTCTTGCCCGCTCTTGCCGCCTACACCTAAAGAACATCTCTAGAATCCGCCCTTTTCTCACCTTGGAAACAACAAAAACCCTCACTGTAGCATTGACCCACTCCCGCCTGGACTACTTCAACGCTCTATTACTTGGCCTCCCCATTACTCGACTATCCCCTCTCCAGTCCATCCTTAATGCAGCAGCCAGGGTAATCCATCTGGCTAATCGGTACTCGGACGCGTCCGCTCTTCGCCAGTCCTTACACTGGCTGCCCATTCATTATAGGATACAATTCAAAGTACTGGTTCTCACCCACAAAGCTCTCCACAGTGCAGCACCCCCCTACATCTCCTCCCTCATTTCTATCTATCGGCCTAACCGACTGCTGCGCTCTGCAAACGACTTTCGACTAACCTCTGCACTAATCCGTACCTCCCACTCCCGACTCCAAGACTTCTCCCGCGCTGCGCCAATCCTCTGGAATGCTCTACCCCAAGAAATTAGGACTATCCACAATTTGCATGGTTTCAGGCGCTCCCTCAAAACACATTTGTTCAGAGCGGCCTATCACATTTACTAATCAAAGTCATTCTATGTGTAAGTGTGTGTGTGTGGTGTGTGTGTGTGTGTGTAGCCCATTCACTATCTCCATCCATCCCTCACTCCCTCAAGATGGCTGGACCATCATTGTAAATGCACCATTGTATATATACACCTGTACTTTGTATCTCCCCCACCTCATTGTAGATTGTAAGCTCTCATGAGCAGGGGCGACTTATTTTGCTTTAATTATTGTATTAACGTTGTTACTTATGACTTGTGTTCTGAAACTGTTAAACTGTAAAGCGCTGCGGAATATGATGGCGCTATATAAATAAAGATTATTATTATTATAAATAATAAAGAATGGGGTTTACCGAGTGGTTCAAGAGTTTGAATGGGTATTCAGCAAACACCCTTTAGATTATGGGCAGGCAAAAGGGGTCCAACTTCATATCCTCACCGGAAATCATCCGCCCATTAAAGAAAGATATCGGCCTGTACCCCCAAATCACTACCAATATGCCAAAGGTATGTTACGAGAGATGAAGGAGGCTGGGGTGATCAGAGACAGTTGTAGCCCCTGGGCAGCTCCACTAGTCCTTGTTAGGAAGAAAGATGGTACAATGAGGATGTGTGTTGATTACAGGAAACTTAACAGTATTACCCACAAAGATGCCTATCCGTTGCCTAGGATAGAAGAGTCACTAGCTGCACTGAGAACTGATAACTATTTCTCTAACTTAGATCTCACTAGTGGGTATTGGCAGGTTCCTGTGGCAGAGGCAGACAAAGAGAAGACCGCCTTTGCAACACCAATGGGCCTCTCAGAGTTCAACTACATGCCGTTCGGGCTTTGCAGCGCACCAGGAACGTTCCAGAGATTGATGGAGTGCTGCCTTGAGCATATGAACTTTGAGACAGTTCTGTTGTACCTTGATGATGTCATTGTCTTCTCCAAGAGCTATGAGGAATATTTGGAGCACCTGGCTAAGGTGTTCGAAGCCCTGTCCAAATTTGGCCTAAAGGTGAAGCCGTCCAAATGCCACCTCCTGAAACCCAAGTTGCAGTACCTAGGCCACGTAGTGAGCGCAGAAGGCGTGGCACCAGACCCTGACAAAGTCACTGTTATCCAGGACTGGCAGAGACCTAGCAACATCCATGCCTTGTAGCCCGTCCAAGACCTACGTTGAGGGTTTGAGGCGGGTCCCTCACATTGTGCTCTGCAAGGGTGAAAAAGGACACCCCATTCCCAACTCCATCAAATGTATATATTTAATGTTAAATTTTGTAAATAGTTATAACATGTTATTCTTGTTGTTTCCTCAGTCCAGGAGTACTGAATTGCACTAGGGGGGAATGTGGCATCCCAGGAGTTTGGTTGCCACAGTGACCTTTCCTTCCTCCAGGGGAGGGTGATGTCATGCCTGAAAGCAAAGAGGGACCCCTTCGCAGGTAACACAGCATACGACACCTTTCTGACTCCAGACCAGAAGGGGGAGCTCAAACACCTGATTTGAGGGGAGCTTCCCTGGGATATTCTGGCTAGGGGAGGAGTTAAGTCAGTCTAGCTGAGGGAACAAGAGAGGGAGGACGTGGAAACAAGTTGGGGGACTGAAGCCATAGCAGGGCTCATCCCCAGGCCTAAGCGCCAGAGACCGGACCCCTGGAGTCCGAGGCTGAGAGGGTGTAGTAAAATCCCAGCAGCAGAATCCGGAGGGCAGAGGACGGCAGGTTCTCTGTCCCAATTAAGACTCTTCCACAAAGCAGCAGTACAAGTGAGCCAGAGACTCCATAATGGATTAGTTCCTGAAGCAGGCTACAGCTGCATGTAATGAGAGTGAAGTTCAACTTAACTGAGAGAGAGAGAATCCAGAGGACTTGGAAGGAGCTTATAGCAGCCAATACCTCACAGAACAGCACTAGAAAGGAGACTTCACATCCCACCTGTAATAAGGGGATCCTAAACTGCTTTCTGGCTGACCCACTCAAGTATGACCTGTATTCAATGCCCTGGATGCTTTGCCTGCAAAACTGTAAGTAAAGCTTTGGAAACGGCAACTCACTGACTGTTTCTCAGTTTCTTCCTGCGTCACGCATTGCACTCAGCTACATCCTGAAGCACCATTACCACCTACAACAACATCTGCCTGCCCTGGGATCCCATAATCTCACCTGTGGGAGACTGTACCAACTCTGCTGCATCTCACCATCTATACCAGAGTATCTGCACCGCAGCGCTGGTCGCCATTGACCAGATACCACAGGTGGCATCACGATTACCTACACTACAAACTCTATTCATTCCCCTGTAAATAATCTCCCTTTTATTGGACGCCCAGGGCCATGGACCGGGTCATTGCCGCTGTGACACATCCCCTCAATACACCGGCCCGGTACCGAGTATCCCTTCCCTGGCAGGCGATCCATCTACCTGTTCTTCCATACACCATTTCTTCCAGTCAGTTCCAGTATCTACATTTGCTGTTTGAACAGGTCTCTACCTGTTTCTCCATACACCATTTCTTCCAGTCAGTTCCAGTATCCACATTTGCTGTGTGAACAGGTCTCTACCTGTTTCTCCATACACCATTCCTTCCAGTCAGTTCCAGTATCTGCATTTGCTGTGTGAACAGGGCCCGCCAGCCCTGTGTCTCATCCGTGCCTGCCAGCCCTGTGTCTCATCCATGCCTGCCAGGCCTGTGTCTCATCCTTGCCTGCCTGCCCTGTGTCTCATCCATGCCTGCCTGCCCTGTGTCTCATCCGTGCCTGCCTGCCCTGTGTCTCACCCATGTCTGCCTGCCCAGTGTCTCAGCCGTCCCTCCTGCCCTGTATCCCAGCTGTGCCTGTCTGCCAGTTTCTCATCAGTGCCACTGTCTCCCCAAGTGGGATCAGCAGCCACAACCCGACACCACGCTGGAGTGGCACCTGGCAGCTGCCTGCGGCTAAAGCTTGACCTCACCATCAGAGGCTCCAGTGAAGCCTGATGCAGCTGTCCTAGTCACGCCCCTTCCAGGGTAGTCTGGTTTGTGGCACAGTGGGGCCACAACCCCCTGGCTCACGCCCACCAGTCAGAGCGTGAGCGTGACATTGTGTCAGTACAGTCTTTTGTGTGCAAGGGGTTGGGGTGTCTGTGGGCTGTGTTTTCTGAGCGAACTCAGTCAGGACTACCATCCCGGTCACCCTTGTTACACCACCAGAAGTCTTCCTAGACCTGGCCGTCCAGCCAAACTGAGCAATCGTTGAAGAAGAGCCTTGGTGAGAGAGGAAAAGAAGAACCCCAAGATCACTGTGGCTGAGCTCCACAGATGCAGCAGGGACATGGGAGAAAGTTTCACAAAGTCAACTATCACTGCAGCCCTCCACCAGTCGGGCCTTTATGGCAGATTGGCCCGACAGAAGCCTCTCCTCAGGGCAAGACATATGAAAGCCCGCATAGAGTTTGCTAAAAAACACTTGAAGAACTCCCAGTCTATGACAAATAAGATTCTCTGGTCTGATGAGACGAAGATAGAACTTATTGGTGATAATTCTAAGTGGTATGTGTGGAGAAAACCAGGCACTGCTCATCACCTGTCCAATACAATCCCAACAGTGAAACATGGTGGTGGCAGCATCATGCTATGGGGGTGTTTTTCGGCTTCAGGGACAGGACAACTGGTTGCACTTGAAGGAAACATGAATGTGGCCAAGTACAGAGATATCCTGGATGAAAATCTCTTCCAGAGTGCTCTGGACCTCAGACCTGGCCGAAGGTTCACCTTCCAACAAGACAATGACCATAAGCACACAGCTAAAATAACAAAGGAGTGGCTTCAGAAAAGCTCTGTGAACATTCTTGACTGGCCCAGCCAGAGCCCTGACCTAAACCCAATTGAGCATCTCTGGAGAGACCTGAAAATGGCTGTCCACGAATGTTCACCATCTAACCTGACGGAACTGGAGAGGATCTGCAAGGAAGAATGGCAGAGGATCTCCAAATCCAAGTGTGAAAAACTTGATTCATTATTCCCAAGAAGACTCATGGCTGTACTAAGTCACAAAGGTGTTTCTACTCAGTACTGAGCAAAAGTTCTGAATACTTATGGCCATGTGATATTTCAGTTTTTCTTTTTTAATAAATTTGCAAAAATTTCAACATTTCTATTTTTTTTTAGTTAAGATGTTGTGCAGAGTGTAATTAATGAGAAAAAAATTTACTTTTTTGAATTTACCAAATGACTTGCAATTTGTTACCATCTTTTCAGTTAGCCATTAAAAGGTATCAACCACTGAGGACTCTCAAGTCTAAATATTTTTCTATCTACTGGCTAACACGGTACGAAGATACACATCTTTCCTATTGCAATGAAACAAAGAGTGAAAAATTTAAAGGGGTCTGAATACTTTCCGAACCCATTGGAGGGCCATATTTGGCACTCATGCTGCCTTAGGCACTTTAAGTGGTCACCCCTCTATTGATAAGTCAGACTAACGATATATGCACACAACATCTATTTCAAACCTATCTGCTCTTTAACCTGAATGGAAAAAAACACTAAATAAATGCTGCAAAAAATAAATATATGCACTGCAGTGTAAAAACGAACTGCTGAGCATTAGTGATGAGCGAACGTGCTCGGTAATGCTCAGTACTCGCCCGAGCATCACTGTACTCACGGTACTCGTCAAGCATTTCCGTGTTTGCTCGGCGGGAGTTCTGGTGCATGCCCTGCAGTTTTGACGCTCTTTACAGCGCCAATCAACATGCAGGGATTGTCTGCTAAGCAATGTAATGCAGCAGCCATCTTTGTTGTGGTATTAGAGTGATTGGCTGGCCGCACAGCATCATCAGGTGAATAAGAGACCGGGCGTTGCCATGCTCGGCTTTGTCTGCTCCGCAATTAGCGAGTGTAGTTTAGAAGGTAGTGTAGGTCTAACTTGAAAGAAGACACAAATCCAGCTAAATCAACAGTCTTTCTAAGGACTAATTACGGCGTATATATATAGATTGCAGTGCTAGGTAGGCAGGGAGTGTATGTGCGTATATACATATCAGTGCAAGGCATGCACACACTGTATGTGGGTATATAGATCTCAGTAGCAGACAGGCATTCTATGTGGCATACATCAAGAGGGTCCATTCCATTACTGTCTGCTGCTGCTGTCTATAAGCTATATTGACCGTATCTACACAGCCCTAGGTTAAGTGGGCAGCCAATTTTTTTGGCATCTCAATCCTGACTATTTTTTTCCAAAGCAATCCAGAACCCCTTTTGCAGGTAATACAGTGATCACCGGTGACATTATACACAGAAGCTCTGTACACAGTGTATAATGTAAAGGTAATACAGTGATCACTGGTGACATTGTACAAAGTACTGCTGTATATAGTATACAGTGTATAGTGTCAGTGTACAGGTAACACACTGACTCACCAGTGACGTCTCTAGGTGAAGTCATTCATCTTCGCTTTTAATCTTCATCCAGCACAGACCGCCGTCACTTCTTCCAGCCAGGGCTCGTCTCTGCAGGAAATAACACAGTTATCTAGAGCACCACTTGCAGAACACATAACTAAATTTTTTTTCAAACTTCTACACTACACCAAATGAAGAAAAAAAAGGCGACATAGTGTCGCTCTGCACAGTAACAGGACCACCTCACCATTTAAAACAGTATCCTCAAAAAATAAAATAAATATATAATTGCAGTAATAATATCCCTAAATTAGCCCCTATTGTAATAATATCCCCCATCCTGGCTCCTGTGTGTCTCATTCCTGGCTCCAGCCATATGTTCTCCTATCCTGCCACCATGTGACGTCCCATAATCCTGCCTCATCTGTCCAATGATCCTGTCCCATGATCCTGCCCCATCTTTCCCTCTCGTAGCCATCCTTCCCCATGATCCTGCACCATCTGTCTGCATCCTGCCCCATGATCCTGCCGCATCTGTCCCATGATCCTGCCCCAGGCCATCTGTCCCATGTTCCTGCCCCATGATCCTGCCCCATCTGTCCCATGATCCTGCCCCAACTGTCCCCATCGTATCCATCCTGCCCCATGATCCTGCACCATCTGTCCCATGATCCTGCCCCAACTGTCCCCATCGTATCCATCCTGCCCCATGATCCTGCACCATCTGTTTCCATCTTGCCCCATATGTCTCCATCCTGCCCCATGATCCTGCCCCCATCTGTCCCATGATCCTGCCCCAGGCCATTTGTCCCATGTTCCTGCCCCATGATCCTGCCCCATCTGTCCCATGATCCTGCCCCAACTGTCCCCATCGTATCCATCCTGCCCCATGATCCTGCACCATCTGTCTCCATCTTGCCCCATATGTCTCCATCCTGCCCCATGATCCTGCCCCATCTGTCCCATGATCCTGCCCCAGGCCATTTGTTCCATGATCCTGCCCCATGATCCTGCCCATTTGTCCCATGATCCTGCCCCGTCTGTCCCATGATACTGCCCCATCTGTCCCATGATTCTGCCCGATCTGTCCCCATCATTATCCATCCTAGCCCATGATCCTGCACCATCTGTCTCCATCCTGCCCATGATCCTGCACCATCTGTCTCCATAATGCCCCATGATCTTGCACCATCTGTCTCCATCCTGCCCAATAATCCTGCCCCATCTGTCTCCATCCTGCCCAATAATCCTGCCCCATCTGTCTCCATCCTGCCCCATATTCCTGCCCCATCTATCTCCATCCTGCCCCATATGTCTCCATCCTGCACATGTCTCCAATCCTGCCCCGTGTCTCCAATCCTGCCCCTGTGTCTCCAATCCTGCCCCAGTGTCTCCATCCTGCCCTGTGACTCCATCCTGCCCCGTGACTTCATCCTGCCCCCGTGTCTCGATACTGCCCCCCGTGACCATATCCTGCCCCATGTCTCCATCTTGCCCCCGTGTCTCCATCCTGCCCCATGACTCCATTCTGCCCCGTGACTCCATCCTGGCCCTGTGTCTCCATCCTGCCCCTTGTCTCCATCCTGCCCCTGTGTTTCCATCCTGGATCGTGTCTCTATCCTGCCCCGCGACTCCATCCTGCCCCCTTGTCTCCATCTGCCCCCTTGTCTTCATCCTGTCCCCCTGACTCCATTCTAAACCCGTGTCTCCATCCTGCCCCTGTGTCTCCATCCTGCCCCTGTGTCTTCATCCTGCCCCCGTGACTCCATCCTGACCCCGTGACTCCATCCTGCCCCCGTGTCTCCAAATCCTGCCCGTGTCTCCATCCTGCCCCTGTGTCTCCATCCTGCCCCGTGTCTTCATCCTGCCCTCGTGTCTTCATCCTGCCCCATGACTCCATTCTGCCCTAGTGTCTCCATCCTGCCCCGTGACTCCATCCTGCGCCCGTGACTCCATGCTAACCCATGTCTCCATCCTGCCCTGTGTCTCCATCCTGCCCCGTGACTCCATCCTGCCCCCGTGACTCCATCCTGCCCCCGTGTCTCCATCCTGACCCTGTAATTCCATCCTGCCCCGTGACTCCATTCTGCCCGTTCCATTCTGCTCCATTTTGTGAAACATATTGCCGCTTTCAATAAGAAAAAAAAAAAACGTTCTTCTTACCTTGCCGCGCATTCAAAGATCTCTCCCAGCGTTTCAAGCGCGCACTTGCCAGCAAATGGCAATGTCATACACTGGCGACATGCGCCTGACATCACTCTGCCAACCTCCGATCGGCTGCTGCTTTAAAAACCCCC